>OY740716.1:101299197-101899197 GCA_963513945.1 Hydrotaea diabolus | reverse complement strand
GTCTAAGTAAACTTATGAAGGCGTCCGTAGTGTTGAAGATTCCGTGGAGGCCAGGTATTTCTGCAGATTTTTGGAGGCTTGGCGTTTTTTTAACATAATCAAAAGAAGAAAAAAAAAAACAACACCACATACAAATTATTTCTTTGTTTAGACATCTATGCATCACTTGTAATTACTTACTTAGTTTTTACGTACAAATATACCAAAAACATTTAACGTTTAAATTTTAAGTTTTAACTTAATAGTTTTTTTGTTATTTATTCGGTATTTTATCATTATTATGACTTGAGCAGTTTTTTATTCTGGTTCGAGACCTTTATGTTGTTTCTTTTTCAGAATAAACGTAAAAAGAAGATACTGGTGAACTATTAACGTTAAAATGATCAAAATGACCTAAGGTACTTGGAGAGAATATCCTAATTTTCAATTTCAACTTAATCTAATATTGCACTTAATAAACACGATTAAAATATAAATCGTGACTGCAAAATTAACTAGTTATTTGAAATGCGATTTTCTCTTAAAATCTATTTTTCCCTATCGTCTATTGCACAGATTTTTTTTCTAAAAGCTTCCGTCATTCTGTGGCCACCATTAAGATCATTTTTTCGCGTCTCTGTAGGCGCGAAAAAATGCGTGGCTTGGCGCATTACTGCTCTATTTTCCTGGCAGTAAGGCCGAAATTTGTTTGGTCGCCATCTCTGTTACGTGCCCCCACAATGGCACTAAGGCGGCTTCAGCTAGCTTTCGGCATCTCAGAAGGTTCCAACCCTTCCAACCTTTGTCCAGAGGGACGAACAAAAACCAAATATATTAAAAAAAACTATTTCTCAAAAAAAAAACGATCACACACAGATACACTTTTTGACAAGAGCGCTTGATCTTTGCTCCCACACTTTGCCCGCCGAGCCATGGTCCTTGATCACCACATTTATATTTTCTAAAGGACCCCACTCTTACCTTACAAAACCCTCACATTCAGTTTCCCCCCTCTGAACAAAAACACTAACACGCTATGATTTCTTTAAAAGACGTTAACAAAAAAATTAATAAATTGAATTTAAAACATAAAAAAATATTAACGTCTTTCTTACACTTAATATAAATAACAAAAATATGAACTCTACAAATCACTAACACCAGAAACACTTCAATATGAGCCATCAGCTCTGATTTACCTTTTTTAGAAACGCCTAGAAGAAAGATATAATTGGCCCTATTATAGCCCGCACAAATCTAAAGCTATCCTTACTAAAGGACCTCTCATAGTTGGATTTAAGGATCCAAATCTGTACAGATCCCTATATACAAAACAATTGTAAATGTATCGATTAAACGCTCACTTCCTCAGTAAATCCTACACTCACACTGAAACTACCTGGCATTAATTATCTTTACAAACAAAACTACACTAAAAATTAACACTTAAACATCACAAACAAATAAAACTTCACGATTTTTTCTTATTTTCTTTGAGGGCCAGAAGTAACAGTTTTAAGCCGCCAGGCGTTGAAGCAGTATTTCCCTTTTTGTTCAGCAGGCGGATATTTATAACGAGGCATTTCTCACTCAGCAAGGCAAGTTCTTTTTAATTATATTTATTACCTTGATTTTCCTTGTCTTATTTGAACTTTTTCTTTTATTTCATGCGCCGTTTTTTGTTGCTAAATTCTTATTGGATTGGATGGTTATTGATGGACGAGCCAATTGGATAGCCAGGAAATGCCGGGATGTTTAAGCTGAGACTCTTATGTCTAAGTAAACTTATGAAGGCGTCCGTAGTGTTGAAGATTCCGTGGAGGCCAGGTATTTCTGCAGATTTTTGGAGGCTTGGCGTTTTTTTAACATAATCAAAAGAAGAAAAAAAACAACACCACATACAAATTATTTCTTTGTTTAGACATCTATGCATCACTTGTAATTACTTACTTAGTTTTTACGTACAATTATACCAAAAACATTTAACGTTTAAATTTTAAGTTTTAACTTAATAGTTTTTTTGTTATTTATTCGGTCTTTTATAATTATTATGACTTGAGCAGTTTTTTATTCTGGTTCGAGACCTTTATGTTGTTTCTTTTTCAGAATAAACGTAAAAAGAAGATACTGGTGAAATGTATTTGCTAAGTTGCCAGGCAGACTGTACAGCTGTTTCTAAAGCCAAGGTTTTTCTCCAGCAGTCTTCGACAACGATTACTTCGGCCACAAATCAAATGGCGTATAGTCTTCGAACTGTGCTTAAAGCAATCTTCAAATTTCCACCAATTCCGTTTCGGATGGTTCTTCTTTGAAAACCACAAATGCAAAAAGCACAACCAAAGTGTGCATGTTTTTTGGTGTAAAAATAAGAAATTGGTGAAATGTATTTTCTACGGTTGCCAGGCAGAATGTACAGCTGTTTCTAAACCCGCCAAGGTTTTTATTCAGCAGTCTTTGGCAACGATTACTTCGGCCACAAATCAAATGACTTATACGGGAAACACATTTTTATTAATGAGAATTACCCTTTGCGTACAGTCTTTGAACTGTGCGAAGAGCAATCTTGAATATATATATATATATATATATATATATATATATATATATATATATATATATATATATATATATATATATATATATATATATATATATATATATATATATATATATATATATATATATATATATATATATATATATATATATATATATATATATATATATATATATATATATATATATATATATATATATATATATATATATATATATATATATATATATATATATATATATATATATATATATATATATATATATATGCACACTTTAGTTGTGCTTTTTGCATTTGTGGTTTTCAACTAAGACCCATGCGAAACGGAATTGGTGGGTACGATACCGTAACAGTTATAACTTTTATCATATACATCAATGCATTCTAGTTATTATTAACAAAAGTTTTTATAATCAGAAAATAACAATTATTTTTGAATTTTATTTTTATTTAATTACGCCACAAAAAAATTATTTAGATTTTTTAATGACCAATTTGTTTATTTATTTAGTTGGTTTTTTATATATGGGCTGCAATGGTCAAGTTATATGTTTTGGGAAATGTCAGGAGAAATTTATTGAGCTGCCGATGATAATAAATTAAATTACATTTGTTTCATTTTTTGTTATACTATTAGTGAATAGTTTATCCAACGTACAATTTAATTTACATCACGAACAATTACTTATATTATTAAAAAACAGGACTTCACGACACAAGTTATAAAAAATAAAATAAATAATTATACAATATAAAAATCACAGAGGAAGAAAACTTAAATACTTATATCACATAACTATGTGCTTCAAAATATCGCAACGGAATACTGCAGCTTAGTGTGGTCTTTATCTTCTTTGGTGTTTTTAGATTTGTTTATTCTTTGTTGGATTCTTAGACTCTCCATTTTATATCTTTTGTTTTCGTTTCTCCCTCTGTCAAATAGTTGTTTCCTATTATAATATATGTTTCGTGTTTTGAGATTCTAATGCATAATATTTGTTTCGTTGTTCCAACGTATACGCTTTAAAAGGCTTCTTTGTCATTGTCACTGCAAGTAATCTCATATACAACGTTGTCATTGTTAAGTTTTTGTGTTGTTGTTGTTTTAATTGTGCATATGTTGATATATGTTTGGATGGATTTGTACGCTAGTGATGTGTACTCATGTAATGTATTTTGCAGCTTCTTAACCATAGTCAGATTTGGTGTATAGGGTATACTGTAAAAAGTTTTTGGTTTCTCCTTGGAATTTCTTTTGTTGCTCAAATTGAATGTCCTTACTATTTGTTTGTGATTAAAGCGGACATGAGGCATTAGAATTTCAGACACGAAACAGACATCAGAAAAGGCGACAACTGCACTTGCACAACATGCAAAAGAGAGCGGACATAGCGTAAACTTCAAAAGCGTCACAATACTCTACAGAGAGAGAAACAAAAACAAAAGATATACGCTAGAGCTGCGGTGCGTAACCCGCGCCCGTACAGCCACATGCGGCCGTGAGCACCCAAATGTGTGACGGTGAAAATCTGTTTGAATTAAAATAACCTGCGGCAATTAAATAGTTGCAATTTGTCAGTATATTATGTAAAGTTGTAAACGAAATATTGAATATTCATTTGCATTCTTAAGCACTTGTAATTGCAAAGCCAATTACGACTCCGACATATGTAGTGTTAAGCGCTCATTGACATTGAAGTAGCTCTTGCCGCTCTGGTGCAGCTGTAGCTAAGGCTGTGTGCGCCGACACGAGTTAAACTATGCATAGTTACTAGGAGATTTAAGAAAGATCTGCGTGGAAATCGAAAGAGGAATGTTCCACAACAGACCTTGGTCATGTCTGCTTTAGTAAAGACTAAGAATAAACGAAGTCAAGACGCCTATCGAGTGGCATAGCGTCTCGGTGTCGCTGGAAAGCCTTATTAGGATGGAGAACTCGTGAAAAGTTATGTCATGGATGTTATTTAGTGCATTCATCTGGAAAGCAAATGAATTATTCTTCGATTTCTTTGTCGCGCGATATCGTGCAACGCCGTCAAAGTAATATTTCCGAGCAGCTGAAACTGTCCATGCAGGCAGAGGTAAACAAGGAGGACAGCCTGTTTGCACTGGTTGTTGATGAATCTACGGACATTTCAGATTGACCGCAGCTCTTCATATTTGTTCGCTTCCTATTCGCAACATTTAAATTATGCGAGGATCTGCTGCTTAACATCTCTTGTCTTCCTTGTAGATTTGTTAATTTATATCAACTGCCTCAACGAGCCCCTGCAAGGCAAAGGAACAACAGTTTTCCTCCTCTGCTACAAAGTCATATCCAACAGCTCAATCTCTATCATTTCCCGCAACTCACCGCTCTAATCGAGAGCCAAATAGCAAGAAACACTCTAATGCTGTTTCGAAGCACTTAAATGTACGAAGCGTGATTTTCACGAATGAAATACCACAGGCACAAATATCGAACCCCATGGTGGACTCCACTCTGGTGTCAGGAATACGTCTGATGATCTCCAACGAGTGCTCGGACTTTGCGCGACTGTCGGTAAACATCCAAGATAAAGGCAGCCACTGGACTGCTATTTTTCCGGACGGTGTAAGTGAAGTAGCTAATCACTTATTCAATTATTGTGTTTTCAGTGTACATAAAAATAAACTTATGCCGGACATGTGTGACATGATGTTAGGTTTACATGACAATGTTCAATATAGTAGAAATGTCAGAGCATATCGATGGAAATGTTTTTGCTTGTAATTACGCACTGTGTTTTCCTACAATACATTTTGATTGCATTATTATCTCGCGTTGACTATACCGAAGGTAAATTTTAATGGTGGCCGTTTCGCTTTTTCAGTATTTTGACAGTTTAATTTTTTTTTATACGGCGGGCAATAAAAATTGCGCACCCCTGCACTAGAGAGTCTAAGAATCGAACAAGGAATAAACAAATCTATAAACACCAAAGAAGAAAAAGACAACACTAAGCTGCATTATTCCGTTGCAGTTTTGTGTTATTAGTATTTAAGCTTTCTCCTTCTGTGATTTTTATACTGTATAATTATTTTTACTTGTGTCGTGAAGTCCAGTTTTTTAATAAAATAAGTAATTGTTCGTGATGTAAATTATATTGGATAAACTATTCACTAATAGTATAACAGCTTATTCAATAAATTTCTCCTGATGAAGTTGGAACAAACCAAGGAAACGTTGAGAAAATATAAAATAATATGAAATAATTTATTTTTATTAAAACATACGAGTTTCACTTAACCATCACAGCCCATATATATAAGAAAAACAACTTAAGAATTATTATATTATTATTTTATTTCTCTTGCGATAACAGTTATTAGTTACTTTTATTTATAAAAGTTCTAAATTAAAAGCAGACAATTACTTTCTTATTTAAGTCCTACATTATAATCAGTGAATTTTATTACAAAAAGTCATCAATATATTGCCAAATATTAACTCTTTTTTTTAATCTCGTAAATAAATACGTATCAGTTAGTGACTTATATTGGTTGATAATCTAGATGTATATTTTTTAAATAAAAAAAATACAAAATTCGAATCAAGTGTGGAATCTTTATTGTTCGTTCGACACGGCATTTTATGTCATTTATTTTTTGAATATAATTTCCTTCAAATGTTGGCCACAACTACGCCTCAAGGTGTTCATTCTGATGGTCCAATTTTGGATGACATGTTCGAGCTTTTTGACCGGTATCGCGTTAATGACACGCGTAATGTTGGCTTCTAATACCTGAATCGTAGCTGGTTTGTCAGTATAAACCTAATTTAAAAAGTAAATTAGCTGTTTATAAATACTTATATGGAGAACAATGAAAAGCGAGTGCCCATTTTTTGCAAAAGTAGCGAAAAAAACGTTGCCAATCTTTGCCAGTTCTGTCCCGCGTGAGAGACTATTTCGCATGCAGTACTCACTGATACACAAACATTGAAATATGATTAGCTTTTATAAATCAATTTTTGCGGACATGTGGTTCCATGCCAAATCCATATAAAAATAAACTTTGTTTTAAAAACTTGATGTTTATTAGTTTTTTAATCACTCTAATTTTTTAAATATAAGTTTTTGTATACAAGGAAAACTTGATTTTTATTCCAAAATATTGCATTTTCATTTCTCTCAAGAAATAAATTGACTTTTTCTATTTAAAAGTCAAAAAGTGTAAAAGTTAACTTTTGTTTTTTTTTGTAATAGTCGAGAAGGCGACTTTTAGTCTTATAGAACCCTATGTTGGGCTCAGTTCTGCTTTTTTACAGCTTTTCAACAGTGTGTTCACATTCACCACTCTGTATAATAGGGTATTATAAGTTAGTTTCATGGCAAATGTTTGTAACTACCACACATATTTAAGCTAGACCCACTTCTTAATAAAGCGTCCAACCTGCTGATTCCATTCTGTCTAAAGCTTGTAGAAACAACGGGTCGCAATTGTTGTCCAATTTTCACGAAATTTGGCAGAAGTAAGTTTTTTGGACAAACGACAGACTCTATTAATATTGAAGCAAATCTTTTTAGATTAGCTCTAGTCACATCCTACATCCAATCCTTAACCCATAAACGAGTAAGTTTTATGGGTCAAGCAAAGACCTAAGTGAACTGGAAGAAAATTGTACATAAATATATACAATATAATATATATATATATATATATATATATATATATATATATATATATATATATATATATATATATATATATATATATATATATATATATATATATATATATATATATATATATATATATATATATATATATATATATATATATATATATATATATATATATATATATATATATATATATATATATATATATATATATATATATATATATATATATATATATATAACACTCTAATGCTGTTTCGAAGCACTTAAATGTACGAAGCGTGATTTTCACGAATGAAATACCACAGGCACAAATATCGAACCCCATGGTGGACTCCACTCTGGTGTCAGGAATACGTCTGATGATCTCCAACGAGTGCTCGGACTTTGCGCGACTGTCGGTAAACATCCAAGATAAAGGCAGCCACTGGACTGCTATTTTTCCGGACGGTGTAAGTGAAGTAGCTAATCACTTATTCAATTATTGTGTTTTCAGTGTACATAAAAATAAACTTATGCCGGACATGTGTGACATGATGTTAGGTTTACATGACAATGTTCAATATAGTAGAAATGTCAGAGCATATCGATGGAAATGTTTTTGCTTGTAATTACGCACTGTGTTTTCCTACAATACATTTTGATTGCATTATTATCTCGCGTTGACTATACCGAAGGTAAATTTTAATGGTGGCCGTTTCGCTTTTTCAGTATTTTGACAGTTTAATTTTTTTTTTATACGGCGGGCAATAAAAATTGCGCACCCCTGCACTAGAGAGTCTAAGAATCGAACAAGGAATAAACAAATCTATAAACACCAAAGAAGAAAAAGACAACACTAAGCTGCATTATTCCGTTGCAGTTTTGTGTTATTAGTATTTAAGCTTTCTCCTTCTGTGATTTTTATACTGTATAATTATTTTTACTTGTGTCGTGAAGTCCAGTTTTTTAATAAAATAAGTAATTGTTCGTGATGTAAATTATATTGGATAAACTATTCACTAATAGTATAACAGCTTATTCAATAAATTTCTCCTGATGAAGTTGGAACAAACCAAGGAAACGTTGAGAAAATATAAAATAATATGAAATAATTTATTTTTATTAAAACATACGAGTTTCACTTAACCATCACAGCCGATATATATAAGAAAAACAACTTAAGAATTATTATATTATTATTTTATTTCTCTTGCGATAACAGTTATTAGTTACTTTTATTTATAAAAGTTCTAAATTAAAAGCAGACAATTACTTTCTTATTTAAGTCCTACATTATAATCAGTGAATTTTATTACAAAAAGTCATCAATATATTGCCAAATATTAACTCTTTTTTTTAATCTCGTAAATAAATACGTATCAGTTAGTGACTTATATTGGTTGATAATCTAGATGTATATTTTTTAAATAAAAAAAATACAAAATTCGAATCAAGTGTGGAATCTTTATTGTTCGTTCGACACGGCATTTTATGTCATTTATTTTTTGAATATAATTTCCTTCAAATGTTGGCCACAACTACGCCTCAAGGTGTTCATTCTGATGGTCCAATTTTGGATGACATGTTCGAGCTTTTTGACCGGTATCGCGTTAATGACACGCGTAATGTTGGCTTCTAATACCTGAATCGTAGCTGGTTTGTCAGTATAAACCTAATTTAAAAAGTAAATTAGCTGTTTATAAATACTTATATGGAGAACAATGAAAAGCGAGTGCCCATTTTTTGCAAAAGTAGCGAAAAAAACGTGGCCAATCTTTGCCAGTTCTGTCCCGCGTGAGAGACTATTTCGCATGCAGTACTCACTGATACACAAACATTGAAATATGATTAGCTTTTATAAATCAATTTTTGCGGACATGTGGTTCCATGCCAAATCCATATAAAAATAAACTTTGTTTTAAAAACTTGATGTTTATTAGTTTTTTAATCACTCTAATTTTTTAAATATAAGTTTTTGTATACAAGGAAAACTTGATTTTTATTCCAAAATATTGCATTTTCATTTCTCTCAAGAAATAAATTGACTTTTTCTATTTAAAAGTCAAAAAGTGTAAAAGTTAACTTTTGTTTTTTTTTGTAATAGTCGAGAAGGCGACTTTTAGTCTTATAGAACCCTATGTTGGGCTCAGTTCTGCTTTTTTACAGCTTTTCAACAGTGTGTTCACATTCACCACTCTGTATAATAGGGTATTATAAGTTAGTTTCATGGCAAATGTTTGTAACTACCACACATATTTAAGCTAGACCCACTTCTTAATAAAGCGTCCAACCTGCTGATTCCATTCTGTCTAAAGCTTGTAGAAACAACGGGTCGCAATTGTTGTCCAATTTTCACGAAATTTGGCAGAAGTAAGTTTTTTGGACAAACGACAGACTCTATTAATATTGAAGCAAATCTTTTTAGATTAGCTCTAGTCACATCCTACATCCAATCCTTAACCCATAAACGAGTAAGTTTTATGGGTCAAGCAAAGACCTAAGTGAACTGGAAGAAAATTGTACATAAATATATACAATATAATATATATATATTAGACCGCCCGAAATATATATGAAAAATGCAAAAGTGTTTTTTTCTTCGCTCCCCAGGATTTTTCTGGTAGGTAGGGTATAAAAAATAAGCTCCATTAAAAAATTTGACCTTGTTAGTTGATACTGTCCACCCGGTTTTGATTTTACGTCCTAAAATGGACCCTAAAGTGGTATACAAAGTAATCGACCTATAACTTTGAAAATAACAGGTTTAGGAGATCGGTTATGTATACCATATTTATAGAGAATCATATAATACACCTTTTTGTAGTAGATTTCATCGATGTCCGTATGACCATTTAAGCAGAGGTGGGCAGTTTTTATGAAAATTTGTGAAATTGAATTTTTAAAACATCCATAACTTTTTTGTGAATGCAGATATTTTTATATGCAAACTGTCAATTGATAGAGTATTAAATGAAGTTTAAACTGTATAAAAATGTTACATTATTTTCTGCCCTTAAATAGGCAAGAAATTGCAATAAAATTAATGAGTAAAAAAAATATAAAAATTTTATTAAAAACAGCGCATATTTATTTGAAGTTATTTATTACCAAATACATAGAAAAGAAAAAACACACTCTACTACATGGCGTTACAAACTAATTGACAAACTTAGTATACCCTCTACGAAAAGTATACCTGAAAGTTGCAACTGTGTTGTCAGAAAAAAACATCTGTTTTTGTTTATTAATTCAAAAAAATTAAGAGACATAAAATAAAATTAATTAAGTTTTGTTTTGTTAAGGTAATTAACGAACATAGATTTAGAGAAACTTTCTGATGGCAATGCTTCAAAATGTTCCTCCATTAATTGCATAAGTAATTGCTTCTGATCTTCTTGGTGTGTTAAAATTGCGTTAAATCGTGTAATTAAAGCTATTCCACGCTCAGCAATATCGTTTACTACAAGTAAACTTTTGACAATTTTGCTAGCAGCAACATAATCTTAGCTTTCACTCCATGTGACTGGATCGTCTTTTAAAAAGCTTTTATTAACTCCAGTGATATCTTGGTTTAATATAGTTTCAAAAAATAAATAAGTGTTATTACTAACGAAGTCACATAATTCAGCACTCATGATCTCGTTGACCGGCAAGTTAATCCGTTTTGGATTTTCTGGGTGACCCTCTTTATTAAAGTTCAGTATCATTCTTCTTTTTATATTGATTTCAACTTCGTCGTCAAATAACGCAAGCGCGATGTTTGCTTCACTTAAATACCAAAGATGGTTTCGAAACTTATTTTGTACTGCAGTTGCCACTATATCATCTATGGATTTATATCTCTCGAGATCTTTCAAAAGTTGCAAATCATTGGCTGGTGCTTTTTGTGCCAATTGACATAGAAACCAATTTTTTATATAGATTGAAACTACGAAAATATTTTTCAAAAGTTGTGCTGAAATTAATTTAAATATTTTTAAATTTATTAATTTTTAACACATTTAAGATTTTTTTAAATAGATGACAAATTAAATAGAAATAAAAATTATACTTACTTGATAATTCAAACTGATTTCTAAACAGGAAAATTTTAAGGGAATATAAAATTTTTGCCATCCATCTGGCATGACTGAAAGCACCTGGTTTCGCAATTTTATAGCCAGGAATTTCTTCTCCAAGGAACAGCAAACTAAGTTTAAGCAGTTCGATGTAATCATGTCTGTCGTTCTTGACAACTGCAGTACAAAATAAGTTTCGAAACCATCTTTGGTATTTAAGTGAAGCAAACATCGCGCTTGCGTTATTTGACGACGAAGTTGAAATCAATATAAAAAGAAGAATGATACTGAACTTTAATAAAGAGGGTCACCCAGAAAATCCAAAACGGATTAACTTGCCAGTCAACGAGATCATGAGTGCTGAATTATGTGACTTCGTTTGTAATAACACTTATTTTTTTTTTGAAACTATATTAAACCAAGATATCACTGGAGTTAATAAAAGCTTTTTAAAAGACGATCCAGTCACATGGAGTGAAAGCGAAGATTATGTTGCTGCTAGCAAAATTGTCAAAAGTTTACTTGTAGTAAACGATATTGCTGAGCGTGGAATAGCTTTAATTACACGATTTAACGCAATTTTAACACACCAAGAAGATCAGAAGCAATTACTTATGCAAACAATGGAGGAACATTTTGAAGCATTGCCATCAGAAAGTTTCTCTAAATCTATGTTCGTTAATTACTTTAACAAAACAAAACTTAATTAATTTTATTTTATGTCTCTTAATTTTTTTGAATTAATAAACAAAAACAGATGTTTTTTTCTGACAACACAGTTGCAACTTTCAGGTATACTTTTCGTAGAGGGTATACTAAGTTTGTCAATTAGTTTGTAACGCCATGTAGTAGAGTGTGTTTTTTCTTTTCTATGTATTTGGTAATTAATAACTTCAAATAAATATGCGCTGTTTTTAATAAAATTTTTATATTTTTTTTACTCATTAATTTTATTGCAATTTCTTGCCTATTTAAGGGCAGAAAATAATGTAACATTTTTATACAGTTTAAACTTCATTTAATACTCTATCAATTGACAGTTTGCATATAAAAATATCTGCATTCACAAAAAAGTTATGGATGTTTTAAAAATTCAATTTCACAAATTTTCATAAAAACTGCCCACCTCTGCTTAAATGGTCATACGGACATCGATGAAATCTACTACAAAAAGGTGTATTATATGATTCTCTATAAATATGGTATACATAACCGATCTCCTAAACCTGTTATTTTCAAAGTTATAGGTCGATTACTTTGTATACCACTTTAGGGTCCATTTTAGGACGTAAAATCAAAACCGGGTGGACAGTATCAACTAACAAGGTCAAATTTTTTAATGGAGCTTATTTTTTATACCCTACCTACCAGAAAAATCCTGGGGAGCGAAGAAAAAAAACACTTTTGCATTTTTCATATATATTTCGGGCGGTCTAATATATATATATTATATTGTATATATTTATGTACAATTTTCTTCCAGTTCACTTAGGTCTTTGCTTGACCCATAAAACTTACTCGTTTATGGGTTAAGGATTGGATGTAGGATGTGACTAGAGCTAATCTAAAAAGATTTGCTTCAATATTAATAGAGTCTGTCGTTTGTCCAAAAAACTTACTTCTGCCAAATTTCGTGAAAATTGGACAACAATTGCGACCCGTTGTTTCTACAAGCTTTAGACAGAATGGAATCAGCAGGTTGGACGCTTTATTAAGAAGTGGGTCTAGCTTAAATATGTGTGGTAGTTACAAACATTTGCCATGAAACTAACTTATAATACCCTATTATACAGAGTGGTGAATGTGAACACACTGTTGAAAAGCTGTAAAAAAGCAGAACTGAGCCCAACATAGGGTTCTATAAGACTAAAAGTCGCCTTCTCGACTATTACAAAAAAAAACAAAAGTTAACTTTTACACTTTTTGACTTTTAAATAGAAAAAGTCAATTTATTTCTTGAGAGAAATGAAAATGCAATATTTTGGAATAAAAATCAAGTTTTCCTTGTATACAAAAACTTATATTTAAAAAATTAGAGTGATTAAAAAACTAATAAACATCAAGTTTTTAAAACAAAGTTTATTTTTATATGGATTTGGCATGGAACCACATGTCCGCAAAAATTGATTTATAAAAGCTAATCATATTTCAATGTTTGTGTATCAGTGAGTACTGCATGCGAAATAGTCTCTCACGCGGGACAGAACTGGCAAAGATTGGCCACGTTTTTTTCGCTACTTTTGCAAAAAATGGGCACTCGCTCTTCATTGTTCTCCATATAAGTATTTATAAACAGCTAATTTACTTTTTAAATTAGGTTTATACTGACAAACCAGCTACGATTCAGGTATTAGAAGCCAACATTACGCGTGTCATTAACGCGATACCGGTCAAAAAGCTCGAACATGTCATCCAAAATTGGACCATCAGAATGAATACCTTGAGGCGTAGTTGTGGCCAACATTTGAAGGAAATTATATTCAAAAAATAAATGACATAAAATGCCGTGTCGAACGAACAATAAAGATTCCACACTTGATTCGAATTTTGTATTTTTTTTAATTAAAAAATATACATCTAGATTATCAACCAATATAAGTCACTAACTGATACGTATTTATTTACGAGATTAAAAAAAAGAGTTAATATTTGGCAATATATTGATGACTTTTTGTAATAAAATTCACTGATTATAATGTAGGACTTAAATAAGAAAGTAATTGTCTGCTTTTAATTTAGAACTTTTATAAATAAAAGTAACTAATAACTGTTATCGCAAGAGAAATAAAATAATAATATAATAATTCTTAAGTTGTTTTTCTTATATATATCGGCTGTGATGGTTAAGTGAAACTCGTATGTTTTAATAAAAATAAATTATTTCATATTATTTTATATTTTCTCAACGTTTCCTTGGTTTGTTCCAACTTCATCAGGAGAAATTTATTGAATAAGCTGTTATACTATTAGTGAATAGTTTATCCAATATAATTTACATCACGAACAATTACTTATTTTATTAAAAAACTGGACTTCACGACACAAGTAAAAATAATTATACAGTATAAAAATCACAGAAGGAGAAAGCTTAAATACTAATAACACAAAACTGCAACGGAATAATGCAGCTTAGTGTTGTCTTTTTCTTCTTTGGTGTTTATAGATTTGTTTATTCCTTGTTCGATTCTTAGACTCTCTAGTGCAGGGGTGCGCAATTTTTATTGCCCGCCGTATAAAAAAAAATTAAACTGTCAAAATACTGAAAAAGCGAAACGGCCACCATTAAAATTTACCTTCGGTATAGTCAACGCGAGATAATAATGCAATCAAAATGTATTGTAGGAAAACACAGTGCGTAATTACAAGCAAAAACATTTCCATCGATATGCTCTGACATTTCTACTATATTGAACATTGTCATGTAAACCTAACATCATGTCACACATGTCCGGCATAAGTTTATTTTTATGTACACTGAAAACACAATAATTGAATAAGTGATTAGCTACTTCACTTACACCGTCCGGAAAAATAGCAGTCCAGTGGCTGCCTTTATCTTGGATGTTTACCGACAGTCGCGCAAAGTCCGAGCACTCGTTGGAGATCATCAGACGTATTCCTGACACCAGAGTGGAGTCCACCATGGGGTTCGATATTTGTGCCTGTGGTATTTCATTCGTGAAAATCACGCTTCGTACATTTAAGTGCTTCGAAACAGCATTAGAGTGTTATATATATATATTTATATATATATATATATATATATATATATATATATATATATATATATATATATATATATATATATATATATATATATATATATATATATATATATATATATATATATATATATATATATATATATATATATATATATATATATATATATATATATATATATATATATATATATATATATATATATATATATATATATATATATATATATTATATTGTATATATTTATGTACAATTTTCTTCCAGTTCACTTAGGTCTTTGCTTGACCCATAAAACTTACTCGTTTATGGGTTAAGGATTGGATGTAGGATGTGACTAGAGCTAATCTAAAAAGATTTGCTTCAATATTAATAGAGTCTGTCGTTTGTCCAAAAAACTTACTTCTGCCAAATTTCGTGAAAATTGGACAACAATTGCGACCCGTTG
The DNA here is from genome assembly GCA_963513945.1 of Hydrotaea diabolus. Classification (NCBI taxonomy): domain Eukaryota; kingdom Metazoa; phylum Arthropoda; class Insecta; order Diptera; family Muscidae; genus Hydrotaea; species Hydrotaea diabolus. Next base: position 101,883,810 of record OY740716.1, on the reverse strand, counting down.
TTTCTACAAGCTTTAGACAGAATGGAATCAGCAGGTTGGACGCTTTATTAAGAAGTGGGTCTAGCTTAAATATGTGTGGTAGTTACAAACATTTGCCATGAAACTAACTTATAATACCCTATTATACAGAGTGGTGAATGTGAACACACTGTTGAAAAGCTGTAAAAAAGCAGAACTGAGCCCAACATAGGGTTCTATAAGACTAAAAGTCGCCTTCTCGACTATTACAAAAAAAAACAAAAGTTAACTTTTACACTTTTTGACTTTTAAATAGAAAAAGTCAATTTATTTCTTGAGAGAAATGAAAATGCAATATTTTGGAATAAAAATCAAGTTTTCCTTGTATACAAAAACTTATATTTAAAAAATTAGAGTGATTAAAAAACTAATAAACATCAAGTTTTTAAAACAAAGTTTATTTTTATATGGATTTGGCATGGAACCACATGTCCGCAAAAATTGATTTATAAAAGCTAATCATATTTCAATGTTTGTGTATCAGTGAGTACTGCATGCGAAATAGTCTCTCACGCGGGGCAGAACTGGCAAAGATTGGCCACGTTTTTTTCGCTACTTTTGCAAAAAATGGGCACTCGCTTTTCATTGTTCTCCATATAAGTATTTATAAACAGCTAATTTACTTTTTAAATTAGGTTTATACTGACAAACCAGCTACGATTCAGGTATTAGAAGCCAACATTACGCGTGTCATTAACGCGATACCGGTCAAAAAGCTCGAACATGTCATCCAAAATTGGACCATCAGAATGAACACCTTGAGGCGTAGTTGTGGCCAACATTTGAAGGAAATTATATTCAAAAAATAAATGACATAAAATGCCGTGTCGAACGAACAATAAAGATTCCACACTTGATTCGAATTTTGTATTTTTTTTATTTAAAAAATATACATCTAGATTATCAACCAATATAAGTCACTAACTGATACGTATTTATTTACGAGATTAAAAAAAAGAGTTAATATTTGGCAATATATTGATGACTTTTTGTAATAAAATTCACTGATTATAATGTAGGACTTAAATAAGAAAGTAATTGTCTGCTTTTAATTTAGAACTTTTATAAATAAAAGTAACTAATAACTGTTATCGCAAGAGAAATAAAATAATAATATAATAATTCTTAAGTTGTTTTTCTTATATATATGGGCTGTGATGGTTAAGTGAAACTCGTATGTTTTAATAAAAATAAATTATTTCATATTATTTTATATTTTCTCAACGTTTCCTTGGTTTGTTCCAACTTCATCAGGAGAAATTTATTGAATAAGCTGTTATACTATTAGTGAATAGTTTATCCAATATAATTTACATCACGAACAATTACTTATTTTATTAAAAAACTGGACTTCACGACACAAGTAAAAATAATTATACAGTATAAAAATCACAGAAGGAGAAAGCTTAAATACTAATAACACAAAACTGCAACGGAATAATGCAGCTTAGTGTTGTCTTTTTCTTCTTTGGTGTTTATAGATTTGTTTATTCCTTGTTCGATTCTTAGACTCTCTAGTGCAGGGGTGCGCAATTTTTATTGCCCGCCGTATAAAAAAAAAATTAAACTGTCAAAATACTGAAAAAGCGAAACGGCCACCATTAAAATTTACCTTCGGTATAGTCAACGCGAGATAATAATGCAATCAAAATGTATTGTAGGAAAACACAGTGCGTAATTACAAGCAAAAACATTTCCATCGATATGCTCTGACATTTCTACTATATTGAACATTGTCATGTAAACCTAACATCATGTCACACATGTCCGGCATAAGTTTATTTTTATGTACACTGAAAACACAATAATTGAATAAGTGATTAGCTACTTCACTTACACCGTCCGGAAAAATAGCAGTCCAGTGGCTGCCATTATCTTGGATGTTTACCGACAGTCGCGCAAAGTCCGAGCACTCGTTGGAGATCATCAGACGTATTCCTGACACCAGAGTGGAGTCCACCATGGGGTTCGATATTTGTGCCTGTGGTATTTCATTCGTGAAAATCACGCTTCGTACATTTAAGTGCTTCGAAACAGCATTAGAGTGTTTCTTGCTATTTGGCTCTCGATTAGAGCGGTGAGTTGCGGGAAATGATAGAGATTGAGCTGTTGGATATGACTTTGTAGCAGAGGAGGAAAACTGTTGTTCCTTTGCCTTGCAGGGGCTCGTTGAGGCAGTTGATATAAATTAACAAATCTACAAGAAAGACAAGAGATGTTAAGCAGCAGATCCTCGCATAATTTAAATGTTGCGAATAGGAAGCGAACAAATATGAAGAGCTGCGGTCAATCTGAAATGTCCGTAGATTCATCAACAACCAGTGCAAACAGGCTGTCCTCCTTGTTTACCTCTGCCTGCATGGACAGTTTCAGCTGCTCGGAAATATTACTTTGACGGCGTTGCACGATATCGCGCGACAAAGAAATCGAAGAATAATCCATTTGCTTTCCAGATGAATGCACTAAATAACATCCATGACATAACTTTTCACGAGTTCCCCATCCTAATAAGGCTTTCCAGCGACACCGAGACGCTATGCCACTCGATAGGCAGCTTGACTTCGTTTATTCGTAGTCTTTACTAAAGCAGACATGACCAAGGTCTGTTGTGGAACATTCCTCTTTGGATTTCCACGCAGATCTTCCATAAATCTCCTAGTAACTATGCATAGTTTAACTCGTGTCGGCGCACACAGCCTTAGCTACAGCTGCACCCTAACACCAGAGCGGCAAGAGCTACTTCAATGTCAATGAGCGCTTAACACTACATATGTCGGAGTCGTAATTGGCTTTGCAATTACAAGTGCTTAAGAATGCAAATGAATATTCGTTTACAACTTTACATAATATACTGACAAATAGCAACTATTTAATTGCCGCAGGTTATTTTAATTTAAACAGATTTTCACGGTCACACATTTTGGTGCTCACGGCCGCATGTGGCTGTACGGGCGCGGGTTACGCACCGCAGCTCTAGTGTATATCTTTTGTTTTTGTTTCTCTCTCTGTAGAGTATTGTGACGCTTTTGAAGTTTACGCTATGTCCGCTCTCTTTTGCATGTTCTGCAAGTGCAGTTGTCGCCTTTTCTGATGTCTGTTTCGTATCTGAAATTCGATTGCCTCATGTTCGCTTTAATCACAAACAAATAGTAAGGACATTCAATTTGAGCAACAAAAGAAGTTCCAAGGAGAAACCAAAAACTTTTTACAGTATACCCTTTACACCAAATCTGACTAATGTTAAGAAGCTGCAAAATACATTACATGAGTACACATCAATAGCGTACAAATTCATCCAAACATATATCAACATATGCACAATTAAAACAACAACAACGCAAAAACTCAACAATGACAACGTTGTATATGAGATTACTTGCAGTGACAATGACAAAGAAGCCTTGTAAAGCGTATACGTTGGAACAACGAAGCAAATATTATGCATTAGAATCTCAGAACACGAAACAGATATTATAAAAGGAAACAACTATTTGACAGAGGGAGAAACGAAAACAAAAGATATAAAATGGAGAGTCTAAGAATCCAACAAAGAATAAACAAATCTATAAACACCAAAGAAGATAAAGGCAACACTAAGCTGCAGTATTCCGTTGCGATATTTTGAAGCATATAGTTATGTAATATTAGTATTTAAGTTTTCTTCCTCTGTGATTTTTATATTGTATAATTATTTATTTTATTTTTTATAACTTGTGTCGTGAAGTCCTGTTTTTTAATAATATAAGTAATTGTTCGTGATGTAAATTAAATTGTACGTTGGATAAACTATTCACTAATAGTATAACAAAAAATGAAACAAATGTAATTTAATTTATTATCATCGGCAGATCAATAAATTTCTCCTGACATTTCCCAAAACATATAACTTGACCATTGCAGCCCATATATAAAAAAAACCAACTAAATAAATAAACAAATTGGTCATTAAAAAATCTAAATAATTTTTTTGTGGCTTAATTAAATAAAAATCATAAATAATTGTTATTTTCTGATTATAAAAACTTTTGTTAATAATAACTAGAATGCATTGATATATATGATAAAAGTTATAACTGTTACGGTCCTTGAACAAAACAAAAGAAGGAATAATCATAATTGTGGGAGCTATAACTAAATCTGAAAAGATTTTCTACAAGTTCAACAACGTCCTTCGTTGGTCCAAACAATTTGGCCGTGTGCCAAATTTAATCAAGATTGAATGATATAAGTGGCTTCCAGAGCTAGACACAAAATTGGATGTACATATATGTGTGAGAGCTATATCTATATCTGAAACGATTTTCTTAAGTTGAAGAATGCCCTTCGTTGGTTCAAACAACTAGCGTGTGCTTAATTTCATCAAGATTGGATATATGTGGCCTCAAGAGCTAAAGACATAAAAGCAGATGGCCATATACATATATATATATATATAAGTATGTGTCGGGGCTATATCTAAATCTGAAACAATTTTTCAATAAGGTCTTTGCTTGGAGGATATAACTTACTCGTGCTAGGTTTCATATAGATTGGATGTAAGATGTGACTAGACCTAATCTGAAACGATTTGCTTCAATTTCAATAGAGTCCGTCGTTTGTCCAAAAAACTTACTTCTGCCAAATTTCGTGAAAATCGGACAACAATTGCGACCCGTTGTTTGTAACAAGCTTTAGATAGAATGGAATTAGCAGGTCGAACGGTTTACTTAAAGTGGGTCTAGCTTAAATATGTATGGTAGTTACTAACATTTTCCATGAAATTAACTTATAATACCCTATTACACAGAGTGATGAACGGTATAAAAAGTATGTGAACCAAATGCTGAAAAGCTGTAAAAAAAACCGAACTAAGTCCAACATTGGGTACTATAAGACTAAAAGTCAACTTTTCAACTATTATAAAAAAAACAAAAGTCAACTTTTACACTTTTTGACTTTTACGTAAAAAAGGCAATAAAAGTCGACTTTTTTCTTGAGAGAATTGAAAATACATTATTATATAATCAAATTTTCTTCGAATAAAAAAAAAATTATAGTAAAAAATAGACTAATAAACATCAGGTAATTCAAGTAGTTTGTCAATTATTTATATTTAAGCTTTTAAAACAAAGTTTATTTTTTATGGAATGGACATGGAACCACATGTCTGCAAAAATTGATTTTTAAAAGCTTATCATATTAAAAATTGGCTCCGACTTTGTGGAGCAATAAGAAACTCATGCGAAAATAGTCTCTCATAAGGGACAAAAGTGGTAACGATTGACAAAGTTTTTTTTCGCTACTTTTGCAATAAATGGGTACTCGATTTTCATTGTTAATTAGGGTTTGTTTTACAGCAAAAGGGCAGTGTCTTTAGATAGTGCTTCATAATTGGTGTCCGCATGGAAGGTATACTACTTTGTTTTGCTGCCATTTTGGTAAAAGTTACTCTTGACAGTTCATATTTGGCAGTCGTAAAGTAGAGACGTGGCAAATTTCTTGTGGAAAAATATTTGATAAATCGTTAAACATTTTATCAAAATCAATCATCGATCACTGTGACGATGAAAAAGTTACGTGAAATTTTTGGGAGAAACAACGTGCGAACAAAACGCACTATTTGTCGTGTAGTGAATGATTTCGAAGAAAGAGGGTCTGTACCTGCTAGGCCCAAGCATGGACCACAACGTACTGCAAGATTGGCTGAAAACATCAAGAAAGTGTTCAAACAATCTATCAACCTTAATTCGACGCCGTGCTGAATGTAATGAAAAATGTGTTCAAAAGGGCTCGCATTTATGAGGCTAACAGATTCGGACATTTATCTGATATTGTATTCCATACATAATTGCCGACATTAAATAAAACATTTATCAATATAAGATCCATTCTCTTTCATTTAATAAAAAATTATAAACAAACAAAGTAGTATACCGACGGACACCCTGTATGTATTGCAACTTTTATGGTCACTCTAGTCAAGAAACTCACATGTGCAATCCTCTTCGTTAGCATAACCCACAATCACTTCAGATACATCAACGGCGGATAAAAGGGTATCAATAATTGTTTGAGAATATCTGCTTTCGGTGATTATTAGTTCGCCTTAAAAAATAATAAAAATAAACATGTTATAAAGCTGAATATAATGTCAGTGTTAGTATGCTTACCGACTTGATTAATTGCTCTGGATGAATCTAAAACATTTTTGAAGGCATACGTTACTAACATAGGCATACGTTGCCACTACAATAAAATTAAATTTATATGTATTTTTCAATCGGCGAAAATAATTGAAAGCGCATCATATATGTACGCAATATACATTGTTTGGGTGACAATTAAAAATACATTTGAAGTTTGAAGGACTTTTATAAAAACAATTAGTCGACTTACCGACTTTGACTTTTTTATACCCAAAAGTTGTTAGACTAGTCGATCCTAGTCTAACAACGTTAAAATATATCAAATTTGTGCATGGCAACATTACTTCATTCTAATGGCGTTTTAGGATGAGACTCGATAACACAGACGCAAGCAAAACAGCAATTCTGGAATCAATTTATTTACGAGTACTTTACATTAATCTTATAGTAAATATGAGTCTAATATATAAGGTTAGAAAAGCTTGGGCTATAAAGGCCATTAGCAAATAATGTTTAGATTTAAAACTTTTAAAGTTATTACTTTTTTATACAATAGTTCTGTTATTGTTTTTTAAGCTAGGAGTTTTAAGAATATCCATTCCTTTATTATTTAGTATCATCTTATGCTGGTGTGATAGGAGCTGCACGAATCAAGAATATGTTGAACCGATATTTAACTACCGCATCTTGGAAATTTGTTATCGAGATTTTTGTTTAAAAGGTGCTGATGGGTCCCATTGTGTGACCCATACGAAGACGAGGAATAATTCGGATTTTCTTTTTATATATGTATGTATGTTTGTAGGGTAGTGAGGTTCTGTATTGTTTCAGTTTATATATGAATAGTCGTAATGTTGAAAATGTTCACGATTGATAAGAAATTGTTTTCTAGTTCTGCTACTAATTTTCTTTAAGATCTTCTTTTGCAATTATGGAGTCTTTAATTACAGGAGCTGAGCAGTCATATTTGGCGATTGAATCAGCATTAACGTTCCCCACTACTTTGAAATGTACGGTTATCCAAAACAGATAAATTTTACATTTATGGGCTGTTAGTTAATTCCTTTTGTTATTTAAGTGCAGGATACGTTGGATATATGTATTTGCGACAGCTTTTACCACTGAAAGTCTGTCATAGAAAATAATTGTTTTTATCTTTGACTGTTTGGCGAAATCCATAGCTTGTATAATGACAGCGGCTTTTCGAGTAAAAATCGATGCGAGAGTTATCAACAACAGCATTTCCTATGTTATCGCCAATTTGTGATGCGCCTGTAAACAAAATTTGCCAATCCGAATATTAAGACACTAGGTCGTGAAAATATTGCTTATATAGATCGTTCGGGGTCTCTTCTTTTACAAATGCAGAGAGTGAAGTATTACAGCAATGATCTGCATACATCCAGTCGGGCCAGGTATCATTATATTTTGTAAGTTTTCCTCTGAAGTTTATTTTATTATTATGCACACCTTTTAGGTGAGATTAGTTCAGATTTTATATATAAAATTGTAGTTGGTGTTGTTCTGTAGACATAGATGCTGGATCTTATGATGTCATGGTAAACGTATTTGATGTATTTCAGCGTTGATTTAGGACTGTTCCCATAGAAAAATAAGCCGTAATCTATTTTGCTGAGTACTAGCGTTCTGGTTGTAAGATCTTTTTTAACTTTAAAATGCGGTCCTTCCTGCGATATTTATTTTTAAAAAAATACTTTTTTAATTTTGTTACGTGAGAAAGTACAATACCATTTACTGTCAATTCGTCAGGTTTGCAATTGTGTGAAGCGCTGATGACTTGTTTAACGAAATTTTGGCTCCTGATGTTTTTCCCATTTAATTATATGTTTTGAAACATTTATGATAAGATTGTTGGTTTTACTGTTCCCTTTATTAATGCCCAATACGTATAAATCATCAGCATAGGGACGGTGGTATACTTTTTTATGCTTATTGATTATCAAACTGATTTCATTGAAGGCTATTTGGAACAGTACTACCGACAATGGTGTACCTTGGGGAATATGCCTAATTTAGCTGGTATATATATATATATATATATATTTTCCACTTTTAACGCAATATAATCTGAAACAAGTTGCTAATCCTTTATTTCAGTTTGTTAAAAAGGTGTAACGATTGGTCCACTACTTTGGCCGTCAATGGGAAGGTTGCATGACACCGTCAACATTTTCCAAGATGGGCTTCGATTCACTCCAATATCATATGTTCCAAATTTCATCGACATATCTCTCTTAGTTTATTAGATATTTTGTTTTTATATTCAGGCTTGTGTGGACAACGCCACTTTATCTTATCCTCATTGTCATTAATGTATATATATATATATACAGCGTTGCCCATATTCGACGGACCCATGTTTTTTTTAAAAAAATCAAAGAAAAAAATAAAAATTTGGCGGTTGGCAATCTTAATCATTTAATTTGTTACAAGTAGATTTCTTTACATTAATTTTTGAATATGATATCTCTCAAATAGCCGCCTCTGGCGTTGATGGCGTATTGTGCCCTTTTTGCAGCATTTTCCATCGTTTTCGCCAACATTTCGGCCGGAATAGCGGCTATTTCTTCACGAATGTTGTCCTTGAGCTCTTCTACGGTCCTTGGCTTGTTAACGTAAACCTTTGACTTCAAATATCCCCACAAGAAGAAGTCAGGCGGCGTCAAATCGGGCGAACGCGGTGGCCAGTCCAAATCACCACTTTTCGACATCAAACGGCCCGCACCAAACTGTGACTTTTTCGTCATGAAGAGGCACTTCTTGAATCTCCTGAGGATTTTCAGTGGCGTAAATACGGCAATTTTGCTTATTTACGGTCCAATTCAATGTGAAATAGGCTTCATCGGACATGATAATTTTGTTCCAAAATTGCTCGTCATCTTCGGCCATTTCGATGACTCTTTGGGCCCATTCCAATCGACGAGGCTTGTCCACAGGCAACAATCTTTGCGTCAATTGAATTTTGTACGGGAACAAATGCAAATCAACGCGAATAATCCGTTGTAAAGTGGACCGAGCCATGCCCAACTTCTGAGAACGGCGTTTTTGGGATGTTCTTGGGGACCTCTCAACACTGGCTCGTACGGCAGCGATATTCTCGGCCGATCGCCTTGGTCGACTTTTATCTGGCCTCTTCGGATTAGAAAGAGCCTCACCAGTCGAAAATTTTTCGTATAAACGCTTAATGGTGTTCTTAGAAGGCGCACTTCTCACATTTTTTAATATTTTAAAAGCACGTTGAGTTTTCACAATTGACTTGTTCTGTTGAATGTAAATTTCAACTATTTCAGAGCGCTCGCGTGGCGTGTATTGTTGCATGGTAAAAATCTGCTTGGACTGACGCTTCAAACGCGGTTTGTCATTAAGCGATCTGACATCTCTGTCAAAAGTTATGGCGTTGCCAGATGGGTCCGTCGAATATGGGCAACCCGGTATTTATATATATATATATATATATATATATATATATATATATATATATATATATATATATATATATATATATATATATATATATATATATATATATATATATATATATATATATATATATATATATATATATATATATATATATATATATATATATATATATATATATATATATATATATATATATATATATATATATATATATATAGTGCAGGGTTGAATGTGTGGTACCTTGCCCTATTCTCCACTTTTAACGCAATATAATCTGAAACAAGTTGCTAATCCTTTATTTCAGTTTGTTAAAAAGGTGTAACGATTGGTCCACTACTTTGGCCGTCAAGGGGAAGGTTGCATGACACCGTCAACATTTTCCAAGATGGGCTTCGATTCACTCCAATATCATATGTTCCAAATTTCATCGACATATCTCTCTTAGTTTATTAGATATTTTGTTTTTATATTCAGGCTTGTGTGGACAACGCCACTTTATCTTATCCTCATTGTCATTAATGTATATATATATATACAGCGTTGCCCATATTCGACGGACCCATGTTTTTTTTAAAAAAATCAAAGAAAAAAATAAAAATTTGGCGGTTGGCAATCTTAATCATTTAATTTGTTACAAGTAGATTTCTTTACATTAATTTTTGAATATGATATCTCTCAAATAGCCGCCTCTGGCGTTGATGGCGTATTGTGCCCTTTTTGCAGCATTTTCCATCGTTTTCGCCAACATTTCGGCCGGAATAGCGGCTATTTCTTCACGAATGTTGTCCTTGAGCTCTTCTACGGTCCTTGGCTTGTTAACGTAAACCTTTGACTTCAAATATCCCCACAAGAAGAAGTCAGGCGGCGTCAAATCGGGCGAACGCGGTGGCCAGTCCAAATCACCACTTTTCGACATCAAACGGCCCGCACCAAACTGTGACTTTTTCGTCATGAAGAGGCACTTCTTGAATCTCCTGAGGATTTTCAGTGGCGTAAATACGGCAATTTTGCTTATTTACGGTCCAATTCAATGTGAAATAGGCTTCATCGGACATGATAATTTTGTTCCAAAATTGCTCGTCATCTTCGGCCATTTCGATGACTCTTTGGGCCCATTCCAATCGACGAGGCTTGTCCACAGGCAACAATCTTTGCGTCAATTGAATTTTGTACGGGAACAAATGCAAATCAACGCGAATAATCCGTTGTAAAGTGGACCGAGCCATGCCCAACTGCTGAGAACGGCGTTTTTGGGATGTTCTTGGGGACCTCTCAACACTGGCTCGTACGGCAGCGATATTCTCGGCCGATCGCCTTGGTCGACTTTTATTTGGCCTCTTCGGATTAGAAAGAGCCTCACCAGTCGAAAATTTTTCGTATAAACGCTTAATGGTGTTCTTAGAAGGCGCACTTCTCACATTTTTTAATATTTTAAAAGCACGTTGAGTTTTCACAATTGACTTGTTCTGTTGAATGTAAATTTCAACTATTTCAGAGCGCTCGCGTGGCGTGTATTGTTGCATGGTAAAAATCTGCTTGGACTGACGCTTCAAACGCGGTATGTCATTAAGCGATCTGACATCTCTGTCAAAAGTTATGGCGTTGCCAGATGGGTCCGTCGAATATGGGCAACCCGGTATATATATATATATATATATATATATATATATATATATATATATATATATATATATATATATATATATATATATATATATATATATATATATATAGTGCAGGGTTGAATGTGTGGTACCTTGCCCTATTCTCCACTTTTAACGCAATATAATCTGAAACAAGTTGCTAATCCTTTATTTCAGTTTGTTAAAAAGGTGTAACGATTGGTCCACTACTTTGGCCGTCAATGGGAAGGTTGCATGACACCGTCAACATTTTCCAAGATGGGCTTCGATTCACTCCAATATCATATGTTCCAAATTTCATCGACATATCTCTCTTAGTTTATTAGATATTTTGTTTTTATATTCAGGCTTGTGTGGACAACGCCACTTTATCTTATCCTCATTGTCATTAATGTATATATATATATATACAGCGTTGCCCATATTCGACGGACCCATGTTTTTTTTAAAAAAATCAAAGAAAAAAATAAAAATTTGGCGGTTGGCAATCTTAATCATTTAATTTGTTACAAGTAGATTTCTTTACATTAATTTTTGAATATGATATCTCTCAAATAGCCGCCTCTGGCGTTGATGGCGTATTGTGCCCTTTTTGCAGCATTTTCCATCGTTTTCGCCAACATTTCGGCCGGGATAGCAGCTATTTCTTCACGAATGTTGTCCTTGAGCTCTTCTACGGTCCTTGGCTTGTTAACGTAAACCTTTGAATAGGGCAAGGTACCACACATTCAACCCTGCACTATATATATATATATATATATATATATATATATATATATATATATATATATATATATATATATATATATATATATATATATATATATATATATATATATATATATATATATATATATATATATATATATATATATATATATATATATATATATATATATATATATATATATATATACCGGGTTGCCCATATTCGACGGACCCATCTGGCAACGCCATAACTTTTGACAGAGATGTCAGATCGCTTAATGACATACCGCGTTTGAAGCGTCAGCCCAAGCAGATTTTTACCATGCAACAATACACGCCACGCGAGCGCTCTGAAATAGTTGAAATTTACATTCAACAGAACAAGTCAATTGTGAAAACTCAACGTGCTTTTAAAATATTAAAAAATGTGAGAAGTGCGCCTTCTAAGAACACCATTAAGCGTTTATACGAAAAATTTTCGACTGGTGAGGCTCTTTCTAATCCGAAGAGGCCAAATAAAAGTCGACCAAGGCGATCGGCCGAGAATATCGCTGCCGTACGAGCCAGTGTTGAGAGGTCCCCAAGAACATCCCAAAAACGCCGTTCTCAGCAGTTGGGCATGGCTCGGTCCACTTTACAACGGATTATTCGCGTTGATTTGCATTTGTTCCCGTACAAAATTCAATTGACGCAAAGATTGTTGCCTGTGGACAAGCCTCGTCGATTGGAATGGGCCCAAAGAGTCATCGAAATGGCCGAAGATGACGAGCAATTTTGGAACAAAATTATCATGTCCGATGAAGCCTATTTCACATTGAATTGGACCGTAAATAAGCAAAATTGCCGTATTTACGCCACTGAAAATCCTCAGGAGATTCAAGAAGTGCCTCTTCATGACGAAAAAGTCACAGTTTGGTGCGGGCCGTTTGATGTCGAAAAGTGGTGATTTGGACTGGCCACCGCGTTCGCCCGATTTGACGCCGCCTGACTTCTTCTTGTGGGGATATTTGAAGTCAAAGGTTTACGTTAACAAGCCAAGGACCGTAGAAGAGCTCAAGGACAACATTCGTGAAGAAATAGCCGCTATTCCGGCCGAAATGTTGGCGAAAACGATGGAAAATGCTGCAAAAAGGGCACAATACGCCATTAACGCCAGAGGCGGCTATTTGAGAGATATCATATTCAAAAATTAATGTAAAGAAATCTACTTGTAACAAATTAAATGATTAAGATTGCCAACCGCCAAATTTTTATTTTTTTCTTTGATTTTTTTAAAAAAAACATGGGTCCGTCGAATATGGGCAACGCTGTATATATATATATATATACATTAATGACAATGAGGATAAGATAAAGTGGCGTTGTCCACACAAGCCTGAATATAAAAACAAAATATCTAATAAACTAAGAGAGATATGTCGATGAAATTTGGAACATATGATATTGGAGTGAATCGAAGCCCATCTTGGAAAATGTTGACGGTGTCATGCAACCTTCCCATTGACGGCCAAAGTAGTGGACCAATCGTTACACCTTTTTAACAAACTTAAATAAAGGATTAGCAACTTGTTTCAGATTATATTGCGTTAAAAGTGGAGAATAGGGCAAGGTACCACACATTCAACCCTGCACTATATATATATATATATATATATATATATATATATATATATATATATATATATATATATATATATATATATATATATATATATATATATATATATATATATAGACTCTCAAATACTGAAACTACTATATTTTTCTCAAATTTAAACTTTAGTGGAATAGAACTTCTAGGGAACAAGAAAGGTGTACCACCCGGAGAAAGGTGGAAGTGTCTTCTTTAAGCCTATATATACGCGACGACGCGCGTGTAGAACACTTTTTGCATTTTAATGAAATTACTCTAAAAAAATTCAAATTACGATCATTTAAAGAGCCATTTAAGTACTCGTGTACAATGGTGTATTAAATATGTGCTTTAGATATTTTATAGCTTATAATGAAATAATTAAATATAATACCTGCGAAAGGGTTATATGGCTTTATTTTGATCAGCAAAAAATAAGTCATAAAATTATCACTATAGGTTCTACAGTAGACATATGATCTCTTTCTAAATTAACCTTTAATCAAATTTTAGGGTCATCCAAATTCATAAACAATTTTATAAGTGTGTCAATAATCGCAACATTAAACCACTTAATATAAAAAACAACCCCATATTGGCGAGATACTAATTAGTTTTACCTGATATTAAGGTCTTAGTAACAAGTGCTGTCCCGAATGTAGCCCGATCGAAAGCTTGCGGTGTAACGAAATACAAAACACGCTCTTTTACGTATATGTATTAAACGTTTATTTCTATAAAACAGACAATAAATATTAGAACTATTAACAAATTACAACATTCACTTACCGCAGTTTTTGCGTTTCCTTCTCGTACGGCTACTGGACAGACTTTAAACAATGTAATGGCGAATTTGTTCCGCACCACAAACGAACAAACAAACGAAAAGACAAAGAGGGAAAGGCAAAAACAGCGGCATAACAAACGTCGAATTTAGACGTCATTCACGGTGGAATGAAAATAAACAGAATGATCGTCACCGATCAGCTGGAACATAATTGGCCTTTCGGCGACACCCCCACCCCCGTGGAGCGGCCAGCTTCACCATCATATAGGTCTAGAACGGCTAATTTTGAGACAGCTCTCTGCAAATCACCAAAGGCTGTTTTCACATTAGCCTTGCGTACGATTCCGTCAGAACCGCTGTACAAACGGGTGATCAATCCTCGCCGCCATTGGTTTCGTGGAAGATTGGGATCACAAACAAACACAACATCCCCTTCTTGCACCGGTTTCGTGCGCTCACACCATTTGACTCTACTAGTTAGGCTTGGCAAGTATTCGAGTACCCATCGCTTCCAAAATCTGTCACGTAAACTTCTCACTACTCGCCATTGCTTCCTCAGGGTGAAGAGTTTATCGTCAGGGACGCTGACGGCAGGAGGCTGTGGAACATTCGGCTGGCCGAGCAAGAAATGATTCGGAGTGAGAGGTTCTTCCTCGTGTGGGCTTATCGGCAAATGAGTCAATGACATTGAATTAACTATGTTTTCTGCTTCAATAATAAGGGACTGCAGGATATGTTCCTTTAGTGATGTATCCTTCATTGTCTGCCGCAATACCTTTTTAACGCATTGCACCATCCGCTCCCATATTCCTCCCTCTGATGAATTGGCTGGACAATTGAAGACCCACTCGACATTTCGTAGATAATTCGTATTGAATTCGGTCGGCCTCGAAAACCTCGTCGAACCGCTTGGCTTCTTCGTTAGCACCCACGAAATTCTTGCCGTTGTCCGAACGAATTCTTGCTGGAACTCCTCGTCGATTCATAAAGTTTTTCATGGCAATGATGCAGGAATCCGTTGATAGATCATGGGCTATTTCCAAATGAACGGCGCGTATAGTCAGACACGTAAATAATGCTATCCATCTCTTTTCAGTCTTTCTACCACTGGTGACAGTTAGGGGGCCAAAATAATCAAGACCAGTATATTTAAAGGGAGCAACATATGACTCAAGTCGATCCATCGGCAGGGGGCCCATGATAGGAGCGACACGTAAGCACCTAGTCACTACTTTTCTTAAAACGCGTCTTAATTTTTTTTTTTTTTTTTTTTTTTTTTTCAGGAATCCAAAACTTTTTCCTTATTGAACAAATAGAAGCTTCATGATTCTGGTGCCTCATCTCACAATGGTAGTGCATCACGACAAGTTTCGTAAAGTAATGGTCTTTAGGTAATATAATCGGGCGTCTCGTGCTATATGGTAAACAACTGGCAGCATCAATTCTCCCATACACTCTAAGAAGGCCGTCTTCACCAATATAAGGCATTAAATTGGCTAAGTTGTTTGTCTTTGAGACTGGCTGTCCCTTTTTAATGCATCTTATTTCTTCGGCAAACGATTCTGTTTGGACTTGTTGGCATAAAGTCTTTTTGGATTTTTCTAAATCTTTTGCAGTTAACATTGATGATGGTCTAAATCGTTGAGATTTTTAAGGCAAATATTTATGAATCCAAAAATTTGGGCTATCGATCTTTTTAATCGGCTATATGACGAGAAACGTTCAAATTGTATAAAATTATTTTTAATAATTAAGAGCGAAATCTTAAGGCGAATTTCTTCTTCATCATTTTCCTCATGGTGAGGAGCGACAACGACATGACTTGGCCATTTGTCTTCAGTCTCTTTCAGAAACTCTGGGCCATTTAACCATTGGGATGACATGGAAAAATCTACTTTATTATAACAGCGAGTGGCATCGTCGGCCACGTTGCGGCTTGTTGATATCCATTTCCAATTTTCTACTTTACTGGATTCGAGTATTTCGGCTATCCGATGAGCGACGTACGGTAAATTATCGTTCAGCGAAATGCCACTTACTTTAGCTGCGACGTCAAACACGAGCCTCAACTTTTTCTTATCCTTCTTAGGGTTGATTACCCCAAAATGAGGCAAGTACCACTTTTTGTCCGATATTAGGCATATATCCGTTGGCGGAACTTTTTTAACGTATCATTTTTCGATGTAACCGTTTATTACTTCTTTGTAGGCAGCAGAAAAGTTTTCATCGCGTTGCATTTTCCTTTCGATACCTTCGAGACGATTAACTGCCATCGAGTAACTATCTGGCAACTCTACTTTATCAGTTTTCCACAATAATCCAGTTTGAAATCACTTGGAGCTGCTAATTCTTTTCATCGATTCATGGAGAATCCTCTTAGCCCTGATGTCCTCATCTGATTCAATGGGAGGGGCCACACGCACACCAATGTTTTCAATATTAAAATAATCTTTAACTATTTGATTAATTTCTTTTTCTTCCTTAACTTGAACAAAAAGACAAGATTGTGGCGGAGGAGACATCGAGTTACTTGGTCCAAATACAACCCAGCCTAATTCTGTGTTGCAAGCGAAAGGTCCAGGCAAATTATCGATTTTCAGGTTCGATGGCAACCCTAGAGAGGCATGGTCTAATCCGATTAAAAGTTTTGGTACTACATTGGCGTAAGGCTTCATCGAATAATACGGCGAAGTTTGAAAACTATTCCTAATTTCATCTTCACTGAGGCTCTGCATCGGCAAATTTAAATTTGATACCGCATAAACATTTCGAAGCAGGTGGTGCTTCTTCTTCTGGACTCCACTGACCTTTAGGTTGAAGGTCATTGATGGTTCACGAGCTGACCGTCCACCAAACCATTGGATACTCAAATTATTTTTTCTTCCCCGTACTACGATTTGTTCTGCGATATCTTTATCTAGCATTGTAATAGACGAGCCATCATCAAATTAAGCGAAAATATCCATTCTGCATTTTTCTCCGTACAGAGTAACTGGTAAAACTGTAAAAAACTATTTTTTATCATTAGTGGAACAGGTTAGAACATTTTGACTGGTTTCACTGGAAGCACTGGGTTGCGTTGGCGTCGATGAACAGGCTGTATCACCATGAAGCAACTTGTTGTGTTTCCGTTGGCAACCCTCTTGTGGGCATATTTTCTTTTTGTGGCATTCACGTGTCGAATGTCCAATATTTAAACACGAAAAACAGGCTCGAATCTTTTTTACCAAAACCCAACGCTCATTTACATTAGAATTCAAAAATTTGTTACAATCAATTATTTTGTGATTTCCTTTACACACTGGACACTGTAGGATTTTTTCCGTTGCATGTAGAACTCTTCTTCTTGGCTCATTATTATTTGCATCTTTTATCATGCATATTAGATTTGCCACTTCACTAAGCCAATCACTAAAATCAATAATTGTAGGATATGGTCGAATACCGATGGCAACTCTGGCCCATTCCATTTTTTTGCTCATGGGGAGCTTCGAGACCAGCTCCTCTATGAGTGTAGGGTTTGCTAAATGTTGCTCTCCATTCACGGATTTCAAAAATACTGATAGGTTTTTTACTTTAGTTGAAAATGGCACTAGTTTCGCTAAATTATGCTCATTTATAAACGGCAGCTCCCTCACTTGCTTCAATTGGCTATGGATTAGCTGCTCAGGTCTTCCAAAACGGAATTGTAACTTCAATAACAGCGTTTACATTTTCGGGGTAGATCAGCAAAGATTTCACAATTTCCTTGGCATCACCTTTCAGGCATTTCTGCAAACGCCGGTTATTTTCGAAATTTGTGTATCCATACATTGCTGTCGATTGGGTATATGCTGTAAAAAATAATGGCCAATCTTCCGGTTCACCACTGAATTCCGGAAGGTCTTGCATTTTTCGCGGCATCATGTGTGTCCCATATATGCTTACATTGCTTGTTTCAGGCATATGATGGTGTTGGCTGGCATATGATGGCGGCATGCTATTGCTTAGGATGATATTAGATGCCGTTGGCGCAGGTTGCGTCGACGGTAGGGCGGCGCTGGCTGAGGTAAGACGTGGTTGCGTCGGCGGTAGGGCAGCGCTGGCTGAGATAGGTAGGCTGTAGAAATAGGCGGCAAATTCATCGGTGTCATGGCGGTGTTTAACGATGTCGATGTATTTATAGCTTGCATGTTGCGGGACTTATGCGTTGTTGTGTTTGCGAAACCAATGGCGGACATATTTTGCATACATGTAAAATTGAGGTTATGATCACTTACCGTTTGTGTTGGTGTCTCCCGAGATGAAGTTTCTTATTGTTGGCACTGGCGTCTGCTTTGGATAAGCTCAGACTGAGTTTCCAAGAGCTGGCGTTTCAGGATGTCCATTTGTTGCTTCATTTCTGTCAGGCTGGTGGCTTCTCTCGCTGTAGATGGCTGCATCAAGGACGGCTTATTTGTGGGATCTGGTGTGTTAGTGGCACTACCGGTGTTCGCAGTCTTTTTCAAAGGGGTCTTCTTACCGGTACCACTTCCTTTCGGCGTTTCTGTGCTGGCGGCATTAGCACTTGTATTTGTTGTTGATGCTGGCTGCATTCCTCTTTGTGTAGCTGCTGTTGTATTGTCGTCCATATCACTGTTAACATCCATTACGTATATATTCTCCGGATCAGGTTGATCGGATGTTACAGTGTCTGCACTGGCCGTGCTTCTTAATAATGGTGGGCTCCGGCGCACTGGTGGAACCATTCCTTCCAAAAAGAACTTTTCGGCAACACAAATTCGACACTCCGGCTGCAGCTGTTTTGTAAAAATGGCACACTACAAAACACTGCGAAATAAAAATGTCCCGAATGTAGCCCGATCGAAAGCTTGCGGTGTAACGAAATACAAAACACGCTCTTTTACGTATATGTATTAAACGTTTATTTCTATAAAACAGACAAAAAATATTAGAACTAATAACAAATTACAACATTCACTTACCGCAGTTTTTGCGCTTCCTTCTCGTACGACTACTGGACAAACAAACGAAAAGACAAAGAGGGAAAGGCAAAAACAGCGGCATAAAAAAACGTCAAATTTAAACGCTACAAAGAAGTTAGCTACAGTAAACAAAAGTTTTATATAAAAAGTGCAAACTGGTTAGAAGGCCAACTTAAGGTAGGTCACACTAGGCAAATGTCTGAAGAAAAACGTTGAATATATCTTTGCCAAAAACTGACCACAAAATATTTTTGAATGGCAAACAACAAAACAGCTGATTTCGGGGAAACAAAATTATTTTCTAGCAAACAAAAATAAGTCTAATGTGAACACAGTGTGACCACCCGAGAATAAATATTTTCCTATCTTTTCGGCAAATATTTATATGATCTTGCAAAATTTTTGGAAGAGCAAACAACGCAAATAACATCTGGTAAAATCAGTGTTGTCAGCTTTTAAGAATATAATCATTAAAATGAAAAAAAACTCCATTTCAATTAGAAAAAAATATTTTGATAAAAAAAATAGTTTCTTGTTAGTTATGTATTGTTTACCTATATTGTACTTATATATATACTTAAAATATTTTAATCTGAATAGTCTAGCTCGGGGTCATTTACAAATTCAAGGAAAAAACAACTGTTGGTGTTTTTTGTTTTAATTTATTTTTTTTTCTAATATTTCATCGGCAGGGAATATTAAATTTAAAACAAAACAATAAACTTCTTCGCTTCAGGGTTTTTTTTGCGTTGAAAAAATCGTTAGAACCACGATGCGCAAAGCATCAAGCGGATCTCATAGACCGACCACCTATTGTTATCGATAAAAATAATACAACAAAATCCAATTTGAGCAGTTTTTATGCCAACTTCCATACAAATTGCAAATTGTTATACATTTCTAAACTAAATCCTGAACAAATTTAAAGGAAGGATGTAATTTCTGTCGGACACGACAGAATTTTTTCATGGAAGCCGTCACTATAATTTCGAAATTGATTGTATGCAGAAAACATTTTTGGAACGCTTGCGTACACTGATAAACTTGATTTGTTAGACCGTGTGTACTAATCTCATAAATTACAAAATATTTCCGCGATTATGTCGTAGAAAAAAACACTGAATTGGTCACACTTACACCAAGTAAACAGCTGTTGCTGTCATACTATTAAATTGACTGGCTGTAAAATTAAAGAAAAAGATATATATATTAAACATTTTAATGGTCTACATTTCATTTTAGTAGAGGGTTTGTGTTCCTGTACGCAGTTCTTTTAAAAACTTTGCGCAGCATCCTTCGTTACTCCGACTACGTACCCACTTTCGAACACATTGCCTCTTTTTGGGCTTTTTCGCCTTTTCCTCCTCTTACAAGACTATCAAAGATGCTGCTCCACAGCACAAAGTAATTAAATTTTCTTCTTCCTGCATTATTGCTTTTAAGAGGTTGACAGCAAATAAATTCCTATTTTTTAACAGTTTGATCAAATATTATTGTTAGTCAAATATTTATTCAAATGTTAACACACGTCAAACATGTTTTCCTAAACTTCTATTTGACATCTGTTTGAACAAAAAAAACCGGTCAAATATTTGTCGGTAGTGTGAACACAAAATCAACCCTGTATTATTTTGAAAGAAATTTGAGCAAATATGATGAAATACATTTTCGTCAAATATTTGCCCAATGTGACCGTACCGTTACTGTCGCTGCAGAAACAACAAAGCAAGATAAGGCTAGAAGATCACGCAAATCATTGGACAACTGCAGCGACAGATCTAAGATGTTAACGGTGAAATTGGTTTGTACAAATATAAAAGAATCTTTCCTACATCAATTACGATAGCAGAACCAATTTACAAAAGTGGATATCATTGAAAAAGTTGTTAAAGCTAGTCCAGTGAGAACAAAACGGATTCTTAAAAGTATAACAACTCAGAGCGATGCAAAACAGTTCACAAATGAGGAGGCATTAGTATTATTTCTGGATTTGAAATTAACAAAACAGCATTATATTCAGCTCCGATCGCGTGTGATTGAAAAGGGCTCAAGTTTGTATCCAGCATATCATCACATAACCGCTGCTTAAATGGACTGTTTGCCATCAAATGACACTATTACAATTACACCAATTTCGGCAAAGGTACAACTACAATCTCTACTTGATCACACAGCCGAACGCTTGCTACAATTAATAACAGGAAATTAGTTAAAGAAATATGGAAACACAAAGTTAATTCTTTTTTGTAAACGGGGATGTGATGGTTCTTCGGGACAAAATCAATACAAACATGTTGTATGTGGAAATATTTCGGATTCAGATATGTTCATGGTATCATTTGTACCATTGCGATTGAAAAAGATTTTCGAAGATTCAGAGCCTTCGACTAGTAGAACGTTCAAGGTGAATATCGGAAATTTGGATTGATTATAGATCAGCCAAACAATGGTCAAGCAGTACAAATGATGCCAATACCGCAAGATGTTTCTTTTTAGACGCAGAAACAACATCTGAAATAACAGGAGTGGACTTAAGCCTTATTTTCAGATTTAAAATAATCCTAGAAGTACTTGCGTGCAATGACGAAATTGACTCTAAAAAATTTGGAGATTATGCAAAGGAAACTGCAAAAATATATACAACCAACTACCCATGGAGAAATATGTCTGCAACAGTTCACAAAATCCTTTACCATGGAGAAGATATTTTAAATATCATTTGGTGCCACTTGGAGAACTATCAGAGGAGGCTCAGGAAAAAAGGAACAAGGATTACAGATTTTAAAGAGAGCACAATACTAGAAAAATTTCACGAAATTCCACAAATGAAGATCTATTTAATATATTATTCGCAACGTCAGATCCGTTCATCCCCAGTATTCGCAATCAATGGAAAGTGGAACATCGGGATTTAGACGAAGAAGCCAAAAAACTACTAAAGAACAGAAATAGCACAAAACAAAATATGGAATAATTGCAACCAATATTTGAGTCAAATAAATATAATTATAATTGTTTTTCATTGTTATTTAAGTACGAAAAACATAGTATTAGTAAAAAATATAATCAACAGAACCTACCATTGTTACAAATGCTGTTAAAATCTATTGCAGTTTTTATTTTAAAAATGTTTTTTAATATTATCAAATTTATGAAAATAATAAATTTTTCTGTAGTAATAGCAAGATTTTTCGATAATGTTAATAACGTTTTTTTAAGTGTAAATATACTCAAAGAATTTGCAAATTTGACAGCAAAAAATTTTTAATTTTTCTGTAATAATAGCTAAATCTCCAGTTGATTTTACTATTTTTTTTTTGAGTCTACAACATTTTTTGAATGTAACATTAAATAAATTCCATTATTACAAAAAATATTTATAATTATTATTAAAATCCAAATATTAAATTAGTTTATAAATAAAAAAATAATAAACGCATATTTCACTCTAAAAGTTAAAAAAAATCAATAGTTTAACTTTGACCTAGAATTCCTTAAAATGTCCTCAATCAATTTTAATGTAATTAAAACTGAGTCAAGCTGAACTAAACATCTATCCATTAAAAAAATAACTTAAATATTTTGATCGGTTCAAAAGTTACAGAATTTTGGCCAACGAAAATCGATTTGCAGCCACTGTGTGCCGGAGGTGTGACTGGGCCCTATTTTTTCGTCGATGAAAATAATCGCCATGTTACCGTCAATAGAGAGCACTATCGTGACACGTTAGAAAATCATTTTTGGCCAGAATTGGATGAGCTTAACATTGCCGATACAAAGTTTCAACAAGACGGTGCCTCTAGTCACATAGCACGCGTTACAATCGATTTAATGAAAGACAAATTCGGTGAACGTGTTATCTCGAGAAATGGTCCGGTGGAATGGCCACCTCATTCATGCGATTTAACGCCATTCGATTTATTTTATGGGGTTACATTAAGTCATTGATATATGTCAACACCTTTAGACGAGCTCAGAGCCAACATCCAATGCGAAATTACCAACGTTCCATTGGATACTCAAATTATTTTTTCTTCCCCGTACTCCGATTTGTTCTGCGATATCTTTATCTAGCATTGTAATAGACGAGCCATCATCAAATTAAGCGAAAATATCCAGGCTGCATTTTTCTCCGTACAGAGTAACTGGTAAAACTGTAAAAAGCAATTTTTTATCATTAGTGGAACAGGTTAGAACATTTTGAATGGTTTCACTGGAAGCACTGGGTTGCGTTGGCGTCGATGAACAGGCTGTATCACCATGAAGCAACTTGTTGTATTTCCGTTGGCAACCCTCTTGTGGGCATATTTTCTTTTTGTGGCATTCATGGGTCGAATGTCCAATGTTTTAACACGAAAAACAGACTCGAATCTTTTTACCAAAACCCAACGCTCATTTACATTAGAATTCAAAAATTTGTTACAATCAATTATTTTGTGATTTCCTTTACACACTGGACACTGTAGGATTTTTTCCGTTGCATGTAGAACTCTTCTTCTTGGCTCATTATTATTTGCATCTTTTATCATGCATATTAGATTTGCCACTTCACTAAGCCAATCACTAAAATCAATAATTGTAGGATATGGTCGAATACCGATGGCAACTCTGGCCCATTCCATTTTTTTGCTCATGGGGAGCTTCGAGACCAGCTCCTCTATGAGTGTAGGGTTTGCTAAATGTTGCTCTCCATTCACGGATTTCAAAAATACTGATAGGTTTTTTACTTTAGTTGAAAATGGCACTAGTTTCGCTAAATTATGCTCATTTATAAACGGCAGCTCCCTCACTTGCTTCAATTGGCTATGGATTAGCTGCTCAGGTCTTCCAAAACGGAATTGTAACTTCAATAACAGCGTTTACATTTTCGGGGTAGATCAGCAAAGATTTCACAATTTCCTTGGCATCACCTTTCAGGCATTTCTGCAAACGCCGGTTATTTTCGAAATTTGTGTATCCATACATTGCTGTCGATTGGGTATATGCTGTAAAAAATAATGGCCAATCTTCCGGTTCACCACTGAATTCCCGAAGGTCTTGCATTTTTCGCGGCATCATGTGTGTCCCATATATGCTTACATTGCTTGTTTCAGGCATATGATGGTGTTGGCTGGCATATGATGGCGGCATGCTATTGCTTAGGATGATATTAGATGCCGTTGGCGCAGGTTGCGTCGTGGTTGCGTCGGCGGTAGGGCAGCGCTGGCTGAGATAGGTTAGTTTTGCGTCGACGGCAGGGCGACGTAGGCTGTAGAAATAGGCGGCAAATTCATCGGTGTCATGGCGGTGTTTAACGATGTCGATGTATTTATAGCTTGCATGTTGCGGGACTTATGCGTTGTTGTGTTTGCGAAACCAATGGCGGACATATTTTGCATACATGTAAAATTGAGGTTATGATCACTTACCGTTTGTGTTGGTGTCTCCCGAGATGAAGTTTCTAATTGTTGGCACTGGCGTCTGCTTTGGATAAGCTCAGACTGAGTTTCCAAGAGCTGGCGTTTCAGGATGTCCATTTGTTGCTTCATTTCTGTCAGGCTGGTGGCTTCTCTCGCTGTAGATGGCTGCATCAAGGACGGCTTATTTGTGGGATCTGGTGTGTTAGTGGCACTACCGGTGTTCGCAGTCTTTTTCAAAGGGGTCTTCTTACCGGTATCACTTCCTTTCGGCGTTTCTGTGCTGGCGGCATTAGCACTTGTATTTGTTGTTGATGCTGGCTGCATTCCTCTTTGTGTAGCTGCTGTTGTATTGTCGTCCATATCACTGTTAACATCCATTACGTATATATTTTCCGGATCAGGTTGATCGGATGTTACAGTGCCTGCACTGGCCGTGCTTCTTAATAATGGTGGGCTCCGGCGCACTGGTGGAACCATTCCTTCCAAAAAGAACTTTTCGGCAACACAAATTCGACACTCCGGCTGCACCTGTTTTGTAAAAATGGCACACTACAAAACACTGTGAAATAAAAATGTCCCGAATGTAGCCCGATCGAAAGCTTGCGGTGTAACGAAATACAAAACACGCTCTTTTACGTATATGTATTAAACGTTTATTTCTATAAAACAGACAATAAATATTAGAACTAATAACAAATTACAACATTCACTTACCGCAGTTTTTGCGCTTCCTTCTCGTACGACTACTGGACAAACGAAAAGACAAAGAGGGAAAGACAAAAACAGCGGCATAAAAAAACGTCAAATTTAAACGCTACAAAGAAGTTAGCTACAGTAAACAAAAGTTTTATATAAATAGTGCAAACTGGTTAGAAGGCCAACTTAAGGTAGGTCACACTAGGCAAATGTTTGAAGAAAAACGTTGAATATATCTTTGCCAAAATCTTACCACAAAATATTTTTGAATGGCAAACAACAAAACAGCTGATTTCAGGGAAACAAAAATATTTTCTAGCAAACAAAAATAAGTGTAATGTGAACACAGTGTGACCACCCGAGAATAAATATTTTCCTATCTTTTCGGCAAAAATTTATATGATCTTGCAAAATTTTTGGAAGAGCAAACAACGCAAATAACATCTGGTAAAATCAGTGTTGTCAGCTTTTAAGAATATAATCATTAAAATGAAAAAAAACTTCATTTCAATTAGAAAAAAATATTTTGATAAAAAAATAGTTTCTTGTTAGTTATGTGTTGTTGACCTATATTGTACTTATATATACTTAAAATATTTTAATCTGAATAGTCTAGCTCGAGGTCATTTACAAATTCAAGGAAAAAACAACTGTTGGTGTTTTTTGTTTTAATTTATTTTTTTTCTAATATTTCATCGGCAGGGAATATTAAATTTAAAACAAAACAATAAACTTCTTCGCTTCAGGGTTTTTTTTGCGTTGAAAAAATCGTTAGAACCACGATGCGCAAAGCAGGGTGCCGACAATCATGCGGATCTCACAGACCGACTACCTCTTGTTATCGATAAAAATAATACAAAAAAATCCAATTTGAGCAGTTTTTATGCCAACTTCCATACAAATTGCAAATTGTTATACATTTCTAAACTAAATCCTGAACAAATTTAAAGGAGGGATGTAATTTCTGTCGGACACGACAGAATTTTTTCATGGAAGCCGTCACTATAATTTCGAAATTGATTGTATGCAGAAAACATTTTTGGAACGCTTGCGTACACTGATAAACTTGATTTGTTAGACCGTGTGTACTCTCTCTCATAAATTACAAAATATTTCCGCGATTATGTCGTAGAAAAAAACACTGAATTGGTCACACTTACACCAAGTAAACAGCTGTTGCTGTCATACTATTAAATTGACTGGCGGTAAAATTAAAGAAAAAGATATATATATATTAAACATTTTAATGGTCTACATTTCATTTTAGTGTTTGCCAAATAGCTAAACTCTGCTGCGTTCATGCGCAAGAAGTGTTTATAGAGGGTTTGTGTTCCTGTACGCAGTTCTTTTAAAAACTTTACGCAGCATCCTTCGTTACTCCGACTACGTACCCACTTTCGAACACATTGCCTCTTTTTGGGCTTTTTCGCCTTTTCCTTCTCTTACAAGACTATCAAAGATGCTGCTCCACAGCACAAAGTCATTAAATTTTCTTCTTCCTGCATTATTGCTTTTAAGAGGTTGACAGCAAATAAATTCCAATTTTTTAACAGTTTGATCAAATATTTTTGTTAGTCAAATATTTATTCAAATGTGAACACACGTCAAACATGTTTTCCTAAACTTCTATTTGACATCTGTTTGAACAAACAAAAACAGTCAAATATTTGTCGGTAGTGTGAACACAAAATCAACCCTGTATTATTTTGAAAGAAATTTGAGCAAATATGATGAAATACATTTTCGTCAAATATTTGCCCAATGTGACCGTACCGTTACTGTCGCTGCAGAAACAACAAAGCAAGATAAGGCTAGAAGATCACGCAAATCATTGGACAACTGCAGCGATAGATCTAAGATGTTAACGGTGAAATTGGTTTGTACAAATATAAAAGAATCTTTCCTACATCAATTACGATAGCAGAACCAATTTACAAAAGTGGATATCATTGAAAAAGTTGTTAAAGCTAGTCCAGTGAGAACAAAACGGATTCTTAAAAGTATACCAACTCAGAGCGATGCAAAACAGTTCACAAATGAGGAGGCATTAGTATTATTTCTGGATTTGAAATTAACAAAACAGCATTATATTCAGCTCCGATCGCGTGTGATTGAAAAGGGCTCAAGTTTGTATCCAGCATATCATCACATAACCGCTGCTAAAATGGACTGTTTGCCATCAAATGACACTATTACAATTACACCAATTTCGGAAAAGGTACAACTACAATCTCTACTTGATCACACAGCCGATCGCTTGCTACAATGAATAACAGGAAATGAGTTAAAGAAATATGGAAACACAAAGTTAATTCTTTTTTGTAAACGGGGATGTGATGGTTCTTCAGGACAAAATCAATACAAACAAGTTGTATGTGGAAATATTTCGGACTCAGATATGTTCATGGTATCATTTGTACCATTGCGATTGAAAAAGATTTTGGAAGATTCAGAGCCTTCGACTAGTAGAACGTTCAAGATGAATATCGGAAATTTGGATTGATTATAGATCAGCCAAACAATGGTCAAGCAATACAAATGATGCCAATACCGCAAGATGATTCTTTTTAGACGCAGAAACAACATCTGAAATAACAGGAGTGGACTTAAGCCTTATTTTCAGATTTAAAATAATCCTAGAAGTACTTGCGTGCAATGACGAAATTGACTCTAAAAAATTTGGAGATTATGCAAAGGAAACTGCAAAAATATATACAACCAGCTACCCATGGAGAAATATGTCTGCAACAGTTCACAAAATCCTTTTCCATGGAGAAGATATTTTAAATATTATTTGGTACCACTTGGAGAACGATCAGAGGAGGCTCAGGAAAAAAGGAACAAGGATTACAGATTTTAAAGAGAGCACAATACTAGAAAAATTTCACGAAATTCCACAAATGAAGATCTATTTAATATATTATTCGCAACGTCAGATCCGTTCATCCCTAGTATTCGCAATCAATGGAAAGTGGAACATCGGGATTTAGATGAAGAAGCCAAAAAACTACTAAAGAACAGAAATAGCACAAAACAAAATATGGAATAATTGCAACCAATATTTGAGTCAAATAAATATAATTATAATTGTTTTTCATTGTTATTTAAGTACGAAAAACATAGTATTAGTAAAAAATATAATTAACAGAACCTACCATTGTTACAAATGCTATTAAAATCTATTGCAGTTTTTATTTTAAAAATGTTTTTTAATATTATCAAATTTATGAAAATAATAAATTTTTCTGTAGTAATAGCAAGATTTTTCGATAATGTTAATAACGTTTTTTTAAGTGTAAATATTCTTTGAGTGTAAACAAATTTGACAGCAAAAAATTTTTAATTTTTCTGTAATAATAGCTAAATCTCCAGTTGATTTTACTATTTTTTTTTTGAGTCTACAACATTTTTTGAATGTAACATTAAATAAATTCCATTATTACAAAAAATATTTATAATTATTATTAAAATCCAAATATTAAATTAGTTTATAAATAAAAAAATAATAAACGCATATTTCACTCTAAAAGTTAAAAAAAAAATCAATAGTTTAACTTTGACCTAGAATTCCTTAAAATGTCCTCAATCAATTTTAATGTAATTAAAACTGAGTCAAGCTGAACTAAACATCTATCCATTAAAAAAAATAACTTTAATATTTTGATCGGTTCAAAAGTTACAGAATTTTGGCCAACGAAAATCGATTTTCAGCCACTGTGTGCCGGAGGTGTGACTGGGCCCTATTTTTTCGTCGATGAAAATAATCGCCATGTTACCGTCAATAGAGAGCACTATCGTGACACGTTAGAAAATCATTTTTGGCCAGAATTGGATGAGCTTAACATTGCCGATACGAAGTTTCAACAAGACGGTGCCTCTAGTCACATAGCACGCGTTACAATCGATTTAATGAAAGACAAATTCTGTGAACGTGTTATCTCGAGAAATGGTCCGGTCGAATGGCCACCTCATTCATGCGATTTAACGCCATTCGATTTATTTTATGGGGTTACATTAAGTCATTGATATATGTCAACACCTTTAGACGAGCTCAGAGACAACATCCAATGCGAAATTACCAACGTTCCATTGGATACTCAAATTATTTTTTCTTCCCCGTACTCCGATTTGTTCTGCGATATCTTTATCTAGCATTGTAATAGACGAGCCATCATCAAATTAAGCGAAAATATCCAGGCTGCATTTTTCTCCGTACAGAGTAACTTGTAAAACTGTAAAAAGCAATTTTTTATCATTAGTGGAACAGGTTAGAACATTTTGACTGGTTTCACTGGAAGCACTGGGTTGCGTTGGCGTCGATGAACAGGCTGTATCACCATGAAGCAACTTGTTGTAATTCCGTTGGCAACCCTCTTGTGGGCATATTTTCTTTTTGTGGCATTCACGGGTCGAATGTCCAATGTTTTAACACGAAAAACAGGCTCGAATCTTTTTTACCAAAACCCAACGCTCATTTACATTAGAATTCAAAAATTTGTTACAATCAATTATTTTGTGATTTCCTTTACACACTGGACACTGTAGGATTTTTTCCGTTGCATGTAGAACTCTTCTTCTTGGCTCATTATTATTTGCATCTTTTATCATGCATATTAGATTTGCCACTTCACTAAGCCAATCACTAAAATCAATAATTGTAGGATATGGTCGAATACCGATGGCAACTCTGGCCCATTCCAATTTTTTGCTCATGGGGAGCTTCGAGACCAGCTCCTCTATGAGTGTAGGGTTTGCTAAATGTTGCTCTCCATTCACGGATTTCAAGAATACTGATAGGTTTTTTACTTTAGTACTGATAGGTTTTTTACTGGCACTAGTTTCGCTAAATTATGCTCATTTATAAACGG
The DNA here is from genome assembly GCA_963513945.1 of Hydrotaea diabolus. Lineage (NCBI taxonomy): Eukaryota > Metazoa > Arthropoda > Insecta > Diptera > Muscidae > Hydrotaea > Hydrotaea diabolus. The sequence continues at coordinate 101,853,525 of OY740716.1, read as the reverse complement.
CAGCTTGCTTCAATTGGCTATGGATTAGCTGCTCAGGTCTTCCAAAACGGAATTGTAACTTCAATAACAGCGTTTACATTTTCGGGGTAGATCAGCAAAGATTTCACAATTTCCTTGGCATCACCTTTCAGGCATTTCTGCAAACGCCGGTTATTTTCGAAATTTGTGTATCCATACTGTAAAAAATAATGGCCAATCTTCCGGTTCACCACTGAATTCCCGAAGGTCTTGCATTTTTCGCGGCATCATGTGTGTCCCATATATGCTTACATTGCTTGTTTCAGGCATATGATGGTGTTGGCTGGCATATGATGGCGGCATGCTATTGCTTAGGATGATATTAGATGCCGTTGGCGCAGGTTGCGTCGTGGTTGCGTCGGCGGTAGGGCAGCGCTGGCTGAGATAGGTTAGTTTTGCGTCGACGGCAGGGCGACGTAGGCTGTAGAATAGGCTGAATAGGCGGCAAATTCATCGGTGTCATGGCGGCGTTTAACGATGTCGATGTATTTATAGCTTGCATGTTGCGGGACTTATGCGTTGTTGTGTTTGCGAAACCAATGGCGGACATATTTTGCATACATGTAAAATTGAGGTTATGATCACTTACCGTTTGTGTTGGTGTCTCCCGAGATGAAGTTTCTAATTGTTGGCACTGACGTCTGCTTTGGATAAGCTCAGACTGAGTTTCCAAGAGCTGGCGTTTCAGGATGTCCATTTGTTGCTTCATTTCTGTCAGGCTGGTGGCTTCTCTCGCTGTAGATGGCTGCATCAAGGACGGCTTATTTGTGGGATCTGGTGTGTTAGTGGCACTACCGGTGTTCGCAGTCTTTTTCAAAGGGGTCTTCTTACCGGTACCACTTCCTTTCGGCGTTTCTGTGCTGGCGGCATTAGCACTTGTATTTGTTGTTGATGCTGGCTGCATTCCTCTTTGTGTAGCTGCTGTTGTATTGTCGTCCATATCACTGTTAACATCCATTACGTATATATTCTCCGGATCAGGTTGATCGGATGTTACAGTGTCTGCACTGGCCGTGCTTCTTAATAATGGTGGGCTCCGGCGCACTGGTGGAACCATTCCTTCCAAAAAGAACTTTTCGGCAACACAAATTCGACACTCCGGCTGCACCTGTTTTGTAAAAATGGCACACTACAAAACACTGCGAAATAAAAATGTCCCGAATGTAGCCCGATCGAAAGCTTGCGGTGTAACGAAATACAAAACACGCTCTTTTACGTATATGTATTAAACGTTTATTTCTATAAAACAGACAATAAATATTAGAACTAATAACAAATTACAACATTCACTTACCGCAGTTTTTGCGCTTCCTTCTCGTACGACTACTGGACAAACGAAAAGACAAAGAGGGAAAGACAAAAACAGCGGCATAAAAAAACGTCAAATTTAAACGCTACAAAGAAGTTAGCTACAGTAAACAAAAGTTTTATATAAAAAGTGCAAACTGGTTAGAAGGCCAACTTAAGGTAGGTCACACTAGGCAAATGTTTGAAGAAAAACGTTGAATATATCTTTGCCAAAATCTGTCCACAAAATATTTTTGAATGGCAAACAACAAAACAGCTGATTTCGGGGAAACAAAAATATTTGCTAGCAAACAAAAATAAGTCTAATGTGAACACAGTGTGACCACCCGAGAATAAATATTTTCCTATCTTTTCGGCAAATATTTATATGATCTTGCAAAATTTTTGGAAGAGCAAACAACGCAAATAACATCTGGTAAAATCAGTGTTGTCAGCTTTTAAGAATATAATCATTAAAATGAAAAAAAACTCCATTTCAATTAGAAAAAAATATTTTGATAAAAAAATAGTTTCTTGTTAGTTATGTATTGTTGACCTATATTGTACTTATATATACTTAAAATATTTTAATCTGAATAGTCTAGCTCGAGGTCATTTACAAATTCAAGGAAAAAACAACTGTTGGTGTTTTTTGTTTTAATTTTTTTTTTTTCTAATATTTCATCGGCAGGGAATATTAAATTTAAAACAAAACAATAAACTTCTTCGCTTCAAGGTTTTTTTTTGCGTTGAAAAAATCGTTAGAACCACGATGCGCAAAGCAGGGTGCCGACAATCAAGCGGATCTCACAGACCGACCACCTATTGTTATCGATAAAAATAATACAACAAAATCCAATTTGAGCAGTTGTTATGTCAACTTCCATACAAATTGCAAATTGTTATACATTTCTAAACTAAATCCTGAACAAATTTAAAGGAGGGATGTAATTTCTGTCGGACACGATAGAATTTTTTCATGGAAGCCGTCACTATAATTTCGAAATTGATTGTATGCAGAAAACATTTTTGGAACGCTTGCGTACACTGATAAACTTGATTTGTTAGACCGTGTGTACTAATCTCATAAATTACAAAATATTTCCGCGATTATGTCGTAGAAAAAAACACTGAATTGGTCACACTTACACCAAGTAAACAGCTGTTGCTGTCATACTATTAAATTGACTGGCGGTAAAATTAAAGAAAAAGATATATATATTAAACATTTTAATGGTCTACATTTCATTTTAGTGTTTGCCAAATAGCTAAACTCTGCTGCGTTCATGCGCAAGAAGTGTTTATAGAGGGTTTGTGTTCCTGTACGCAGTTCTTTTAAAAACTTTACGCAGCATCCTTCGTTACTCCGACTACGTACCCACTTTCGAACACATTGCCTCTTTTTGGGCTTTTTCGCCTTTTCCTCCTCTTACAAGACTATAAAAGATGCTGTTCCACAGCACAAAGTCATCAAATTTTCTTCTTCCTGCATTATTGCTTTTAAGAGGTTGACAGCAAATAAATTCCTATTTTTTACAGTTTGATCAAATATTTTTGTTAGTCAAATATTTATTCAAATGTGAACACACGTCAAACATGTTTTCCTAAACTTCTATTTGACATCTGTTTGAACAAACAAAAACAGTCAAATATTTGTCGGTAGTGTGAACACAAAATCAACCCTGTGTTATTTTGAAAGAAATTTGAGCAAATATGATGAAATACATTTTCGTCAAATATTTGCCCAATGTGACCGTACCGTTACTGTCGCTGCAGAAACAACAAAGCAAGATAAGGCTAGAAGATCACGCAAATCATTGGACAACTGCAGCGATAGATCTAAGATGTTAACGGTGAAATTGGGTTGTACAAATATAAAAGAATCTTTCCTACATCAATTACGATAGCAGAACCAATTTACAAAAGTGGATATCATTGAAAAAGTTGTTAAAGCTAGTCCAGTGAGAACAAAACGGATTCTTAAAAGTATACCAACTCAGAGCGATGCAAAACAGTTCACAAATGAGGAGGCATTAGTATTATTTCTGGATTTGCAATTAACAAAACAGCATTATATTCAGCTCCGATCGCGTGTGATTGAAAAGGGCTCAAGTTTGTATCCAGCATATCATCACATAACCGCTGCTAAAATGGACTATTTGCCATCAAATGACACTATTACAATTACACCAATTTCGGAAAAGGTACAACTACAATCTCTACTTGATCACACAGCCGAACGCTTGCTACAATTAATAACAGGAAATGAGTTAAAGAAATATGGAAACACAAAGTTAATTCTTTTTTGTAAACGGGGATGTGATGGTTCTTCGGGAAAAAATCAATACAAACAAGTTGTATGTGGAAATATTTCGGACTCAGATATGTTCATGGTATCATTTGTACCATTGCGATTGAAAAAGATTTTGGAAGATTCAGAGCCTTCGACTAGTAGAACGTTCAAGATGAATATCGGAAATTTGGATTGATTATAGATCAGCCAAACAATGGTCAAGCAATACAAATGATGCCAATACCGCAAGATGATTCTTTTTAGACGCAGAAACAACATCTGAAATAATAGGAGTGGACTTAAGCCTTATTTTCAGATTTAAAATAATCCTAGAAGTACTTGCGGGCAATGACGAAATTGACTCTAAAAAATTTGGAGATTATGCAAAGGAAACTGCAAAAATATATACAACCAACTACCCATGGAGAAATATGTCTGCAACAGTTCACAAAATCCTTTACCATGGAGAAGATATTTTAAATATCATTTGGTGCCACTTGGAGAACTATCAGAGGAGGCTCAGGAAAAAAGGAACAAGGATTACAGATTTTAAAGAGAGCACAATACTAGAAAAATTTCACGAAATTCCACAAATGAAGATCTATTTAATATATTATTCGCAACGTCAGATCCGTTCATCCCCAGCATTCGCAATCAAAGTGGAACATAGGGATTTAGATGAAGAAGCCAAAAAACTACTAAAGAACAGAAATAGCACAAAACAAAATATGGAATATTTGCAACCAATATTTGAGTCAAATAAATAATAATTATAATTGTCTTTCATTGTTATTTAAGTACGAAAAACATAGTATTAGTAAAAAATATAATCAACAGAACCTACCATTGTTACAAATGCTATTAAAATCTATTGCAGTTTTTATTTTAAAAATGTTTTTTAATATTATCAAATTTATGAAAATAATAAATTTTTCTGTAGTAAAGCAAGATTTTTCGATAATGTTATTAACGTTTTTTTAAGTGTAAATATTCTTTGAGTGTAAACAAATTTGCAAATTTGACAGCAAAAAATTTTTAATTTTTCTGTAATAATAGCTAAATCTCCAGTTGATTTTACTATTTTTTTGAGTCTACAACATTTTTTGAATGTAACATTAAATAAATTCCATTATTACAAAAAATATTTATAATTATTATTAAAATCCAAACATTAAATTAGTTTATAAATAAAAAAATAATAAACGCATATTTCACTCTAAAAGTTAAAAAAAAATCAATAGTTTAACTTGACCTAGAATTCCTTAAAATGTCCTCAATCAATTTTAATGTAATTAAAACTGAGTCAAGCTGAACTAAACATCTATCCATTAAAAAAAATAACTTAAATATTTTGATCGGTTCAAAAGTTACAGAATTTTGGCCAACGAAAATCGATTTTCAGCCACTGTGTGCCGGAGGTGTGACTGGGCCCTATTTTTTCATCGATGAAAATAATCGCCATGTTACCCTCAATAGAGAGCACTATCGTAACACGTTAGAAAATCATTTTTGGCCAGAATTGGATGAGCTTGACATTGCCGATACGAAGTTTCAACAAGACGGTGCCTCTAGTCACATAGCACGCGTTACAATCGATTTAATGAAAGACAAATTCGGTGAACGTGTTATCTCGAGAAATGGTCCGGTCGAATGGCCACCTCATTCATGCGATTTAACGCCATTAGATTTATTTTATGGGGTTACATTAAGTCATTGATATATGTCAACACCTTTAGACGAGCTCAGAGACAACATCCAATGTGAAATTACCAACGTTCCATTGGATACTCAAATTATTTTTTCTTCCCCGTACTCCGATTTGTTCTGCGATATCTTTATCTAGCATTGTAATAGACGAGCCATCATCAAATTAAGCGAAAATATCCAGGCTGCATTTTTCTCCGTACAGAGTAACTTGTAAAACTGTAAAAAGCAATTTTTTATCATTAGTGGAACAGGTTAGAACATTTTGACTGGTTTCACTGGAAGCACTGGGTTGCGTTGGCGTCGATGAACAGGCTGTATCACCATGAAGCAACTTGTTGTATTTCCGTTGGCAACCCTCTTGTGGGCATATTTTCTTTTTGTGGCATTCACGGGTCGAATGTCCAATGTTTTAACACGAAAAACAGGCTCGAATCTTTTTTACCAAAACCCAACGCTCATTTACATTAGAATTCAAAAATTTGTTACAATCAATTATTTTGTGATTTCCTTTACACACTGGACACTGTAGGATTTTTTCCGTTGCATGTAGAACTCTTCTTCTTGACTCATTATTATTTGCATCTTTTATCATGCATATTAAATTTGCCACATCACTAAGCCAATCACTAAAATCAATAATTGTAGGATATGGTCGAATACCGATGGCAACTCTGGCCCATTCCAATTTTTTTGCTCATGGGGAGCTTCGAGACCAGCTCCTCTATGAGTGTAGGGTTTGCTAAATGTTGCTCTCCATTCACGGATTTCAAGAATATTAATAGGTTTTTTACTTTAGTTGAAAATGGCACTAGTTTCGCTAAATTATGCTCATTTATAAACGGCAGCTCCCTCACTTGCTTCAATTGGCTATGGATTAGCTGCTCAGGTCTTCCAAAACGGAATTGTAACTTCAATAACAGCGTTTACATTTTCGGGGTAGATCAGCGAAGATTTCACAATTTCCTTGACATCACCTTTCAGGCATTTCTGCAAACGCCGGTGATTTTCGAAATTTGTGTATCCATACATTGCTGTCGATTGGGTATATGCTGTAAAAAATAATGGCCAATCTTCCGGTTCACCACTGAATTCCGGAAGGTCTTGCATTTTTCGCGGCATCATGTGTGTCCCATATATGCTTACATTGCTTGTTTCAGGCATATGATGGTGTTGGCTGGCATATGATGGCGGCATGCTATTGCTTAGGATGATATTAGATGCCGTTGGCGCAGGTTGCGTCGTGGTTGCGTCGGCGGTAGGGCAGCGCTGGCTGAGATAGGATAGTTTTGCGTCGACGGCAGGGCGACGTAGGCTGTAGAAATAGGCGGCAAATTCATCGGTGTCATGGCGGCGTTTAACGATGTCGATGTATTTATAGCTTGCATGTTGCGGGACTTATGCGTTGTTGTGTTTGCGAAACCAATGGCGGACATATTTTGCATACATGTAAAATTGAGGTTATGATCACTTACCGTTTGTGTTGGTGTCTCCCGAGATGAAGTTTCTAATTGTTGGCACTGGCGTCTGCTTTGGATAAGCTCAGACTGAGTTTCCAAGAGCTGGCGTTTCATGATGTCCATTTGTTGCTTCATTTCTGTCAGGCTGGTGGCTTCTCTCGCTGTAGATGGCTGCATCAAGGACGGCTTATTTGTGGGATCTGGTGTGTTAGTGGCACTACCGGTGTTCGCAGTCTTTTTCAAAGGGGTCTTCTTACCGGTACCACTTCCTTTCGGCGTTTCTGTGCTGGCGGCATTAGCACTTGTATTTGTTGTTGATGCTGGCTGCATTCCTCTTTGTGTAGCTGCTGTTGTATTGTCGTCCATATCACTGTTAACATCCATTACGTATATATTTTCCGGATCAGGTTGATCGGATGTTACAGTGTCTGCACTGGCCGTGCTTCTTAATAATGGTGGGCTCCGGCGCACTGGTGGAACCATTCCTTCCAATAAGAACTTTTCGGCAACACAAATTCGACATTCCGGCTGCAGCTGTTTTGTAAAAATGGCACACTACAAAACACTGCGAAATAAAAATGTCCCGAATGTAGCCCGATCGAAAGCTTGCGGTGTAACGAAATACAAAACACGCTCTTTTACGTATATTTATTAAACGTTTATTTCTATAAAACAGACAATAAATATTAGAACTAATAACAAATTACAACATTCACTTACCTCACAATTTTAAACGCTACAAAGAAGTTAGCTGCAGTAAACAAAAGTTTTATATAAAAAGTGGAAACTGGTTAGAAGGCCAACTTAAGGTAGGTCACACTAGGCAAATGTTTGAAGAAAAACGTTGAATATATCTTTGCCAAAAACTGACCACAAAATATTTTTGAATGGCAAACAACAAAACAGCTGATTTCGGGGAAACAAAAATATTTTCTAGCAAACAAAAATAAGTCTAATGTGAACACAGTGTGACCACCCGAGAATAAATATTTTCCTATCTTTTCGGCAAATATTTATATGATCTTGCAAAATTTTTGGAAGAGCAAACAACGCAAATAACATCTGGTAAAATCAGTGTTGTCAGCTTTTAAGAATATAATCATTAAAATGAAAAAACTCCATTTCAATTAGAAAAAAATATTTTGATAAAAAAATAGTTTCTTGTTAGTTATGTGTTGTTGACCTATATTGTACTTATATATACTTAAAATATTTTAATCTGAATAGTCTAGCTCGAGGTCATTTACAAATTCAAGGAAAAAACAACTGTTGGTGTTTTTTGTTTTAATTTATTTTTTTTTCTAATATTTCATCGGCAGGGAATATTAAATTTAAAACAAAACAATAAACTTCTTCGCTTCAGGATTTTTTTTGCGTTGAAAAAATCGTTAGAACCACGATGCGCAAAGCAGGGTGCCGACAATCAAGCGGATCTCACAGACCGACCACCTATTGTTATCGATACAAATAATACAACAAAATCCAATTTGAGCAGTTTTTATGTCAACTTCCATACAAATTGCAAATTGTTATACATTTCTAAACTAAATCCTGAACAAATTTAAAGGAGGGATGTAATTTCTGTCGGACACGACAGAATTTTTTCATGGAAGCCGTCACTATAATTTCGAACTTGATTGTATGCAGAAAACATTTTTGGAACGCTTGCGTACACTGATAAACTTGATTTGTTAGACCGTGTGTACTAATCTCATAAATTACAAAATATTTCCGCGATTATGTCGTAGAAAAAAACACTGAATTGGTCACACTTACACCAAGTAAACAGCTGTTGCTGTCATACTATTAAATTGACTGGCGGTAAAATTAAAGAAAAAGATATATATATTAAACATTTTAATGGTCTACATTTCATTTTAGTATTTGCCAAATAGCTAAACTCTGCTGCGTTCATGCGCAAGAAGTGTTTATAGAGGGTTTGTGTTCCTGTACGCAGTTCTTTTAAAAACTTTACGCAGCATCCTTCGTTACTCCGACTACGTACCCACTTTCGAACACATTGCCTCTTTTTGGGCTTTTTCGCCTTTTCCTCCTCTTACAAGACTATCAAAGATGCTGCTCCACAGCACAAAGTCATTAAATTTTCTTCTTCCTGCATTATTGCTTTTAAGAGGTTGACAGCAAATAAATTCCTATTTTTTACAGTTTGATCAAATATTTTTGTTAGTCAAATATTTATTCAAATGTGAACACACGTCAAACATGTTTTCCTAAACTTCTATTTGACATCTGTTTGAACAAACAAAAACAGTCAAATATTTGTCGGTAGTGTGAACACAAAATCAACCCTGTGTTATTTTGAAAGAAATTTGAGCAAATATGATGAAATACATTTTCGTCAAATATTTGCCAAATGTGACCGTACCGTTACTGTCGTTGCAGAAACAACAAAGCAAGATAAGGCTAGAAGATCACGCAAATCATTGGACAACTGCAGCGATAGATCTAAGATGTTAACGGTGAAATTGGTTTGTACAAATATAAAAGAATCTTTCCTACATCAATTACGATAGCAGAACCAATTTACAAAAGTGGATATCATTGAAAAAGTTGTTAAAGCTAGTCCAGTGAGAACAAAACGGATTCTTAAAAGTATACCAACTCAGAGCGATGCAAAACAGTTCACAAATGAGGAGGCATTAGTATTATTTCTGGATTTGAAATTGACAAAACAGCATTATATTCAGCTCCGATCGCGTGTGATTGAAAAGGGCTCAAGTTTGTATCCAGCATATCATCACATAACCGCTGCTAAAATGGACTGTTTGCCATCAAATAACACTATTACAATTACACCAATTTCGGCAAAGGTACAACTACAATCTCTACTTGATCACACAGCCGAACGCTTGCTACAATTAATAACAGGAAATGAGTTAAAGAAATATGGAAACACAAAGTTAATTCTTTTTTGTAAACGGGGATGTGATGGTTCTTCGGGACAAAATCAATACAAACAAGTTGTATGTGGAAATATTTCGGACTCAGATATGATCATTTGTACCATTGCGATTGAAAAAGATTTTGGAAGATTCAGAGCCTTCGACTAGTAGAACGTTCAAGATGAATATCGGAAATTTGGATTGATTATAGATCAGCCAAACAATGGTCAAGCAATACAAATGATGCCAATACCGCAAGATGATTCTTTTTAGACGCAGAAACAACATCTGAAATAACAGGAGTGGACTTAAGCCTTATTTTCAGATTTAAAATAATCCTAGAAGTACTTGCGTGCAATGACGAAATTGACTCTAAAAAATTTGGAGACTATGCAAAGGAAACTGCAAAAATATATACAACCAGCTACCCATGGAGAAATATGTCTGCAACAGTTCACAAAATCCTTTTCCATGGAGAAGATATTTTAAATATTATTTGGTACCACTTGGAGAACTATCAGAGGAGGCTCAGGAAAAAAGGAACAAGGATTACAGATTTTAAAGAGAGCACAATACTAGAAAAATTTCACGAAATTCCACAAATGAAGATCTATTTAATATATTATTCGCAACGTCAGATCCGTTCATCCCCAGTATTCGCAATCAATGGAAAGTGGAACATCGGGATTTAGATGAAGAAGCCAAAAAACTACTAAAGAACAGAAATAGCACAAAACAAAATATGGAATAATTGCAACCAATATTTGAGTCAAATAAATATAATTATAATTGTTTTTCATTGTTATTTAAGTACGAAAAACATAGTATTAGTAAAAAATATAATTAACAGAACCTACCATTGTTACAAATGCTATTAAAATCTATTGCAGTTTTTATTTTAAAAATGTTTTTTAATATTATCAAATTTATGAAAATAATAAATTTTTCTGTAGTAATAGCAAGATTTTTCGATAATGATAATAACGCTTTTTGAAGTGTAAATATTCTTTGAGTGTAAACAAATTTGACAGCAAAAAATTTTTAATTTTTCTGTAATAATAGCTAAATCTCCAGTTGATTTTACTATTTTTTTTTTTTGAGTCTACAACATTTTTTGAATGTAACATTAAATAAATTCCATTATTACAAAAAATATTTATAATTATTATTAAAATCCAAATATTAAATTAGTTTATAAATAAAAAAATAATAAACGCATATTTCACTCTAAAAGTTAAAAAAAAAATCAATAGTTTAACTTTGACCTAGAATTCCTTAAAATGTCCTCAATCAATTTTAATGTAATTAAAACTGAGTCAAGCTGAACTAAACATCTATCCATTAAAAAAAATAACTTTAATATTTTGATCGGTTCAAAAGTTACAGAATTTTGGCCAACGAAAATCGATTTTCAGCCACTGTGTGCCGGAGGTGTGACTGGGCCCTATTTTTTCGTCGATGAAAATAATCGCCATGTTACCGTCAATAGAGAGCACTATCGTGACACGTTAGAAAATCATTTTTGGCCAGAATTGGATGAGCTTAACATTGCCGATACGAAGTTTCAACAAGACGGTGCCTCTAGTCACATAGCACGCGTTACAATCGATTTAATGTTATCTCGAGAAATGGTCCGGTCGAATGGCCACCTCATTCATGCGATTTAACGCCATTCGATTTATTTTATGGGGTTACATTAAGTCATTGATATATGTCAACACCTTTAGACGAGCTCAGAGACAACATCCAATGCGAAATTACCAACGTTCCATTGGATACTCAAATTATTTTTTCTTCCCCGTACTCCGATTTGTTCTGCGATATCTTTATCTAGCATTGTAATAGACGAGCCATCATCAAATTAAGCGAAAATATCCAGACTGCATTTTTCTCCGTACAGAGTAACTGGTAAAACTGTAAAAAGCAATTTTTTATCATTAGTGGAACAGGTTAGAACATTTTGACTGGTTTCACTGGAAGCACTTGGTTGCGTTGGCGTCGATGAACAGGCTGTATCACCATGAAGCAACTTGTTGTATTTCCGTTGGCAACCCTCTTGTGGGCATATTTTCTTTTTGTGGCATTCACGGGTCGAATGTCCAATGTTTTAACACGAAAAACAGGCTCGAATCTTTTTTACCAAAACCCAACGCTCATTTACATTAGAATTCAAAAATTTGTTACAATCAATTATTTTGTGATTTCCTTTACACACTGGACACTGTAGGATTTTTTCCGTTGCATGTAGAACTCTTCTTCTTGGCTCATTATTATTTGCATCTTTTATCATGCATATTAGATTTGCCACTTCACTAAGCCAATCACTAAAATCAATAATTGTAGGATATGGTCGAATACCGATGGCAACTCTGGCCCATTCCAATTTTTTGCTCATGGGGAGCTTCGAGACCAGCTCCTCTATGAGTGTAGGGTTTGCTAAATGTTGCTCTCCATTCACGGATTTCAAGAATACTGATAGGTTTTTTACTTTAGTACTGATAGGTTTTTTACTGGCACTAGTTTCGCTAAATTATGCTCATTTATAAACGGCAGCTCCCTCACTTGCTTCAATTGGCTATGGATTAGCTGCTCAGGTCTTCCAAAACGGAATTGTAACTTCAATAACAGCGTTCACATTTTCGGGGTATATCAGCAAAGATTTCACAATTTCCTTGGCATCACCTTTCAGGCATTTCTGCAAACGCCGGTTATTTTCGAAATTTGTGTATCCATACATTGCTGTCGATTGGGTATATGCTGTAAAAAATAATGGCCAATCTTCCGGTTCACCACTGAATTCCCGAAGGTCTTGCATTTTTCGCGGCATCATGTGTGTCCCATATATGCTTACATTGCTTGTTTCAGGCATATGATGGTGTTGGCTGGCATATGATGGCGGCATGCTATTGCTTAGGATGATATTAGATGCCGTTGGTGCAGGTTGCGTCGTGGTTGCGTCGGCGGTAGGGCAGCGCTGGCTGAGATAGGTTAGTTTTGCGTCGACGGCAGGTCGACGTAGGCTGTAGAAATAGGCGGCAAATTCATCGGTGTCATGGCGGCGTTTAACGATGTCGATGTATTTATAGCTTGCATGTTGCGGGACTTATGCGTTGTTGTGTTTGCGAAACCAATGGCGGACATATTTTGCATACATGTAAAATTGAGGTTATGATCACTTACCGTTTGTGTTGGTGTCTCCCGAGATGAAGTTTCTAATTGTTGGCACTGGCGTCTGCTTTGGATAAGCTCAGACTGAGTTTCCAAGAGCTGGCGTTTCAGGATGTCCATTTGTTGCTTCATTTCTGTCAGGCTGGTGGCTTCTCTCGCTGTAGATGGCTGCATCAAGGACGGCTTATTTGTGGGATCTGGTGTGTTAGTGGCACTACCGGTGTTCGCAGTCTTTTTCAAAGGGGTCTTCTTACCGGTACCACTTCCTTTCGGCGTTTCTGTGCTGGCGGCATTAGCACTTGTATTTGTTGTTGATGCTGGCTGCATTCCTCTTTGTGTAGCTGCTGTTGTATTGTCGTCCATATCACTGTTAACATCCATTACGTATATATTTTCCGGATCAAGTTGATCGGATGTTACAGTGTCTGCACTGGCCGTGCTTCTTAATAATGGTGGGCTCCGGCGCACTGGTGGAACCATTCCTTCCAAAAAGAACTTTTCGGCAACACAAATTCTACACTCCGGCTGCAGCTGTTTTGTAAAAATGGTACACTACAAAACACTGCGAAATAAAAATGTCCCGAATGTAGCCCGATCGAAAGCTTGCGGTGTAACGAAATACAAAACACGCTCTTTTACGTATATGTATTAAACGTTTATTTCTATAAAACAGACAATAAATATTAGAACTAATAACAAATTACAACATTTACTTACCGCAGTTTTTGCGCTTCCTTCTCGTACGACTACTGGACAAACGAAAAGACAAAGAGCGAAAGGCAAAAACAGCGGCATAAAAAAACGTCAAATTTAAACGCTACAAAGAAGTTAGCTACAGTAAACAAAAGTTTTATATAAAAAGTGCAAACTGGTTAGAAGGCCAACTTAAGGTAGGTCACACTAGGCAAATGTTTGAAGAAAAACGTTGAATATATCTTTGCCAAAATCTGACCACAAAATATTTTTGAATGGCAAACAACAAAACAGCTGATTTCGGGGAAACAAAAATATTTTCTAGCAAACAAAAATAAGTCTAATGTGAACACAGTGTGACCACCCGAGAATAAATATTTTCCTATCTTTTCGGCAAATATTTATATGATCTTGCAAATTTTTTGGAAGAGCAAACAACGCAAATAACATCTGGTAAAATCAGTGTTGTCAGCTTTTAAGAATATAATCATTAAAATGAAAAAAAAACTCCATTTCAATTTGAAAAAAATATTTTGATAAAAAAATAGTTTCTTGTTAGTTATGTATTGTTGACCTATATTGTACTTATATATACCTAAAAGTATTTTAATCTGAATAGTCTAGCTCGAGGTCATTTACAAATTCAAAGAAAAAACAACTGTTGGTGTTTTTTGTTTTAATTTATTTTTTTTTCTAATATTTCATCGGCAGGGAATATTAAATTTAAAACAAAACAATAAACTTCTTCGCTTCAAGGTTTTTTTTTGCGTTGAAAAAATCGTTAGAACCACGATGCGCAAAGCAGGGTGCCGACAATCAAGCGGATCTCACAGACCGACCACCTATTGTTATCGATAAAAATAATACAACAAAATCCAATTTGAGCAGTTTTTATGTCAACTTCCATACAAATTGCAAATTGTTATACATTTCTAAACTAAATCCTGAACAAATTTAAAGGAGGGATGTAATTTCTGTCGGACACGACAGAATTTTTTCATGGAAGCCGTCACTATAATTTCGAAATTGATTGTATGCAGAAAACATTTTTGGAACGCTTGCGTACACTGATAAACTTGATTTGTTAGACCGTGTGTACTAATCTCATAAATTACAAAATATTTCCGCGATTATGTCGTAGAAAAAAACACTGAATTGGTCACACTTACACCAAGTAAACAGCTGTTGCTGTCATACTATTAAATTGACTGGCGGTAAAATTAAAGAAAAAGATATATATATTAAACATTTTAATGGTCTACATTTCATTTTAGTGTTTGCCAAATAGCTAAACTCTGCTGCGTTCATGCGCAAGAAGTGTTTATAGAGGGTTTGTGTTCCTGTACGCAGTTCTTTTAAAAACTTTACGCAGCATCCTTCGTTACTCCGACTACGTACCCACTTTCGAACACATTGCCTCTTTTTGGGATTTTTCGCCTTTTCCTCCTCTTACAAGACTATCAAAGATGCTGCTCCACAGCACAAAGTCATTAAATTTTCTTCTTCCTGCATTATTGCTATTAAGAGGTTGACAGCAAATAAATTCCTATTTTTTACAGTTTGATCAAATATTTTTGTTAGTCAAATATTTATTCAAATGTGAACACACGTCAAACATGTTTTCCTAAACTTCTATTTGACATCTGTTTGAACAAACAAAAACAGTCAAATATTTGTCGGTAGTGTGAACACAAAATCAACCCTGTGTTATTTTGAAAGAAATTTGAGCAAATATGATGAAATACATTTTCGTCAAATATTTGCCCAATGTGACCGTACCGTTACTGTCGCTGCAGAAACAACAAAGCAAGATAAGGCTAGAAGATCACGCAAATCATTGGACAACTGCAGCGATAGATCTAAGATGTTAACGGTGAAATTGGTTTGTACAAATATAAAAGAATCTTTCCTACATCAATTACGATAGCAGAACCAATTTACAAAAGTGGATATCATTGAAAAAGTTGTTAAAGCTAGTCCAGTGAGAACAAAACGGATTCTTAAAAGTATACCAACTCAGAGCGATGCAAAACAGTTCACAAATGAGGAGGCATTAGTATTATTTCTGGATTTGAAATTGACAAAACAGCATTATATTCAGCTCCGATCGCGTGTGATTGAAAAGGGCTCAAGTTTGTATCCAGCATATCATCACATAACCGCTGCTAAAATGGACTGTTTGCCATCAAATAACACTATTACAATTACACCAATTTCGGCAAAGGTACAACTACAATCTCTACTTGATCACACAGCCGAACGCTTGCTACAATTAATAACAGGAAATGAGTTAAAGAAATATGGAAACACAAAGTTAATTCTTTTTTGTAAACGGGGATGTGATGGTTCTTCGGGACAAAATCAATACAAACAAGTTGTATGTGGAAATATTTCGGACTCAGATATGATCATTTGTACCATTGCGATTGAAAAAGATTTTGGAAGATTCAGAGCCTTCGACTAGTAGAACGTTCAAGATGAATATCGGAAATTTGGATTGATTATAGATCAGCCAAACAATGGTCAAGCAATACAAATGATGCCAATACCGCAAGATGATTCTTTTTAGACGCAGAAACAACATCTGAAATAACAGGAGTGGACTTAAGCCTTATTTTCAGATTTAAAATAATCCTAGAAGTACTTGCGTGCAATGACGAAATTGACTCTAAAAAATTTGGAGACTATGCAAAGGAAACTGCAAAAATATATACAACCAGCTACCCATGGAGAAATATGTCTGCAACAGTTCACAAAATCCTTTTCCATGGAGAAGATATTTTAAATATTATTTGGTACCACTTGGAGAACTATCAGAGGAGGCTCAGGAAAAAAGGAACAAGGATTACAGATTTTAAAGAGAGCACAATACTAGAAAAATTTCACGAAATTCCACAAATGAAGATCTATTTAATATATTATTCGCAACGTCAGATCCGTTCATCCCCAGTATTCGCAATCAATGGAAAGTGGAACATCGGGATTTAGATGAAGAAGCCAAAAAACTACTAAAGAACAGAAATAGCACAAAACAAAATATGGAATAATTGCAACCAATATTTGAGTCAAATAAATATAATTATAATTGTTTTTCATTGTTATTTAAGTACGAAAAACATAGTATTAGTAAAAAATATAATTAACAGAACCTACCATTGTTACAAATGCTATTAAAATCTATTGCAGTTTTTATTTTAAAAATGTTTTTTAATATTATCAAATTTATGAAAATAATAAATTTTTCTGTAGTAATAGCAAGATTTTTCGATAATGATAATAACGCTTTTTGAAGTGTAAATATTCTTTGAGTGTAAACAAATTTGACAGCAAAAAATTTTTAATTTTTCTGTAATAATAGCTAAATCTCCAGTTGATTTTACTATTTTTTTTTTGAGTCTACAACATTTTTTGAATGTAACATTAAATAAATTCCATTATTACAAAAAATATTTATAATTATTATTAAAATCCAAATATTAAATTAGTTTATAAATAAAAAAATAATAAACGCATATTTCACTCTAAAAGTTAAAAAAAAAATCAATAGTTTAACTTTGACCTAGAATTCCTTAAAATGTCCTCAATCAATTTTAATGTAATTAAAACTGAGTCAAGCTGAACTAAACATCTATCCATTAAAAAAAATAACTTTAATATTTTGATCGGTTCAAAAGTTACAGAATTTTGGCCAACGAAAATCGATTTTCAGCCACTGTGTGCCGGAGGTGTGACTGGGCCCTATTTTTTCGTCGATGAAAATAATCGCCATGTTACCGTCAATAGAGAGCACTATCGTGACACGTTAGAAAATCATTTTTGGCCAGAATTGGATGAGCTTAACATTGCCGATACGAAGTTTCAACAAGACGGTGCCTCTAGTCACATAGCACGCGTTACAATCGATTTAATGTTATCTCGAGAAATGGTCCGGTCGAATGGCCACCTCATTCATGCGATTTAACGCCATTCGATTTATTTTATGGGGTTACATTAAGTCATTGATATATGTCAACACCTTTAGACGAGCTCAGAGACAACATCCAATGCGAAATTACCAACGTTCCATTGGATACTCAAATTATTTTTTCTTCCCCGTACTCCGATTTGTTCTGCGATATCTTTATCTAGCATTGTAATAGACGAGCCATCATCAAATTAAGCGAAAATATCCAGACTGCATTTTTCTCCGTACAGAGTAACTGGTAAAACTGTAAAAAGCAATTTTTTATCATTAGTGGAACAGGTTAGAACATTTTGACTGGTTTCACTGGAAGCACTGGGTTGCGTTGGCGTCGATGAACAGGCTGTATCACCATGAAGCAACTTGTTGTATTTCCGTTGGCAACCCTCTTGTGGGCATATTTTCTTTTTGTGGCATTCACGGGTCGAATGTCCAATGTTTTAACACGAAAAACAGGCTCGAATCTTTTTTACCAAAACCCAACGCTCATTTACATTAGAATTCAAAAATTTGTTACAATCAATTATTTTGTGATTTCCTTTACACACTGGACACTGTAGGATTTTTTCCGTTGCATGTAGAACTCTTCTTCTTGGCTCATTATTATTTGCATCTTTTATCATGCATATTAGATTTGCCACTTCACTAAGCCAATCACTAAAATCAATAATTGTAGGATATGGTCGAATACCGATGGCAACTCTGGCCCATTCCAATTTTTTGCTCTTGGGGAGCTTCGAGACCAGCTCCTCTATGAGTGTAGGGTTTGCTAAATGTTGCTCTCCATTCACGGATTTCAAGAATACTGATAGGTTTTTTACTTTAGTACTGATAGGTTTTTTACTGGCACTAGTTTCGCTAAATTATGCTCATTTATAAACGGCAGCTCCCTCACTTGCTTCAATTGGCTATGGATTAGCTGCTCAGGTCTTCCAAAACGGAATTGTAACTTCAATAACAGCGTTTACATTTTCGGGGTAGATCAGCAAAGATTTCACAATTTCCTTGGCATCACATTGCTGTCGATTGGGTATATGCTGTAAAAAATAATGGCCAATCTTCCGGTTCACCACTGAATTCCCGAAGGTCTTGCATTTTTCGCGGCATCATGTGTGTCCCATATATGCTTACATTGCTTGTTTCAGACATATGATGGTGTTGGCTGGCATATGATGGCGGCATGCTATTGCTTAGGATGATATTTGATGCCGTTGGCGCAGGTTGCGTCGTGGTTGCGTCGGCGGTAGGGCAGCGCTGGCTGAGATAGGTTAGTTTTGCGTCGACGGCAGGGCGACGTAGGCTGTAGAAATAGGCGGCAAATTCATCGGTGTCATGGCGGCGTTTAACGATGTCGATGTATTTATAGCTTGCATGTTGCGGGACTTATGCGTTGTTGTGTTTGCGAAACCAATGGCGGACATATTTTGCATACATGTAAAATTGAGGTTATGATCACTTACCGTTTGTGTTGGTGTCTCCCGAGATGAAGTTTCTTATTGTTGGCACTGGCGTCTGCTTTGGATAAGCTCAGACTGAGTTTCCAAGAGCTGGCGTTTCAGGATGTCCATTTGTTGCTTCATTTCTGTCAGGCTGGTGGCTTCTCTCGCTGTAGATGGCTGCATCAAGGACGGCTTATTTGTGGGATCTGGTGTGTTAGTGGCACTACCGGTGTTCGCAGTCTTTTTCAAAGGGGTCTTCTTACCGGTACCACTTCCTTTCGGCGTTTCTGTGCTGGCGGCATTAGCACTTGTATTTGTTGTTGATGCTGGCTGCATTCCTCTTTGTGTAGCTGCTGTTGTATTGTCGTCCATATCACTGTTAACATCCATTACGTATATATTTTCCGGATCAGGTTGATCGGATGTTACAGTGTCTGCACTGGCCGTGCTTCTTAATAATGGTGGGCTCCGGCGCACTGGTGGAACCATTCCTTCCAATAAGAACTTTTCGGCAACACAAATTCAACATTCCGGCTGCAGCTGTTTTGTAAAAATGGCACACTACAAAACACTGCGAAATAAAAATGTCCCGAATGTAGCCCGATCGAAAGCTTGCGGTGTAACGAAATACAAAACACGCTCTTTTACGTATATGTATTAAACGTTTATTTCTATAAAACAGACAATAAATATTAGAACTAATAACAAATTACAACATTCACTTACCGCAGTTTTTGCGCTTCCTTCTCGTACGACTACTGGACAAACGAAAAGACAAAGAGGGAAAGGCAAAAACAGCGGCATAAAAAAAGTCAAATTTAAACGCTACAAAGAAGTTAGCTACAGTAAACAAAAGTTTTATATAAAAAGTGCAAACTGGTTAGAAGGCCAACTTAAGGTAGGTCACACTAGGCAAATGTCTGAAGAAAAACGTTGAATATATCTTTGCCAAAATCTGACCACAAAATATTTTTGAATGGCAAACAACAAAACAGCTGATTTCGGGGAAACAAAAATATTTTCTAGCAAACAAAAATAAGTCTAATGTGAACACAGTGTGACCACCCGAGAATAAATATTTTCCTATCTTTTCGGCAAATATTTATATGATCTTGCAAAATTTTTGGAAGAGCAAACAACGCAAATAACATCTGGTAAAATCAGTGTTGTCAGCTTTTAAGAATATAATCATTAAAATGAAAAAAAACTCCATTTCAATTTGAAAAAAATATTTTGATAAAAAAATAGTTTCTTGTTAGTTATGTATTGTTGACCTATATTGTACTTATATATACTTAAAATATTTTAATCTGAATAGTCTAGCTCGAGGTCATTTACAAATTCAAGGAAAAAACAACTGTTGGTGTTTTTTGTTTTAATTTATTTTTTTTTCTAATATTTCATCGGCAGGGAATATTAAATTTAAAACAAAACAATAAACTTCTTCGCTTCAAGGTTTTTTTTTGCGTTGAAAAAATCGTTAGAACCACGATGCGCAAAGCAGGGTGCCGACAATCAAGCGGATCTCACAGACCGAACACCTATTGTTATCGATAAAAATAATACAACAAAATCCAATTTGAGCAGTTTTTATGTCAACTTCCATACAAATTGCAAATTGTTATACATTTCTAAACTAAATCCTGAACAAATTTAAAGGAGGGATGTAATTTCTGTCGGACACGACAGAATTTTTTCATGGAAGCCGTCACTATAATTTCGAAATTGATTGTATGCAGAAAACATTTTTGGAACGCTTGCGTACACTGATAAACTTGATTTGTTAGACCGTGTGTACTAATCTCATAAATTACAAAATATTTCAGCGATTATGTCGTAGAAAAAAACACTGAATTAGTCACACTTACACCAAGTAAACAGCTGTTGCTGTCATACTATTAAATTGACTGGCGGTAAAATTAAAGAAAAAGATATATATATTAAACATTTTAATGGTCTACATTTCATTTTAGTGTTTGCCAAATAGCTAAACTCTGCTGCGTTCATGCGCAAGAAGTGTTTATAGAGGGTTTGTGTTCCTGTACGCAGTTCTTTTAAAAACTTTACGCAGCATCCTTCGTTACTCCGACTACGTACCCACTTTCGAACACATTGCCTCTTTTTGGGCTTTTTCGCCTTTTCCTCCTCTTACAAGACTATCAAAGATGCTGCTCCACAGCACAAAGTCATTAAATTTTCTTCTTCCTGCATTATTGCTTTTAAGAGGTTGACAGCAAATAAATTCCTATTTTTTACAGTTTGATCAAATATTTTTGTTAGTCAAATATTTATTCAAATGTGAACACACGTCAAACATGTTTTCCTAAACTTCTATTTGACATCTGTTTGAACAAACAAAAACAGTCAAATATTTGTCGGTAGTGTGAACACAAAATCAACCCTGTGTTATTTTGAAAGAAATTTGAGCAAATATGATGAAATACATTTTCGTCAAATATTTGCCCAATGTGACCGTACCGTTACTGTCGCTGCAGAAACAACAAAGCAAGATAAGGCTAGAAGATCACGCAAATCATTGGACAACTGCAGCGATAGATCTAAGATGTTAACGGTGAAATTGGTTTGTACAAATATAAAAGAATCTTTCCTACATCAATTACGAAAGCAGAACCAATTTACAAAAGTGGATATCATTGAAAAAGTTGTTAAAGCTAGTCCAGTGAGAACAAAACGGATTCTTAAAAGTATACCAACTCAGAGCGATGCAAAACAGTTCACAAATGAGGAGGCATTAGTATTATTTCTGGATTTGCAATTAACAAAACAGCATTATATTCAGCTCCGATCGCGTGTGATTGAAAAGGGCTCAAGTTTGTATCCAGCATATCATCACATAACCGCTGCTAAAATAAACTGTTTGCCATCAAATGACACTATTACAATTACACCAATTTCGGCAAAGGTACAACTACAATCTCTACTTGATCACACAGCCGAACGCTTGCTACAATTAATAACAGGAAATGAGTTAAAGAAATATGGAAACACAAAGTTAATTCTTTTTTGTAAACGGGGATGTGATGGTTCTTCGGGAAAAAATCAATATAAACAAGTTGTATGTGGAAATATTTCGGGCTCAGATATGTTCATGGTATCATTTGTACCATTGCGATTGAAAAAGATTTTGGAAGATTCAGAGCCTTCCACTAGTAGAACGTTCAAGATGAATATCGGAAATTTGGATTGATTATAGATCAGCCAAACAATGGTCAAGCAATACAAATGATGCCAATACCGCAAGATGATTCTTTTTAGACGCAGAAACAACATCTGAAATAACAGGAGTGGACTTAAGCCTTATTTTCAGATTTAAAATAATCCTAGAAGTACTTGCGTGCAATGACGAAATTGACTCTAAAAAATTTGGAGATTATGCAAAGGAAACTGCAAAAATATATACAACCAACTACCCATGGAGAAATATGTCTGCAACAGTTCACAAAATCCTTTACCATGGAGAAGATATTTTAAATATCATTTGGTGCCACTTGGAGAACTATCAGAGGAGGCTCAGGAAAAAAGGAACAAGGATTACAGATTTTAAAGAGAGCACAATACTAGAAAAATTTCACGAAATTCCACAAATGAAGATCTATTTAATATATTATTCGCAACGTCAGATCCGTTCATCCCCAGTATTCGCAATCAATGGAAAGTGGAACATCGGGATTTAGATGAAGAAGCCAAAAAACTACTAAAGAACAGAAATAGCACAAAACAAAATATGGAATAATTGCAACCAATATTTGAGTCAAATAAATATAATTATAATTGTTTTTCATTGTTATTTAAGTACGAAAAACATAGTATTAGTAAAAAATATAATTAACAGAACCTACCATTGTTACAAATGCTATTAAAATCTATTGCAGTTTTTATTTTAAAAATGTTTTTTAATATTATCAAATTTATGAAAATAATAAATTTTTCTGTAGTAATAGCAAGATTTTTCGATAATGATAATAACGTTTTTTTAAGTGTAAATATTCTTTGAGTGTAAACAAATTTGACAGCAAAAAATTTTTAATTTTTCTGTAATAATAGCTAAATCTCCAGTTGATTTTACTATTTTTTTTTTTGAGTCTACAACATTTTTTGAATGTAACATTAAATAAATTCCATTATTACAAAAAATATTTATAATTATTATTAAAATCCAAATATTAAATTAGTTTATAAATAAAAAAATAATAAACGCATATTTCACTCTAAAAGTTAAAAAAAAAATCAATAGTTTAACTTTGACCTAGAATTCCTTAAAATGTCCTCAATCAATTTTAATGTAATTAAAACTGAGTCAAGCTGAACTAAACATCTATCCATTAAAAAAAATAACTTTAATATTTTGATCGGTTCAAAAGTTACAGAATTTTGGCCAACGAAAATCGATTTTCAGCCACTGTGTGCCGGAGGTGTGACTGGGCCCTATTTTTTCGTCGATGAAAATAATCGCCATGTTACCGTCAATAGAGAGCACTATCGTGACACGTTAGAAAATCATTTTTGGCCAGAATTGGATGAGCTTAACATTGCCGATACGAAGTTTCAACAAGACGGTGCCTCTAGTCACATAGCACGCGTTACAATCGATTTAATGTTATCTCGAGAAATGGTCCGGTCGAATGGCCACCTCATTCATGCGATTTAACGCCATTCGATTTATTTTATGGGGTTACATTAAGTCATTGATATATGTCAACACCTTTAGACGAGCTCAGAGACAACATCCAATGCGAAATTACCAACGTTCCATTGGATACTCAAATTATTTTTTCTTCCCCGTACTCCGATTTGTTCTGCGATATCTTTATCTAGCATTGTAATAGACGAGCCATCATCAAATTAAGCGAAAATATCCAGACTGCATTTTTCTCCGTACAGAGTAACTGGTAAAACTGTAAAAAGCAATTTTTTATCATTAGTGGAACAGGTTAGAACATTTTGACTGGTTTCACTGGAAGCACTTGGTTGCGTTGGCGTCGATGAACAGGCTGTATCACCATGAAGCAACTTGTTGTATTTCCGTTGGCAACCCTCTTGTGGGCATATTTTCTTTTTGTGGCATTCACGGGTCGAATGTCCAATGTTTTAACACGAAAAACAGGCTCGAATCTTTTTTACCAAAACCCAACGCTCATTTACATTAGAATTCAAAAATTTGTTACAATCAATTATTTTGTGATTTCCTTTACACACTGGACACTGTAGGATTTTTTCCGTTGCATGTAGAACTCTTCTTCTTGGCTCATTATTATTTGCATCTTTTATCATGCATATTAGATTTGCCACTTCACTAAAATCAATAATTGTAGGATATGGTCGAATACCGATGGCAACTCTGGCCCATTCCAATTTTTTGCTCATGGGGAGCTTCGAGACCAGCTCCTCTATGAGTGTAGGGTTTGCTAAA
The DNA here is from genome assembly GCA_963513945.1 of Hydrotaea diabolus. NCBI lineage: Eukaryota > Metazoa > Arthropoda > Insecta > Diptera > Muscidae > Hydrotaea > Hydrotaea diabolus. The sequence goes on along the minus strand of OY740716.1, from coordinate 101,829,168 downwards.
TGTTGCTCTCCATTCACGGATTTCAAGAATACTGATAGGTTTTTTACTTTAGTACTGATAGGTTTTTTACTGGCACTAGTTTCGCTAAATTATGCTCATTTATAAACGGCAGCTCCCTCACTTGCTTCAATTGGCTATGGATTAGCTGCTCAGGTCTTCCAAAACGGAATTGTAACTTCAATAACAGCGTTTACATTTTCGGGGTAGATCAGCAAAGATTTCACAATTTCCTTGGCATCACCTTTCAGGCATTTCTGCAAACGCCGGTGATTTTCGAAATTTGTGTATCCATACATTGCTGTCGATTGGGTATATGCTGTAAAAAATAATGGCCAATCTTCCGGTTCACCACTGAATTCCGGAAGGTCTTGCATTTTTCGCGGCATCATGTGTGTCCCATATATGCTTACATTGCTTGTTTCAGGCATATGATGGTGTTGGCTGGCATATGATGGCGGCATGCTATTGCTTAGGATGATAGTAGATGCCGTTGGCGCAGGTTGCGTCGGCGGTAGGGCAGCGCTGGCTGGGATAGGATAGTTTTGCGTCGACGGCAGGGCGACGTAGGCTGTAGAAATAGGCGGCAAATTCATCGGTGTCATGGCGGCGTTTAACGATGTCGATGTATTTATAGCTTGCATGTTGCGGGACTTATGCGTTGTTGTGTTTGCGAAACCAATGGCGGACATATTTTGCATACATGTAAAATTGAGGTTATGATCAATTACCGTTTGTGTTGGTGTCTCCCGAGATGAAGTTTCTAATTGTTGGCACTGGCGTCTGCTTTGGATAAGCTCAGACTGAGTTTCCAAGAGCTGGCGTTTCAGGATGCCCATTTGTTGCTTCATTTCTGTCAGGCTGGTGGCTTCTCTCGCTGTAGATGGCTGCATCAAGGACGGCTTATTTGTGGGATCTAGTGTGTTAGTGGCACTACCGGTGTTCGCAGTCTTTTTCAAAGGGGTCTTCTTACCGGTACCACTTCCTTTCGGCGTTTCTGTGCTGGCGGCATTAGCACTTGTATTTGTTGTTGATGCTGGCTGCATTCCTCTTTGTGTAGCTGCTGTTGTATTGTCGTCCATATCACTGTTAACATCCATTACGTATATATTTTCCGGATCAGGTTGATCGGATGTTACAGTGTCTGCACTGGCCGTGCTTCTTAATAATGGTGGGCTCCGGCGCACTGGTGGAACCATTCCTTCCAATAAGAACTTTTCGGCAACACAAATTCAACATTCCGGCTGCAGCTGTTTTGTAAAAATGGCACACTACAAAACACTGCGAAATAAAAATGTCCCGAATGTAGCCCGATCGAAAGCTTGCGGTGTAACGAAATACAAAACACGCTCTTTTACGTATATTTATTAAACGTTTATTTCTATAAAACAGACAATAAATATTAGAACTAATAACAAATTACAACATTCACTTACCGCAGTTTTTGCGCTTCCTTCTCGTACGACTACTGGACAAACAAACGAAAAGACAAAGAGGGAAAGGCAAAAACAGCGGCATAACAAACGTCAAATTTAGATGTCATTCACGGTGGAATGATAATAAACAGAATGATCGTTACCGATCAGCTGGAACATAATTGGGCGTTCGGCGACAAGTGCAGTTTTGTTAAAATTAAGTACTACCTGCTATGAAATTAAAGATCAATGTGTGAATATCATGTATTTAAAAATCTATACAATTACGGATTCGATAAGTGCTTACTCAGTAATAAGTTAATCCTTAAGGTGTACGGATATATATTCGCAAGTGATAAAACATAACAGACGCAAATAAAAATATTCAGATAAATATTGAGAGCTTTAGTTATAAAGAACTGGTCGTGAAGTATTTTAGAAACAAAAACCAGGAAAATGTTCTTAGTTACGTTAAAATAAAACTAAACTTAAATTCGTGTAGCACCGAAATACAAGTCTAATTTCGTCATAGCACTTAAAAAACGCTACAATGAAGTTAGATACAGTAAACAAAAGTTTTATATAAAAAGTGCAAACTGGTTAGAAGGCCAACTTAAGGTAGGTTACACTAGGCAAATGTTTGAAGAAAAACGTTGAATATTTCTTTGCCAAAATCTGACCACAAAATATTTTTGAATGGCAAACAACAAAACAGCTGATTTCGTGGAAACAAAAATATTTTCTGTTTTTTTTTTGCGTTGAAAAAATCGTTAGAACCACGATGCGCAAAGCAGGGTGCCAACAATCAAGCGGATCTCACAGACCGACCACCTATTGTTATCGATAAAAATAATACAACAAAATCCAATTTGAGCAGTTTTTATGCCAACTTCCATACAAATTGCAAATTGTTATACATTTCTATACTAAATCCTGAACAAATTTAAAGGAGGGATGTAATTTCTGTCGGACACGACAGAATTTTTTCATGGAAGCCGTCACTATAATTTCGAAATTGATTGTATGCAGAAAACATTTTTGGAACGCTTGCGTACACTGATAAACTTGATTTGTTAGACCGTGTGTACTAATCTCATAAATTACAAAATATTTCCGCGATTATGTCGTAGAAAAAAACACTGAATTCGTCACACTTACACCAAGTAAACAGCTGTTGCTGTCATACTATTAAATTGACTGTCGGTAAAATTAAAGAAAAAGATATATATATTAAACATTTTAATGGTCTACATTTCATTTTAGTGTTTGCCAAATAGCTAAACTCTGCTGCGTTCATGCGCAAGAAGTGTTTATAGAGGGTTTGTGTTCCTGTACGCAGTTCTTTTAAAAACTTTACGCAGCATCCTTCGTTACTCCGACTACGTACCCACTTTCGAACACATTGCCTCTTTTTGGGCTTTTTCGCCTTTTCCTCCTCTTACAAGACTATCAAAGATGCTGCTCCACAGCACAAAGTCATTAAATTTTCTTCTTCCTGCATTATTGCTTTTAAGAGGTTGACAGCAAATAAATTCCTATTTTTTAACAGTTTGATCAAATATTTTTGTTAGTCAAATATTTATTCAAATGTGAACACACGTCAAACATGTTTTCCTAAACTTCTATTTGACATCTGTTTGAACAAACAAAAAAAGTCAAATATTTGTCGGTAGTGTGAACACAAAATCAACCCTGTGTTATTTTGAAAGAAATCTGAGCAAATATGATGAAATACATTTTCGTCAAATATTTGCCCAATGTGACCGTACCGTTACTGTCGCTGCAGAAACAACAAAGCAAGATAAGGCTAGAAGATCACGCAAATCATTGGACAACTGCAGCGATAGATCTAAGATGTTAACGGTGAAATTGGTTTGTACAAATATAAAAGAATCTTTCCTACATCAATTACGATAGCAGAACCAATTTACAAAAGTGGATATAATTGAAAAAGTTGTTAAAGCTAGTCCAGTGAGAACAAAACGGATTCTTAAAAGTATACCAACTCAGAGCGATGCAAAACAGTTCACAAATGAGGAGGCATTAGTATTATTTCTGGATTTGCAATTAACAAAACAGCATTATATTCAGCTCCGATCGCGTGTGATTGAAAAGGGCTCAAGTTTGTATCCAGCATATCATCACATAACCGCTGCTAAAATGGACTGTTTGCCATCAAATGACACTATTACAATTATACCAATTTCGGCAAAGGTACAACTACAATCTCTACTTGATCACACAGCCGAACGCTTGCTACAATTAATAACAGGAAATGAGTTAAAGAAATATGGAAACACAAAGTTAATTCTTTTTTGTAAACGCGGATGTGATGGTTCTTCGGGACAAAATCAATACAAACAAGTTGTATGTGGAAATATTTCGGACTCAGATATGTTCATGGTATCATTTGTACCATTGCGATTGAAAAAGATTTTGGAAGATTCAGAGCCTTCGACTAGTAGAACGTTCAAGATGAATATCGGAAATTTGGATTGATTATAGATCAGCCAAACAATGGTCAAGCAATACAAATGATGCCAATACCGCAAGATGATTCTTTTTAGGCGCAGAAACAACATCTGAAATAACAGGAGTGGACTTAAGCCTTATTTTCAGATTTAAAATAATCCTAGAAGTACTTGCGTGCAATGACGAAATTGACTCTAAAAAATTTGGAGATTATGCAAAGGAAACTGCAAAAATATATACAACCAACTACCCATGGAGAAATATGTCTGCAACAGTTCACAAAATCCTTTACCATGGAGAAGATATTTTAAATATCGTTTGGTGCCATTTGGAGAACTATCAGAGGAGGCTCAGGAAAAAAGGAACAAGGATTACAGATTTTAAAGAGAGCCCAATACTAGAAAAATTTCACGAAATTCCACAAATGAAGATCTATTTAATATATTATTCGCAACGTCAGATCCGTTCATCCCCAGTATTCGCAATCAATGGAAAGTGGAACATCGGGATTTAGATGAAGAAGCCAAAAAACTACTAAAGAACAGAAATAGCACAAAACAAAATATGGAATAATTGCAACCAATATTTGAGTCAAATAAATATAATTATAATTGTTTTTCATTGTTATTTAAGTACGAAAAACATAGTATTAGTATATTAAATATAATCAACAGAACCTACCATTGTTACAAATGCTATTAAAATCTATTGCAGTTTTTATTTTAAAAATGTTTTTTATTTCTTGAGTTGTATTTTTATATATATATGGGCTGTGATGGTCAAGTTATATGGTTTGATGTAAATAAAACTAAATTATTTCATCTTTTTCTCAACGTTTCGTTGGTTTGTTTCCAACTTCATCAGGAGAATTTTTATTAAAATATGCTGTAGACGAAAATAAATTAAGTTGCATTACATTATTTTTTCTTTTTGCTATACTATTAGTAAATAGTTTACCCAACTTACGATTTAGTTTACATCACGAACAATTACTTATATTATTAAAAAAAACTGGACTTCACGACACAAGTAATAAATAATAAAATAAATAATTATACAATGTAAAAATCACAGAAGGAGAAAACTTAAATACTAATATCACAGAACTGTATGCTTCAAAATAACGCAACGGAATACTGCAGCTTAGTGTTGTCTTTATCTTCTTTGGTGTTTAAAGATTTGTTTATTCTCTGTTGGATTCTTAGGCTCTCCAGTGTATATCTTTTGTTTTCGTTTCTCTCTGTCGAGTATTTTGACGTTTTTAAAGTTTACTTTATGTCCGCTCTCTTTTGCATGTTGTGCAAGTGCAGTTGTCTCCTTGTCTTTTCGAATGTCTGTTTCGTGTTCTGAGATTCTAATGCCTAATGTTCTCTTTGTTGTTCCAACGTACACTCTTTGGCAGTCTTCGTTGTCATTGCCACTGCAAATGATCTCATATACAACGTTGTCTGTGTTGAGTTTGTGAGTTGTTGTTGTTTTTGTTGTGAATATGTTGCGAAGTGTTTGGTTGGATTTGTACGCTATTGTTGTGTTCTCATCATGTAGTGTATTTTGTAGCTTCTTACCATCAGTCAGATTTGGTATGAAGGGTACACTGTAAAAAGTTTTTGGTTTTTCCTTCGAATTTCTTTCCTTGCTCGGATTTAATGTGTTTGCTATTAGGTTGTTTATAATGGAATTTGGGTAGTTGTTTAGCTTTAGCGTCTGCATTATTTTGTATATGTTGTCCTTTTTAAATTTGTCGTCGCTAAGTAGTAAAACTTTTTTTATAAAGTTTATTGCACAATTTATCTTCATTGTCTTTGGTTGTGTAGAGTTGTAATTGATCATTCTTCCTGATGCCGTCTCCTTTGTGTACCAATTTGTAATTAGTTTGCCATTTTTTCTGATGATTTTCATGTCTAGCTAGGCAATCTCTTGATTCTGAGATTCTTTCTCGATGGTAAATTGAATTTTCTTGTGGTAAGAATTAAGAAGATGCATTATGCTTTCTTCGTCATTTTTGCGAATAACTGCAAATAGGTCATCCACGTACTTTGCAGTGAATTTTATTTGTATGTTTTTTGTCGTTAATTCATTAAAAACGTCGTCTAAAAGTGTGTCTAACACGATGTCAGCAATCGTCGGGGAGAGAGGGTTCCCCATAGGCATACCATACGTTTGATGGTAAGTTTTGTTGTCAAATATGAAATAGTTGTTCTCATTAAGACAAAATTGAAGAATTTTGAGAAATTTCTGTCGTGGTATATTTGTGATGTCTTTGAGGGTTTGCCATTTGTCCAGAATGTTCTTAATTGCTAAGTGTATAGGTATATTAGTGAATAATGATACCACGTCAAACGATACTAGTATATCGTCCTTATCTAGTTCTATGTCTTTTATTCTTTGTTTAAGTTCAATTGAGTTCTTAATGTTGTAGTTGGTGGATGTTATTTGTCTGAGTATAGACCCAATGTACTTGGATAGTCTATAGCAAGGGACTTTCATTGAGGACGATATGGGTCTTAGCGGTGTACCTACTTTGTGTATTTTTGGAAGTCCATATAACACGGGTGCTGCTACTGAGTGGCATGTTAATCTTCCTTTTTCCCATTTTGAAATGTATTTGTTTTTGTATAGATCTTGTATTATGTTGTTGTTAGTTTTCTGGAGTTTTTGCGTTGGATCCGTTTTGATTGTTTTATATGTAGATTTGTCTTCTAGAAGTCTGTGCATTTTGTTCATGTAATCATTTTTGTATAATATAACTGTTTTGTTTCCTTTATCCGCAGTGGTCACCATTATTTTGTCCTCGTATTCCTTTAGAAATTTCCTTGTCTCGTCGTATATGCCTAAAATAAACTTTACTCGTTCATTGTTTCTTGAATTCCTCTTATAAAGTGCTATGCTATTTGCTATTTTTGCCCTGGTAATCTCTTTCTGATGGTCATCATTTATTCTTTGAATCCATTGCTCAATATCTGCGATTAGTGGAATCGGCGCAAAATTGTGTTTGTTGACTGGAAGTGCAAATTTATTTCCTAACGAAAGAATCCATTTGTTTTCCTTCTTGAATTTTACTTCCGTATAATTTACAAACCAGTCTTCGTTAAATTGTAAATTGAATTTTTTAAATTTTGCTGATTTAAGATTATCTATTTTCGTTAAATGCGTCAGTTTTGTTTTTTGTTTTATGTTGCGGTATCTATTCCATTGCTCTTTTTTAAATTTTGATAGTTCTGTTTTGTCCAGTGTATTGCTTATATCTTTCTCTAACCTGCTGATTTCTTGCTTTGTCAGTCTCATATGGATGTGAGTCTCTTTAATTTCTACATTGAGCAATTTTATGTTTAAGTTGTATTGTAGTTTCTCTGCTTCAAGTTTTGTTTGTGTTGATTTAAAAATGCTCGTAATCGGTTTGGTTAGGTTGTGTAGGTGTGTTGGTGTTATGCTCAGCTGTCGACATTTTTGAAGAAAGTTCGTTCTCTCTGTTTGTTTCGCCAGTTTTTCTATGGTTCTGCAGTATTTCTTTAGAAGTTTTGTTGTCTCATTCGAATATTTGAAATTAATGTGTTGGAAAAAGTTCTTCATTTTCCTGTTTATTTTGTCTTCAGCTTCTTATTCTCTTCTTGATTTCGGCGGGCCCTCCGATTGTTATTATTCAGATTTTTTTTAATGACCAATTTGTTGTTTATTTCTTGAGTTGTATTTTTATATATATATGGGCTGTGATGGTCAAGTTATATGGTTTGATGTAAATAAAACTAAATTATTTCATCTTTTTCTCAACGTTTCGTTGGTTTGTTTCCAACTTCATCAGGAGAATTTTTATTAAAATATGCTGTAGACGAAAATAAATTAAGTTGCATTACATTATTTTTTCTTTTTGCTATACTATTAGTAAATAGTTTACCCAACTTACGATTTAGTTTACATCACGAACAATTACTTATATTATTAAAAAAAACTGGACTTCACGACACAAGTAATAAATAATTATACAATGTAAAAATCACAGAAGGAGAAAACTTAAATACTAATATCACAGAACTGTATGCTTCAAAATAACGCAACGGAATACTGCAGCTTAGTGTTGTCTTTATCTTCTTTGGTGTTTAAAGATTTGTTTATTCTCTGTTGGATTCTTAGGCTCTCCAGTGTATATCTTTTGTTTTCGTTTCTCTCTCTGTCGAGTATTTTGACGTTTTTAAAGTTTACTTTATGTCCGCTCTCTTTTGCATGTTGTGCAAGTGCAGTTGTCTCCTTGTCTTTTCGAATGTCTGTTTCGTGTTCTGAGATTCTAATGCCTAATGTTCTCTTTGTTGTTCCAACGTACACTCTTTGGCAGTCTTCGTTGTCATTGCCACTGCAAGTGATCTCATATACAACGTTGTCTGTGTTGAGTTTGTGAGTTGTTGTTGTTCTTGTTGTGAATATGTTGCGAAGTGTTTGGTTGGATTTGTACGCTATTGTTGTGTTCTCATCATGTAGTGTATTTTGTAGCTTCTTACCATCAGTCAGATTTGGTATGAAGGGTACACTGTAAAAAGTTTTTGGTTTTTCCTTCGAATTTCTTTCCTTGCTCGGATTTAATGTGTTTGCTATTAGGTTGTTTATAATGGAATTTGGGTAGTTGTTTAGCTTTAGCGTCTGCATTATTTTGTATATGTTGTCCTTTTTAAATTTTTCGTCGCTAAGTAGTAAAACTTTTTTTATAAAGTTTATTGCACAATTTATCTTCATTGTCTTTGGTTGTGTAGAGTTGTAATTGATCATTCTTCCTGATGCCGTCTCCTTTGTGTACCAATTTGTAATTAGTTTGCCATTTTTTCTGATGATTTTCATGTCTAGGTAGGCAATCTCTTGATTCTGAGATTCTTTCTCGATGGTAAATTGAATTTTCTTGTGGTAAGAATTAAGAAGATGCATTATGCTTTCTTCGTCATTTTTGCGAATAACTGCAAATAGGTCATCCACGTACTTTGCAATGAATTTTATTTGTATGTTTTTTGTCGTTAATTCATTAAAAACGTCGTCTAAAAGTGTGTCTAACACGATGTCAGCAATCGTCGGGGAGAGAGGGTTCCCCATAGGCATACCATACGTTTGATGGTAAGTTTTGTTGTCAAATATGAAATAGTTGTTCTCATTAAGACAAAATTGAAGAATTTTGAGAAATTTCTGTCGTGGTATATTTGTGATGTCTTTGAGGGTTTGCCATTTGTCCAGAATGTTCTTAATTGCTAAGTGTATAGGTATATTAGTGAATAATGATACCACGTCAAACGATACTAGTATATCGTCCTTATCTAGTTCTATGTCTTTTATTCTTTGTTTAAGTTCAATTGAGTTCTTAATGTTGTAGTTGGTGGATGTTATTTGTCTGAGTATAGACCCAATGTACTTGGATAGTCTATAGCAAGGGACTTTCATTGAGGACGATATGGGTCTTAGCGGTGTACCTACTTTGTGTATTTTTGGAAGTCCATATAACACGGGTGCTGCTACTGAGTGGCATGTTAATCTTCCTTTTTCCCATTTTGAAATGTATTTGTTTTTGTATAGATCTTGTATTATGTTGTTGTTAGTTTTCTGGAGTTTTTGCGTTGGATCCGTTTTGATTGTTTTATATGTAGATTTGTCTTCTAGAAGTCTGTGCATTTTGTTCATGTAATCATTTTTGTATAATATAACTGTTTTGTTTCCTTTATCCGCAGTGGTCACCATTATTTTGTCCTCGTATTCCTTTAGAAATTTCCTTGTCTCGTCGTATATGCCTAAAATAAACTTTTCTCGTTCATTGTTTCTTGAATTCCTCTTATAAAGTGCTATGCTATTTGCTATTTTTGCCCTGGTTTTTAATATTATCAAATTTATGAAAATAATAAATTTTTCTGTAGTAATAGCAAGATTTTTCGATAATGTTAATAACGTTTTTTTAAGTGTAAATATTCTTTGAGTGTAAACAAATTTGACAGCAAAAAATTTTTAATTTTTCTGTAATAATAGCTAAATCTCCAGTTGATTTTACTATTTTTTTTGAGTCTACAACATTTTTTGAATGTAACATTAAATAAATTCCATTATTACCAAAAATATTTATAATTATTATTAAAATCCAAATATTAAATTAGTTTATAAATAAAAAAATAATAAACGCATATTTCACTCTAAAAGTTTAAAAAAAATCAATAGTTTAACTTTGACCTAGAATTCCTTAAAATGTCCTCAATCAATTTTAATGTAATTAAAACTGAGTCAAGCTGAACTAAACATCTATCCATTAAAAAAAATAACTTAAATATTTTGATCGGTTCAAAAGTTACAGAATTTTGGCCAACGAAAATCGATTTTCAGCCACTGTGTGCCGGAGGTGTGACTGGGCCCTATTTTTTCGTCGATGAAAATAATCGCCATGTTACCGTCAATAGAGAGCACTATCGTGACACGTTAGAAAATCATTTTTGGCCAGAATTGGATGAGCTTAACATTGCCGATACGAAGTTTCAACAAGACGGTGCCTCTAGTCACATAGCACGCGTTACAATCGATTTAATGAAAGACAAATTCGGTGAACGTGTTATCTCGAGAAATGGTCCGGTCGAATGGCCACCTCATTCATGCGATTTAACGCCATTCGATTTATTTTATGGGGTTACATTAAGTCATTGATACATGTCAACACCTTTAGACGAGCTCAGAGACAACATCCAATGCGAAATTACCAACGTTCCATTGGATACTCAAATTATTTTGTCTTCCCCGTACTCCGATTTGTTCTGCGATATCTTTATCTAGCATTGTAATAGACGAGCCATCATCAAATTAAGCGAAAATATCCAGACTGCATTTTTCTCCGTACAGAGTAACTGGTAAAACTGTAAAAAGCAATTTTTTATCATTAGTGGAACAGGTTAGAACATTTTGACTGGTTTCACTGGAAGCACTGGGTTGCGTTGGCGTCGATGAACAGGCTGTATCACCATGAAGCAACTTGTTGTATTTCCGTTGGCAACCCTCTTGTGGGCATATTTTCTTTTTGTGGCATTCACGGGTCGAATGTCCAATGTTTTAACACGAAAAACAGGCTCGAATCTTTTTTACCAAAACCCAACGCTCATTTACATTAGAATTCAAAAATTTGTTACAATCAATTATTTTGTGATTTCCTTTACACACTGGACACTGTAGGATTTTTTCCGTTGCATGTATAACTCTTCTTCTTGGCTCATTATTATTTGCATCTTTTATCATGCATATTAGATTTGCCACTTCACTAAGCCAATCACTAAAATCAATAATTGTAGGATATGGTCGAATACCGATGGCAACTCTGGCCCATTCCAATTTTTTGCTCATGGGGAGCTTCGAGACCAGCTCCTCTATGAGTGTAGGGTTTGCTAAATGTTGCTCTCCATTCACGGATTTCAAGAATACTGATAGGTTTTTTACTTTAGTACTGATAGGTTTTTTACTGGCACTAGTTTCGCTAAATTATGCTCATTTATAAACGGCAGCTCCCTCACTTGCTTCAATTGGCTATGGATTAGCTGCTCAGGTCTTCCAAAACGGAATTGTAACTTCAATAACAGCGTTTACATTTTCGGGGTAGATCAGCAAAGATTTCACAATTTCCTTGGCATCACCTTTCAGGCATTTCTGCAAACGCCGGTTATTTTCGAAATTTGTGTATCCATACATTGCTGTCGATTGGGTATATGCTGTAAAAAATAATGGCCAATCTTCCGGTTCACCACTGAATTCCGGAAGGTCTTGCATTTTTCGCGGCATCATGTGTGTCCCATATATGCTTACATTGCTTGTTTCAGGCATATGATGGTGTTGGCTGGCATATGATGGCGGCATGCTATTGCTTAGGATGATATAAGATGCCGTTGGCGCAGGTTGCGAGTTTTCAAGAGCTGGCGTTTCAGGATGTCCATTTGTTGCTTCATTTCTGTCAGGCTGGTGGCTTCTCTCGCTGTAGATGGCTGCATCAAGGACGGCTTATTTGTGGGATCTGGTGTGCTAGTGGCACTACCGGTGTTCGCAGTCTTTTTCAAAGGGGTCTTCTTACCGGTACCACTTCCTTTCGGCGTTTCTGTGCTGGCGGCATTAGCACTTGTATTTGTTGTTGATGCTGGCTGCATTCCTCTTTGTGTAGCTGCTGTTGTATTGTCGTCCATATCACTGTTAACATCCATTACATATATATTTTCCGGATCAGGTTGATCGGATGTTACAGTGTCTGCACTGGCCGTGCTTCTTAATAATGGTGGGCTCCGGCGCACTGGTGGAACCATTCCTTCCAATAAGAACTTTTCGGCAACACAAATTTTACATTCCGGCTGCAGCTGTTTTGTAAAAATGGCACACTACAAAACACTGCGAAATAAAAATGTCCCGATTGTAGCCCGATCGAAATCTTGCGGTGTAACGAAATACAAAACACGCTCTTTTACGTATATTTATTAAACGTTTATTTCTATAAAACAGATAATAAATATTAGAACTAATAACAAATTACAACATTCACTTACCGCAGTTTTTGCGCTTCCTTCTCGTACGACTACTGGACAAACAAACGAAAAGACAAAGAGGGAAAGGCAAAAACAGCGGCATAACAAACGTGGAATGATAATAAACAGAATGATCGTTACCGATCAGCTGGAACATAATTGGGAGTTCGGCGACAAGTGCAGTTTTGTTAAAATTAAGTACTACCTGCTATGAAATTAAAGATCAATGTGTGAATATCATGTATTTAAAAATCTATACAATTACGGATTCGATAAGTGCTTACTCAGTAATAAGTTAATCCTTAAGGTGTACGGATATATATTCGCAAGTGATAAAACATAACAGACGCAAATAAAAATATTCAGATAAATATTGAGAGCTTTAGTTATAAAGAACTGGTCGTGAAGTATTTTAGAAACAAAAACCAGGAAAATGTTCTTAGTTACGTTAAAATAAAACTAAACTTAAATTCGTGTAGCACCGAAATACAAGTCTAATTTCGCCAAAGCACTTAAAAAACGCTACATAGAAGTTAGATACAGTAAACAAAAGTTTTATATAAAAAGTGCAAACTGGTTAGAAGGCCAACTTAAGGTAGGTTACACTAGGCAAATGTTTGAAGAAAAACGTTGAATATTTCTTTGCCAAAATCTGACCACAAAATATTTTTGAATGGCAAACAACAAAACAGCTGATTTCGGGGAAACAAAAATATTTTCTGTTTTTTTTTGCGTTGAAAAAATCGTTAGAACCACGATGCGCAAAGCAGGGTGCCAACAATCAAGCGGATCTCGCAGACCGACCACCTATTGTTATCGATAAAAATAATACAACAAAATCCAATTTGAGCAGTTTTTATGCCAACTTCCATACAATTTGCAAATTGTTATACATTTCTATACTAAATCCTGAACAAATTTAAAGGAGGGATGTAATTTCTGTCGGACACGACAGAATTTTTTCATGGAAGCCGTCACTATAATTTCGAAATTGATTGTATGCAGAAAACATTTTTGGAACGCTTGCGTACACTGATAAACTTGATTTGTTAGACCGTGTGTACTAATCTCATAAATTACAAAATATTTCCGCGATTATGTCGTAGAAAAAAACACTGAATTGGTCACACTTACACCAAGTAAACAGCTGTTGCTGTCATACTATTAAATTGACTGGCGGTAAAATTAAAGAAAAAGACATATATATTAAACATTTTAATGGTCTACATTTCATTTTAGTGTTTGCCAAACAGCTAAACTCTGCTGCGTTTATGCGCAAGAAGTGTTTATAGAGGGCTTGTGTTCCTGTACGCAGTTCTTTTAACAACTTTGCGCAGCATCCTTCGTTACTCCGACTACGTACCCACTTTCGAACACATTGCCTCTTTTTGGGCTTTTTCGCCTTTTCCTCCACTTACAAGACTATCAAAGATGCTGCTCCACAGCACAAAGTCATTAAATTTTCTTCTTCCTGCATTATTGCTTTTAAGAGGTTGACAGCAAATAAATTCCTATTTTTTACAGTTTGATCAAATATTTTTGTTAGTCAAATATTTATTCAAATGTGAACACACGTCAAACATGTTTTCCTAAACTTCTATTTGACATCTGTTTGAACAAACAAAAACAGTCAAATATTTGTCGGTAGTGTGAGCAAATATGATGAAATACATTTTCGTCAAATATTTGCCCAATGTGACCGTACCGTTACTGTCGCTGCAGAAACAACAAAGCAAGATAAGGCTAGAAGATCACGCAAATCATTGGACAACTGCAGCGATAGATCTAAGATGTTAACGGTGAAATTGGTTTGTACAAATATAAAAAAATCTTTCCTACATCAATTACGATAGCAGAACCAATTTACAAAAGTGGATATCATTGAAAAAGTTGTTAAAGCTAGTCCAGTGAGAACAAAACGGATTCTTAAAAGTATACCAACTCAGAGCGATGCAAAACAGTTCACAAATGAGGAGGCATTAGCATTATTTCTGGATTTTAAATTAACAAAACAGCATTATATTCAGCTCCGATCGCGTGTGATTGAAAAGGGCTCAAGTTTGTATCCAGCATATCATCACATAACCGCTGCTAAAATGGACTGTTTGCCATCAAATGACACTATTACAATTACACCAATTTCGGCAAAGGTACAACTACAATCTCTACTTGATCACACAGCCGAACGCTTGCTACAATTAGTAACAGGAAATGAGTTAAAGAAATATGGAAATACAATGTTAATTCTTTTTTGTAAACGGGGATGTGATGGTTCTTCGGGACAAAATCAATACAAACAAGTTGTATGTGGAAATATTTCGGACTCAGATATGTTCATGGTATCATTTGTACCATTGCGATTGAAAAAGATTTTGGAAGATTCAGAGCCTTCGACTAGTAGAACGTTCAAGATGAATATCGGAAATTTGGATTGATTATAGATCAGCCAAACAATGGTCAAGCAATACAAATGATGCCAATACCGCAAGATGATTCTTTTTAGACGCAGAAACAACATCTGAAATAACAGGAGTGGACTTAAGCCTTATTTTCAGATTTAAAATAATCCTAGAAGTACTTGCGTGCAATGACGAAATTGACTCTAAAAAATTTGGAGATTATGCAAAGGAAACTGCAAAAATATATACAACCAACTACCCATGGAGAAATATGTCTGCAACAGTTCACAAAATCCTTTACCATGGAGAAGATATTTTAAATATCATTTGGTGCCACTTGGAGAACTATCAGAGGAGGCTCAGGAAAAAAGGAACAAGGATTACAGATTTTAAAGAGAGCACAATACTAGAAAAATTTCACGAAATTCCACAAATGAAGATCTATTTAATATATTATTCGCAACGTCAGATCCGTTCATCCCCAGCATTCGCAATCAATGGAAAGTGGAACATAGGGATTTAGATGAAGAAGCCAAAAAACTACTAAAGAACAGAAATAGCACAAAACAAAATATGGAATATTTGCAACCAATATTTGAGTCAAATAAATAATAATTATAATTGTCTTTCATTGTTATTTAAGTACGAAAAACATAGTATTAGTAAAAAATATAATCAACAGAACCTACCATTGTTACAAATGCTATTAAAATCTATTGCAGTTTTTATTTTAAAAATGTTTTTTAATATTATCAAATTTATGAAAATAATAAATTTTTCTGTAGTAATAGCAAGATTTTTCGATAATGTTATTAACGTTTTTTTAAGTGTAAATATTCTTTGAGTGTAAACAAATTTGCAAATTTGACAGCAAAAAATTTTTAATTTTTCTGTAATAATAGATAAATCTCCAGTTGATTTTACTATTTTTTTTGAGTCTACAACATTTTTTGAATGTAACATTAAATAAATTCCATTATTACAAAAAATATTTATAATTATTATTAAAATCCAAATATTAAATTAGTTTATAAATAAAAAATAATAAAAGCATATTTCACTCTAAAAGTTAAAAAAAAAATCAATAGTTTAACTTGACATAGAATTCCTTAAAATGTCCTCAATCAATTTTAATGTAATTAAAACTGAGTCAAGCTGAACTAAACATCTATCCATTAAAAAAAATAACTTAAATATTTTGATCGGTTCAAAAGTTACAGAATTTTGGCCAACGAAAATCGATTTTCAGCCACTGTGTGCCGGAGGTGTGACTGGGCCCTATTTTTTCATCGATGAAAATAATCGCCATGTTACCGTCAATAGAGAGCACTATCGTGACACGTTAGAAAATCATTTTTGGCCAGAATTGGATGAGCTTGACATTGCCGATACGAAGTTTCAACAAGACGGTGCCTCTAGTCACATAGCACGCGTTACAATCGATTTAATGAAAGACAAATTCGGTGAACGTGTTATCTCGAGAAATGGTCCGGTCGAATGGCCACCTCATTCATGCGATTTAACGCCATTCGATTTATTTTATGGGGTTACATTAAGTCATTGATATATGTCAACACCTTTAGACGAGCTCAGAGACAACATCCAATGCGAAATTACCAACGTTCCATTGGATACTCAAATTATTTTTTCTTCCCCGTACTCCGATTTGTTCTGCGATATCTTTATCTAGCATTGTAATAGACGAGCCATCATCAAATTAAGCGAAAATATCCAGGCTGCATTTTTCTCCGTACAGAGTAACTGGTAAAACTGTAAAAAGCAATTTTTTATCATTAGTGGAACAGGTTAGAACATTTTCACTGGTTTCACTGGAAGCACTGGGTTGCGTTGGCGTCGATGAACAGGCTGTATCACCATGAAGCAACTTGTTGTATTTCCGTTGGCAACCCTCTTGTGGGCATATTTTCTTTTTGTGGCATTCACGGGTCGAATGTTCAATGTTTTAACACGAAAAACAGGCTCGAATCTTTTTTACCAAAACCCAACGCTCATTTACATTAGAATTCAAAAATTTGTTACAATCAATTATTTTATTTACACACTGGACACTGTAGGATTTTTTCCGTTGCATGTAGAACTCTTCTTCTTGGCTCATTATTATTTGCATCTTTTATCATGCATATTAAATTTGCCACTTCACTAAGCCAATCACTAAAATCAATAATTGTAGGATATGGTCGAATACCGATGGCAACTCTGGCCCATTCCATTTTTTTGCTCATGGGGAGCTTCGAGACCAGCTCCTCTATGAGTGTAGGGTTTGCTAAATGTTGCTCTCCATTCACGGATTTCAAGAATACTGATAGGTTTTTTACTTTAGTTGAAAATGGCACTAGTTTCGCTAAATTATGCTCATTTATAAACGGCAGCTCCCTCACTTGCTTCAATTGGCTATGGATTAGCTGCTCAGGTCTTGCAAAACGGAATTGTAACTTCAATAACAGCGTTTACATTTTCGGGGTAGATCAGCAAAGATTTCACAATTTCCTTGGCATCACCTTTCAGGCATTTCTGCAAACGCCGGTTATTTTCGAAATTTGTGTATCCATACATTGCTGTCGATTGGGTATATGCTGTAAAAAATAATGGCCAATCTTCCGGTTCACCACTGAATTCCGGAAGGTCTTGCATTTTTCGCGGCATCATGTGTGTCCCATATATGCTTACATTGCTTGTTTCAGGCATATGATGGTGTTGGCTGGCATATGATGGCGGCATGCTATTGCTTAGGATGATAGTAGATGGCGTTGGCGCAGGTTGCGTCGGCGGTAGGGCAGCGCTGGCTGAGATAGGATAGTTTTGCGTCGACGGCAGGGCGACGTAGGCTGTAGAAATAGGCGGCAAATTCATCGGTGTCATGGCGGCGTTTAACGATGTCGATGTATTTATAGCTTGCATGTTGCGGGACTTATGCGTTGTTGTGTTTGCGAAACCAATGGCGGACATATTTTGCCTTCATGTAAAATTGAGGTTATGATCACTTACCGTTTGTGTTGGTGTCTCCCGAGATGAAGTTTCTTATTGTTGGCACTGGCGTCTGCTTTGGATAAGCTCAGACTGAGTTTCCAAGAGCTGGCGTTTCAGGATGTCCATTTGTGCTTCATTTCTGTCAGGCTGGTGGCTTCTCTCGCTGTAGATGGCTGCATCAAGGACGGCTTATTTGTGGGATCTGGTGTGTTAGTGGCACTACCGGTGTTCGCAGTCTTTTTCAAAGGGGTCTTCTTACCGGTACCACTTCCTTTCGGCGTTTCTGTGCTGGCGGCATTAGCACTTGTATTTGTTGTTGATGCTGGCTGCATTCCTCTTTGTGTAGCTGCTGTTGTATTGTCGTCCATATCACTGTTAACATCCATTACGTATATATTTTCCGGATCAGGTTGATCGGATGTTACAGTGTCTGCACTGGCCGTGCTTCTTAATAATGGTGGGCTCCGGCGCACTGGTGGAACCATTCCTTCCAATAAGAACTTTTCGGCAACACAAATTCAACATTCCGGCTGCAGCTGTTTTGTAAAAATGGCACACTACAAAACACTGCGAAATAAAAATGTCCCGAATGTAGCCCGATCGAAAGCTTGCGGTGTAACGAAATACAAAATACGCTCTTTTACGTATATTTATTAAACGTTTATTTCTATAAAACAGACAATAAATTATGACTTGAGCAGTTTTTTATTCTGGTTCGAGACCTTTATGTTGTTTCTTTTTCAGAATCAACTTAAAAAGAAGAAATTGGTGAAATGTATTTGCTACGGTTGCCAGGCAGACTGTACAGCTGTTTCTAAACCCGCCAAGGTTTTTCTTCAGCAGTCTTTGGCAACGATTACTTTTGCATTTGTGGTTTTCAACGAAGACCCATGCGAAACGGAATTGGTGGAAATGATATTGCGCGTTGAAGATTGCTCTACGCACAGTTCGAAGACTATACACAAAGGGTAATTCTCATTAATAAAAATGAGTCTCCCGTATAAGTCATTTGATTTGTGGCCGAAGTAATCGTTGCCAAAGACTGCTGAAGAAAAACCTTGGCGGGTTTAGAAACAGCTGTACAGTCTGCCTGGCAACCGTAGCAAATACATTTCACCAATTTCTTCTTTTTAAGTTGATTCTGAAAAAGAAACAACATAAAGGTCTCGAACCAGAATAAAAAACTGCTCAAGTCATAATAATGATAAAAGACCGAATAAATAACAAAAAACGAAAAAACTATTAAAAAGGATTGGTACGCCCTAATGTGCAACGCATGTATGAGTATATGTACGCACAAAAACATGCACACTTTGATTGTGCTTTTGCATTTGTGGTTTTCAACGAAGACCCATGCGAAACGGAATTGGTGGAAATGATATTGCGCGTTGAAGATTGCTCTACGCACAGTTCGAAGACTATACACAAAGGGTAATTCTCATTAATAAAAATGAGTCTCCCGTATAAGTCATTTGATTTGTGGCCGAAGTAATCGTTGCCAAAGACTGCTGAAGAAAAACCTTGGCGGGTTTAGAAACAGCTGTACAGTCTGCCTGGCAACCGTAGCAAATACATTTCACCAATTTCTTCTTTTTAAGTTGATTCTGAAAAAGAAACAACATAAAGGTCTCGAACCAGAATAAAAAACTGCTCAAGTCATAATAATGATAAAAGACCGAATAAATAACAAAAAACGAAAAAACTATTAAAAAGGATTGGTACGCCCTAATGTGCAACGCATGTATGAGTATATGTACGCACAAAAACATGCACACTTTGATTGTGCTTTTGCATTTGTGGTTTTCAACGAAGACCCATGCGAAACGGAATTGGTGGAAATGATATTGCGCGTTGAAGATTGCTCTACGCACAGTTCGAAGACTATACACAAAGGGTAATTCTCATTAATAAAAATGAGTCTCCCGTATAAGTCATTTGATTTGTGGCCGAAGTAATCGTTGCCAAAGACTGCTGAAGAAAAACCTTGGCGGGTTTAGAAACAGCTGTACAGTCTGCCTGGCAACCGTAGCAAATACATTTCACCAATTTCTTCTTTTTAAGTTGATTCTGAAAAAGAAACAACATAAAGGTCTCGAACCAGAATAAAAAACTGCTCAAGTCATAATAATGATAAAAGACCGAATAAATAACAAAAAACGAAAAAACTATTAAAAAGGATTGGTACGCCCTAATGTGCAACGCATGTATGAGTATATGTACGCACAAAAACATGCACACTTTGATTGTGCTTTTGCATTTGTGGTTTTCAACGAAGACCCATGCGAAACGGAATTGGTGGAAATGATATTGCGCGTTGAAGATTGCTCTACGCACAGTTCGAAGACTATACACAAAGGGTAATTCTCATTAATAAAAATGAGTCTCCCGTATAAGTAATTTGATTTGTGGCCGAAGTAATCGTTGCCAAAGACTGCTGAAGAAAAACCTTGGCGGGTTTAGAAACAGCTGTACAGTCTGCCTGGCAACCGTAGCAAATACATTTCACCAATTTCTTCTTTTTAAGTTGATTCTGAAAAAGAAACAACATAAAGGTCTCGAACCAGAATAAAAAACTGCTCAAGTCATAATAATGATAAAAGACCGAATAAATAACAAAAAACGAAAAAACAGACAATAAATATTAGAACTAATAACAAATTACAACATTCACTTACCGCAGTTTTTGCGCTTCCTTCTCGTACGACTACTGGACAAACAAACGAAAAGACAAAGAGGGAAAGGCAAAAACAGCGGCATAACAAACGTCAAATTTAGATGTCATTCACGGTGGAATGATAATAAACAGAATGATCGTTACCGATCAGCTGGAACATAATTGGGCGTTCGGCGACAAGTGCAGTTTTGTTAAAATTAAGTACTACCTGCTATGAAATTAAAGATCAATGTGTGAATATCATGTATTTAAAAATCTATACAATTACGGATTCGATAAGTGCTTACTCAGTAATAAGTTAATCCTTAAGGTGTACGGATATATATTCGCAAGTGATAAAACATAACAGATGCAAATAAAAATATTCAGATAAATATTGAGAGCTTTAGTTATAAAGAACTGGTCGTGAAGTATTTTAGAAACAAAAACCAGGAAAATGTTCTTAGTTACGTTAAAATAAAACTAAACTTAAATTCGTGTAGCACCGAAATACAAGTCTAATTTCGTCAAAGCACTTAAAAAACGCTACAATGAAGTTAGATACAGTAAACAAAAGTTTTATATAAAAAGTGCAAACTGGTTAGAAGGCCAACTTAAGGTAGGTTACACTAGGCAAATGTTTGAAGAAAAACGTTGAATATTTCTTTGCCAAAATCTGACCACAAAATATTTTTGAATGGCAAACAACAAAACAGCTGATTTCGTGGAAACAAAAATATTTTCTGTTTTTTTTTTGCGTTGAAAAAATCGTTAGAACCACGATGCGCAAAGCAGGGTGCCAACAATCAAGCGGATCTCACAGACCGACCACCTATTGTTATCGATAAAAATAATACAACAAAATCCAATTTGAGCAGTTTTTATGCCAACTTCCATACAAATTTCAAATTGTTATACATTTCTATACTAAATCCTGAACAAATTTAAAGGAGGGATGTAATTTCTGTCGGACACGACAGAATTTTTTCATGGAAGCCGTCACTATAATTTCGAAATTGATTGTATGCAGAAAAGATTTTTGGAACGCTTGCGTACACTGATAAACTTGATTTGTTAGACCGTGTGTACTAATCTCATAAATTACAAAATATTTCCGCGATTATGTCGATTATACTTGGTGTCACACTTACACCAAGTAAACAGCTGTTGCTGTCATACTATTAAATTGACTGGCGGTAAAATTAAAGAAAAAGATATATATATTAAACATTTTAATGGTCTACATTTCATTTTAGTGTTTGCCAAATAGCTAAACTCTGCTGCGTTCATGCGCAAGAAGTGTTTATAGAGGGTTTGTGTTCCTGTACGCAGTTCTTTTAAAAACTTTACGCAGCATCCTTCGTTACTCCGACTACGTACCCACTTTCGAACACATTGCCTCTTTTTGGGCTTTTTCGCCTTTTCCTCCTCTTACAAGACTATCAAAGATGCTGCTCCACAGCACAAAGTCATTAAATTTTCTTCTTCCTGCATTATTGCTTTTAAGAGGTTGACAGCAAATAAATTCCTATTTTTTAACAGTTTGATCAAATATTTTTGTTAGTCAAATATTTATTCAAATGTGAACACACGTCAAACATGTTTTCCTAAACTTCTATTTGACATCTGTTTGAACAAACAAAAACAGTCAAATATTTGTCGGTGGTGTGAACACAAAATCAACCCTGTGTTATTTTGAAAGAAATTTGAGCAAATATGATGAAATACATTTTCGTCAAATATTTGCCCAATGTGACCGTACCGTTACTGTCGCTGCAGAAACAACAAAGCAAGATAAGGCTAGAAGATCACGCAAATCATTGGACAACTGCAGCGATAGATCTAAGATGTTAACGGTGAAATTGGTTTGTACAAATATAAAAAAATCTTTCCTACATCAATTACGATAGCAGAACCAATTTACAAAAGTGGATATCATTGAAAAAGTTGTTAAAGCTAGTCCAGTGAGAACAAAACGGATTCTTAAAAGTATACCAACTCAGAGCGATGCAAAACAGTTCACAAATGAGGAGGCATTAGCATTATTTCTGGATTTTAAATTAACAAAACAGCATTATATTCAGCTCCGATCGCGTGTGATTGAAAAGGGCTCAAGTTTGTATCCAGCATATCATCACATAACCGCTGCTAAAATGGACTGTTTGCCATCAAATGACACTATTACAATTACACCAATTTCGGCAAAGGTACAACTACAATCTCTACTTGATCACACAGCCGAACGCTTGCTACAATTAATAACAGGAAATGAGTTAAAGAAATATGGAAATACAATGTTAATTCTTTTTTGTAAACGGGGATGTGATGGTTCTTCGGGACAAAATCAATACAAACAAGTTGTATGTGGAAATATTTCGGACTCAGATATGTTCATGGTATCATTTGTACCATTGCGATTGAAAAAGATTTTGGAAGATTCAGAGCCTTCGACTAGTAGAACGTTCAAGATGAATATCGGAAATTTGGATTGATTATAGATCAGCCAAACAATGGTCAAGCAATACGAATGATGCCAATACCGCAAGATGATTCTTTTTAGACGCAGAAACAACATCTGAAATGACAGGAGTGGACTTAAGCCTTATAATCCTAGAAGTACTTGCGTGCAATGACGAAATTGACTCTAAAAAATTTGGAGATTATGCAAAGGAAACTGCAAAAATATATACAACCAACTACCCATGGAGAAATATGTCTGCAACAGTTCACAAAATCCTTTACCATGGAGAAGATATTTTAAATATCATTTGGTGAAACTTGGAGAGCTATCAGAGGAGGCTCAGGAAAAAAGGAACAAGGATTACAGATTTTAAAGAGAGCACAATACTAGAAAAATTTCACGAAATTCCACAAATGAAGATCTATTTAATATATTATTCGCAACGTCAGATCCGTTCATCCCCAGTATTTGCAATCAATGCACGCAGAGAAAAAATATGGTTACTATATGGTCACCGCAACAATAATATGTTCTCTACAATAAAAGTATGTTCGTCGCAACCATAGTATTGTTTTTTGAATTTCATTTTGACAACAGTATGATTGCGACAATATTAATATTGTTGAAATGTAACAAAAGTATTGTTGCCAAATTTAAAAATAAAAAATATGGTTGTTAAAGTATTGTTTTCATGGGTTTTATGTTAACAATAACATAATTACGGCAATCATACCGGCAAAACCTTAATTTTTAATTTGACAATGTTATTTTTACGATTCTTACACAATAATAGTAATAAAAATTATATTTTTTTAAAAAAAAAAACTACAGATTAGTATAACTTAAATATTTTTAATAAATGATTTTTTTACTGTTAAATAAATCACTCCTATTGATACATAACTCACTTAATAAAATTCTTTATTGTTGAATAACGACTGGAAGTCTTTACAAACAATTTTGTCGATCATAGTATGGTTGTGCGTAAGTCATGCTATGGTTGTGAGGATAATACTATGGTTGTACGTTGAACAAACAATGGTTATGAGGATCATAATATGGTTGTGGGGATCAAAGTATGGTTGAATGTGAATAATAATATGGTTGTGGGGATCATAGTATGGTTGTGTGTGAATAATTCTATTGCTGTGAGGACCATAATATTGTTATGAGAATCATGGTATGGTTGTGGGTCTACCATACTATTGTTGTGATGATCACAATATTGTTGTGCCACAACCATATAACCAACAATAGTATGATCCTCTTCGAACATTGTCACCCCAACCATAGTTTTTTTCTGCGTGTGGAAAGTGGAACATCGGGATTTAGATGAAGAAGCCAAAAAACTACTAAAGAACAGAAATAGCACAAAACAAAATATGGAATATTTGCAACCAATATTTGAGTCAAATAAATAATAATTATAATTGTCTTTCATTGTTATTTAAGTACGAAAAACATAGTATTAGTAAAAAATATGATCAACAGAACCTACCATTGTTACAAATGCTATTAAAATCTATTGCAGTTTTTATTATAAAAATGTTTTTTAATATTATCAAATTTATGAAAATAATAAATTTTTAGTAATAGCAAGATTTTTCGATAATGTTATTAACGTTTTTTTTTTAAGTGTAAATATTCTTTGAGTGTAAACAAATTTGCAAATTTGACAGCAAAAAATTTTTAATTTTTCTGTAATAATAGCTAAATCTCCAGTTGATTTTACTATTTTTTTTGAGTCTACAACATTTTTTGAATGTAACATTAAATAAATTCCATAATTACAAAAAATATTTATAATTATTATTAAAATCCAAATATTAAAATAGTTTATAAATAAAAAAAAATAATAAACGCATATTTCACTCTAAAAGTTAAAAAAAATCTATAGTTTAACTTTGACCTATAATTCCTTAAAATGTCCTCAATCAATTTTAATGTAATAAAAACTGAGTCAAGCTGAACTAAACATCTATCCATTAAAAAAAATAACTTAAATATTTTGATCGGTTCAAAAGTTACAGAATTTTGGCCAACGAAAAACGATTTTCAGCCACTGTGTGCCGGAGGTGTGACTGGGCCCTATTTTTTCATCGATTAAAATAATCGCCATGTTACCGTCAATAGAGAGCACTATCGTGACACGTTAGAAAATCATTTTTGGCCAGAATTGGATGAGCTTGACATTGCCGATACGAAGTTTCAACAAGACGATGCCACTAGTCACATAGCACGCGTTACAATCGATTTAATGAAAGACAAATTCGGTGAACGTGTTATCTCGAGAAATGGTCCGGTCGAATGGCCACCTCATTCATGCGATTTAACGCCATTCGATTTATTTTATGGGGTTACATTAAGTCATTGATATATGTCAACACCTTTAGACGAGCTCAGAGACAACATCCAATGCGAAATTACCAACGTTCCGGTCAAAATATGTGCAAGAGTGGTGGAAAATTGGGTTCAAAGAATAGATCGCTGTACACGGGCTCGTGGAGGTTATGTGACCAAAATCGAATTTCATTCTTAAAAAGTAACATTAACACTACACCTGTAATAAATTTGAACTCTATATCTTAAATATTCTGTGTTTTATTAATATATAAAATTGTTATGTCTTTAATGGAAAACCCTATAGTAACCCGCTTATTAGATCGCTTACGCAATAATTTCACATTATTGTACAAAGATATAAAAATTATTTGGTTACAGAAAGCTAAAGGTTATTTGTCGTCAAATTAAGGTTGATATTATTGTTGTTTTTTCATCATTTTTTTCTTTAATAAATTTTGCTTTTCTTTCGAATGTTTTTTTTACATTTAGTTTAATTTGATTTGTTTTTTTAACACACCAAAAACAACACAGGGCTTTAACACGAACATGAAACATGAGGAGTGGGTTTTGGGATCTGAAACCCGCTCTTCAATCTGCCTTCGTTTGCAGATTTCACTTTTAGTTAATAATTCACAAAAAGAGAAACTGAATAATGCTGATTTCCGGTCTTTATATGTACGTTATATACGACATTACCGTTTGAAGATTTCTCGGTCCGAGTGTTGAGCAGCGAAATTTAGTTCTCCAATTTTACAGGGCGCAGAGATGTCGCAGGCAACCCACTGACTAATTATGTTGTTGTTGTCCATGATGTTTTTGGTTCTTGGAGATCTAACCTAATTAGTGACGGTTCAAATGTTTGCCCTGTTATGCGGATTTCAGTGCCTACACAATGTAAAAAGCCTATCAAAAATCGTAATAAATAAAAATTAACTGTACAAAGTTTGTTAACTTGATCTAGGTCTAATCCAGCTGGAGTCGTTCAGTTGGTCTTCATTTTCATTTGCTCGTATATTTGGGTCTTGTTTAAACATAAAACCTTTCGCACAACCATGTGACAATGAATCAACAACTCCTTAGCTATCACAAATTTCAAAAGCAAAATTTGTTCATTCAATGAGCCCACGACGGCTTTTAGACAAAGAAAAGCATGATAGAGCATGCAACAATCTAATTATATTATGATATACGTTTTTATGCAATAAATTTTAATATTTTCGCTCCAACCACAGTAATCTTTCCTCGGAAGAATAATGTTTTTATTTAAATTATACTATAAAATATTAAACATTTTAAACTGTACCGAAAGGCTATTGAATGAAGGGGACGCGTTCAGCGTTTATGATTGGAATTAACATCCCTGTGTTAAGTTAATACTGCGATCTGGTAAGTAGTTTGTCTCAGCTGTAGTTTGTGGTTTGATTACTCTGAATGATGACTTAAATAAATAAACCCAACAGTAAACAAATCGAAGTGCAGTGTGAAAGAAATATTATATTTTTACGAAGGGGGTCGTCACAAAGTTTTTGTCAGTAGGATTTCCGTAACGCAGTATTTTTATTTGCATGTAGTGCAATGCCATTTTGTGAATAGCTACGGTTTCGTTCAGTCTTGCACAGACTGGATTTCTTTTATTCGCCCATAGAGGTCATTGTTTTGAAACCATGAAAGGTTGCATACACAGCACTGTCGACGGCAATAAAAATACCGAAAATGTGTTATTTCCGATTGGGACCAGATCTTTATACCTATTGTTCTACTGAGCGTTGGCAGGAACTACAGACGTTATGTATTACATGGGTAATCACATTTCCCATTTTAACTTCGTTGCCCTTTTAACTGGCGCGAGTCATAAAAAGGATAATAACTAGTCTAATAAACGTTAGGAATAAAAGTTTGCAGGAAATTATTACTAGTTTTAATATCTCTAACATATTTAGTTTTCATTTCAGGAACCTATCTCAACGCAAGTCACTAATGTGTTCTGCCACCTTGTGAAAAAAAATCAAAATTTGATGTTGGAAATGCCGAGATGATGTATTAAACAAACTTTAAGATAAGCTTACGTGATCTTTTTCTCTTTATGGCTTGCAACATAATGCTTCCTGCAGTTATGTTGCTGCTGGAAAATTCTACAATGCAGACTGGTTGAGATTGCTTCTGAAAGTACAAAAGTTTTGTTTATTAAAGTACATCAGATTTTAAGATGGTGTGTGTGTATTTCCCATTAGTTGGTCTTTTAAGTTCCCCACATCATATTGACTATTTCCTATTACTTTCCTGATTTGACACTTCAGTCAGGGTTAAGATAGTTTAGCATTGAAACCTTTTACATTATTTCGTTTTCGTATTTGCCTGGAAAAATGTATTTTTACATTTTCACATCATTTTTAAAAACCTTTTACGGCACAATCCTCATAAAGGTAGTTCTTTAATTTAAATTTGTACCTCAATTTCGGATGTCTGCCAATCTTAACGGCACCTTGAGACACAAATCCAGCACAATTTCAAAATTTAATTTTTAGTGTTTTTTTTTGAAAATTAATGTGATGACTGGGTGAGATTGGTACTGAAAGTACAAAAGTTTTTGTTAATTAAAGTAGATCCGATTTTAAGATGATGTGCGTGCGTAGTTCCCATTAGTTGGTCTTTTAAGTTCTCTACATCATATCGACTATTGCCCATCCTGATTTGACACTTCCGTCAGGGTTTAGATAGTTTAGCATTGAAACCTTTTACATTATTTCTATTGTTTCATTATCGTATTTATTTGCCCAAAAAGGTGTATTTTTCATATTCACATTAATTTTCAAAACCTTTTACGACACAATACTCACAAAGGTAGTTTTTTAAATTAAATTTCTACCTCAATAATCCAGAACAATTTAAAAAGGTTTGTGGTCATTTTTTTTGGAAATAAATCATGATAAAAGCAGTGTGCAGCCACGAAAATCAATGTCACTTTGCCATTTTGTTAAAAATTTGTCCTCTATTTAAATATAGATGCAAGAGGTCTTGAGACGGTTAATCCGTGTTCAATTTGTAAAAGCAACAGGCCGAAATAAAACAAACGAGCGTAACAATTTTTAAAAATAATTTTGGAGTTTCTGTTAATTTTCTGAACATGTTCTTTTTTGTAAATCACTCAGCACAAAGTACATTCTTTCGATTTTTATTTCATTTTCGTAATTATTTGCCCGGAAAGGTGTATGAAAATAAATTAAATAAATGAAAAAAATGTTTTTTTAATTTCTTTCTTTGCAATCTCTTTAAATACAAAATAATGAGCAAGTGGAATAATTAAATTAAGTATTAACAGTGTATTTTACCTACACTGTTAATACTTAAGAGACCAAAAAAATAAATTTCCTTAGATAACATAATAAAAATTATTGGTTTCCTAAATATATTTCAAAAAGGGAAGATCTAATATATGATTTCGTTTTAACCTCCTAACTTCGTTACTATCGTCTAATGCTTAATTTATTGAGGTAGTTGGTGCTGTACCTTGCTATTTCATCCTTTACTACTGCTGCGTTGAGGTCATTGTGAATACAGTGGTTTTCACAAACCAAGGCGCATTTGATAACCAAAGTGTTTTAGACTGAAGCTTTGCAAAATTTCTATGTTTGGACCGCTTGCAGTTCTGACTTTAGTTTTATAAAGTCTGACTTTTTTTTTCCAAACTCATACTTTTTTAGTTTTAATATCAACTTCTTTCCTTTTTAATTTGATGTGCTCTTTCCATGTAAGGCGGCGATCCATTCGAAGACCAAGATACTTAACGCAGTTTGATTTGGGAATTGTAACTCCATTTCAAGTCAGAGATGGACACTCTTCGGTTCTAAGCGTAAAGGTAACATTTGTAGATTTTTCAGGATCCACTTTTATGTTCCACTTGTTATACCGTGGCTTGAGCTGGTCAAGATGCCTTCGAACGGTTCTCGAAGCTTCACACTTCCCTAGGGTACACCAGATTTAATAGTTCCAATTTCCGAATCATAACCGTTTACAGATATGTAAAAACTCCGTTCATTAAGATAAACTTTAACATTAGATAGTATGGTGTAGGCAACAAATTTCTGAGTTTAAAAAGTAATCCGTTATGCCAGATTCAATCAAACGCCGGGTTGACATCTTAAAATTTAGAACACAATACATCTTCTCCGGAGAGAGCTTGATTACTTCCACAATTCTGTGACATTGTTCGGGTGTACCGCGATTATGCCTGAAACCAAACTGATGATCTGGTATAACGTTTAGATTATCCAAAATTGGAAACATCCGCTTTTGAAAAAGGCGTTCAAACACATACGAGAACACAGGCAGCAAACATATTAATCGATACGAGCTAAGTAACTATTCGGGCTTATTAGGCTTCAGGACCATGATCATTTTAGCGTGTTTACACTGAGTTGGGAAATATGACAATCTTATTACGGAACTGAACAAGGTAGTGAAAAAAATCATTCCCTAAATCTCTTCTAGATATTCTTTATAGGCTAAAGCTACGTCATTGTCGGATCTGCACCAAGATCCATCCTGATTTTTAATAGGAGTAATCCTTTTTTGAGGTCGCTTTTAATATTTAGTAGCTTTATATAATTTTACTCGTTATTTTTAAAAGACTCAATTCTGTGAGATATAGTCCTATATCTTCATTCTTTATTTCTTTTAATCAGTTATTTAGGTATTAACCCGCACGGTTTAAATTCCTCTTATCTTCCGGAAGGCGAGGCTTGCTACATTTTCCTCAGTCGTCTTTTTGACTTGATTAGATTTCGTATTTCCGGTGAGACCTGTAAGTTTGGGGTATTACTTGTAGCTTCCTGAGGATTGCACTGATATGCAGCTTTATGGATTAATTTAACAAAGGTCACAACAGCACCAACAATTTCAATCCCTGATGAAAGGGATATGTTAAGATTAACGCGTGTATCAATCCAATACTGAAAATATTTTATATCGGCTTTTGACGAAAGAAGAGGTTTGTTTGTGGGCAAGCGTTTAATTTAGAAAAAAGGTATATGATTCGAGCTTTAATCGTCGCAGGCACGAACATCAAAATATTGTTGTGGTATTCCAAAGCAGACGAAAAAATCCAAAAGATCTGGAATTTTTGGGCCAATATGTAGGTCTACCAGTGGAAAGTGTTCTGTAAATTTTTTGACAATGCACTCGTACAATTGTTTCCCCTTAGGGTGCATAGGTGTGATCCCCATCAGATGTTTTTGGCGTTAAAAACCCCACCAACTATACATTTATGACCGATATTTCGGAAAAATCTGTTATATGTATCACAGTTTATGCTTTACCTGGGTGGAAAGCAAACCGAGTATATGCATGTGCTAGTGTTATTTTCGCATTCTATATTCCGCCTGCCGCTTGAAGATAGTTTTCTGAAATGTCGAGAAGTTCGTATTTGATTCCTTTTATTATGCTCCGTGAGCTCTTTCATCAGGTTGGTTTGAAATTGGTGCATCGTATCCATTGATGCATAGAAATGATTTGCTGGTTAAATGTGTTTTACAGATCAGGAATATGTCTATATTAAAAAGTTTTAAAGACACGTTTATTTCATTTAAATGATTAAAATTCCATTAGCATTCCATTCTGCAACGATCAGATTTAATTGCATATTGTTGATATTAACATTGAGATCATGTTGACGAGGGTGTTCGCCAGCTCTAGCATTTGAATCGTTGGTTCTATTTTTTGTAACAATGATTTTTTATTAACTTCAGTCCCTTTACCTGCTTGAAAATATGAAATCGTATTTTGAAAAGTAGTTGGATTTCCACAAACAAAACGGTTGTTATTGTTAAAATTTAATGTTTCCATATTGGTTCTTGCAGTTCTGGTTGGTCTCTTATTTAACAGGTTTTTGTTAAATTGACAGCCTTTAAAGCTAGAAGTATGATTTTCCAAACAAAGACGCGTTTCGGTGGAGTTGATGGTGCCTTTTTGCAATCCGATGTAGAGTGATCCATCCCGCAATAGTCACATCTAAATGGCTTTCTGTTGTACGATTTAGTATGCCCAAATTCCAGACACCTGAAGCATTGACAATGTCATCAGTCTTTTTTGGGGTCTCAATAGTTACTATTGCGTTTTCGATAACGCGGATGTTAAAAATCTCTTTTTTGTTTGGACTTGGATCGAGATCAACGAAGAACATTGGAATTGGTATTTTAGAAACAATGCTTATAATATTTCTAACGCTACGAACTTCGTGTCCGAGATTTAATAAAAACGCTTTTATATCGGAAGTACCAGTAGTGTAATGGAGACCCTTAATGGCAACCCTGAATGCTCGCTCAGGTTTTAGTTGAAAGGTATAAAAATTCTTTTTAGTTGATTCCAAATGTCATATAACTTAACGATAATTATCAACTGTTTCAATGGCTAGTCTAACCTGACCATCTCTTAGAGATTTATAATTAAATGCTGTGGACGTTATTAATTTAGTTAAATCAGATACCATTTTAGTGATATCTCCAACGTGAGGTGTAAATATTGGTGGTGGTTTGGGTTAAGCATCAGCATTGTTGGCTTCATCGTTTGCATCATTATCGGCAAGGCCGCAGTACCTATTACACTGTGGAACATTTTTGGGGTTATTGTCTGGGGGTGAGAAATTCCAAGTCAGGGTGATGGTACTAGGTCAGTATATTAAAACCTTCAAAGGGTTTAGCGTTCGTATGTGCCAGTTAACCTATAAACAAAATGCGACATAGATCATAGAAATCGATTAACGCGTTCTGCTTTTATTTACAATTAAGTGAAGTTACTTAATTGTAAATAAAAGCAGAACGCGTTAATCGATTTCTATGATCTATGTCGCATTTTGTTTATAGGCTATGTGACTTTACGTGAAAGTTATAAGACTCTACACGTTTTTCCGTTTGGGATTTATATGTTTAAAAAAAAAAAATTTTTTTTTTGGCAAAATTTTCTTCATAAATTTATTTCTAATTGCAAAAATGTTGATTTGGTAGAGAAACAGCATATTAATGGATTAAAGAAAATGTAATTATTAATTTTTCTCAATTTATTTCAGCAAAATCGAACTAGTCGTTCTCGAGTTATGTCAAACTACGTTTTTGTCAACATTTTACAACTAAGCGAAAAAACATTAAGATAAGGAAAAAATGTGAAGTTACTTAATTGTAAATAAAAGCAGAACGCGTTAATCGATTTCTATGATCTATGTCGCATTTTGTTTATAGGCTATGTGACTTTACGTGAAAGTTATAAGACTCTACACGTTTTTCCGTTTGGGATTTATATGTTTAAAAAAAAAAAATTTTTTTTTTGGCAAAATTTTCTTCATAAATTTATTTCTAATTGCAAAAATGTTGATTTGGTAGAGAAACAGCATATTAATGGATTAAAGAAAATGTAATTATTAATTTTTCTCAATTTATTTCAGCAAAATCGAACTAGTCGTTCTCGAGTTATGTCAAACTACGTTTTTGTCAACATTTTACAACCAAGCGAAAAAACATTAAGATGAGGAAAAAATGTAAAAGGTCATAAAAAAAAATTTAAAAATATACTGACCTAGTACCATCACCCTGACTTGGAATTTCTCACCCCCCAGATTGGCTGTTGTACTGTGTTATCGGACGTTGCTGGTTCATTATCATGATGAGGGCGCTTATACTGAAAAATGTTTAGCGATCCACTGTTTTTTCTTTTGCTGGGTACCTGTTACCAGTCGCAATCATCATCATTTCTGCGGTCTTCACTCAAGTTGACTTCTTTAGTCAATTCTTCGGTTATCGTGATGTGTGATTTTTGGTTTTTGTTAGACTCAGAATGTGCATCAATTGTCGTTTACGAGACAAATGAAAGAGGAAAGCAAAAAAGAATTGTTTTTTAATTGTTTGTGTAATATTTTAAAACGAAAGAAGTCTTTGCTCTCCTATTACTCTGCACAATATGTGTTAATGTTTTAACGTTTGAACAACAATAAATAAAAAAAATATGAAATAAACCCAGCACAATTAAAAAATCTAAATTTTGCTAATTTGTAAAAATTCATTTGGTGATCATATTTTTAAAAGAAATTTTCGAACAATATTTTCGAGTTTCTGATAACTTACTGAAAAACATATTTTTGTAAGTTACTCAGCACAAAGTTCAATTTTTTCAATTTATTGTTTCATTATCAGCACAAAGAAGAACTATAACTAAATCTGAAACGATTTTCTACAAGCTCAATAACGTCATTCTTTGGCCCAAACAAATACCGTGTGTCAAATTTTATCAAGATTGGATGATATAAGTGGCCTCCCGAACTAGACATAAAATCGGATGTACATATGTATATGTGTGTGAGTTATATCTAAAATTGTAAGAACATATATGTGGGTACGTCGTAGGTTCAGAGAACTAACGTATGACAATTTTTACCTAGTTAGCAATATGATATTCTGACAACATTTAACCATATTTTGAATCAGATGGCAGCATAAGCTCAATAAAAGTATGTTTACAAATAAAGAAAGGCAATGCAAATTGTAGAAAACGAATTTTGTTATTACGTATAGTTTCTTGTTCTGTTAACATTTTATTGACAAATTTAATTTCGTTCAGTACAGCATTAAACATGCACTACAGACAAGGACAAGTAAGAACCATTATTATTTTATGTATGTAAAGCCTCGAAATAAGAAAATAACTTAGATACCTCAACATCGAAAAGAGAAGAACTTTTTAAAAATTCACTCTCGTAACCATATACTTACAGCAAAACCCTGGAATATCATGTCTTCTAAAAGATGTTGATAGACATATCATTTTCGCCGGGGAGATTCAAATACGTCCTTTCTGGCTTAATAGGAAGCCAACAGCATCCTTCTTAAAACAATACAATTCGAGACATAACTGATTCTTTATTTTTGAAATTAGTTCGCTTGTACGAAATAAAAAAAAATCGCTACCTGTGCGGTGGTTGAAAACAAAAAAGTTGTTTTTCTTATTCCTAATTCTTCGAATTTCCCTTTTTAATTGCTTCTACCTCTTTTTCTTTTTCAATGTTTCTTCAGAACCATTACTGAACAAAATTGATACATAAAAAAAGAGAAGTAAATTAATATTAAGCTGTTCAATAACGTCCTTCGTTGGTCCAAATAAATCAGTGTGCCAAATTTCATCAAGATTGGATGATATAAGTGGCTTCCAAAGCTAGACATAAAATCGGATAAACATAAGTATACGAAAATACGATCGCGGTGCTTCAAAAAACGTTTATATGATCGTCACAGGTGGCGAATCATGTATCTATGCGTATGAGCCCGAAACAAAATGCGTATGAGTTCGAAAAACGAACAAGAGAAGACGAATCATTGTGCACCATGACAATGCGAGCTCTCACACATCGGCTCAAACCAGCGCCTTTTTGACCGGCAAAAAAGTCGAATTGATGGGTCATCCGCCTTACAGTCCTGAATTGGCACCCAATGACTTCTTTTTATTCCCGCATATCAAGAAACAAATGCGTGGTCTACGATTCTCGTCACCAGAAGATGCCGTTGAAGCGTTCATAAACCATTTTATGGAGGTGTCTCAATCGGAGTGGAAAAAGTACTTCGACAATTGGTTGGAGCGCATGCAAAAGTGTCTAAATCATGCTGAAGAATACTTTGGAAAACAATAAAACCATTTTTGATGATAAATATTCGCATTTTCATTATTAGGCCAGAAATGTATATAGCAGCCCTCGTATGTGTGGGAGTTTATTTTTTGGACGATCGTTCGATTTTATCCACCATAATCGCATTCATCATAGTTCGCCTACTCTTCAATGGGGATAATTTAATAAGATTTAAGTTGTTGTAAGAAGGGAGTTCATAGCTCGTATTCCAATATAGAGTTCTTAAGCAAAACAGAAAAAAATTGTCTAAACAACACTAAAGTCATTAAAAGTCAAAGTTCTGTAAAATTAAAAATAAAAAAGGAAAAGTCAAATAAGAAATTAAATGTTAAGTAAACATGTCTAACCCTGAAAGAGAGGTTAAGTCACATGTGAGTTTTGCATCGACATTGCCGAAATTAATGATGTCAGCAAATTTGGACAACAGCAATGCGTCTGAGTGACATATACTTTTTAGTCACTGGTCTTGACAAGGAAGCCGAAAAAAGAACGATTGCTATAATGTTACACTCTATGGGAAGTCGAGATGTTAAGATTTTTATTTCGTTTAATTTTGACATGAGCACCACAAAACTATCTGATGTCAAGATAAAGTTCTACACATATTTTGAGCCCAGCAAGAATGACAAGGCACTCCTTTTTAACAAGAAAACATAAACCTCAAGAAAGTCTAAATGAGTTTGTCACAGATTTAGAAAATTTGAGTGCAAATTGTGAAAGAAAATATTTTTATTGGTAATTTGAACCAAAATAATTCGTATTCTAAAAATTCATGGTATTTGCTAATCAACGAAAAAAAATATTAAAATAAACTGTTTCCTGGACACAGGTGCAGATATAAATGTAATGTATTTAAAAATGTAAAATAAATTGAATACCACTGATCTTATTAGTAGAACTAATATTAAAATTACAGGTTTGGGAGGTAAAATTATACCAGCCGTTGGTCAATGTAAGCTGTGGTGCAAAATTAATAATTTGTCAGAGGAAATTACTTTCATAATAACAAACATAGATTGTCCTACTGTGTTACGATTGCCAACTTGTAAAAAAAATTGAATTCTAAAGAGAGTTTTTGTATTGAAAGAAAATAATTGAATCATTTCGTGCTGTATTTGAAGGTCTTGGATGTCTTCCACCCATCTGTCGGTTGAAATTGTCAGATGATGTCATACCATGTATTGATCCACCTAGGAAGGTTCCGTTTGCGTTGATGGATGATCTAAATAAAATAAATTAATATTAAGCTGAAAAACGCAAGTTTTGTATTATGATTGTTTTCTTTTTAAGTGAAATTTATTAAAGAAACTGAGAAGCATATTATAGATCAAACAGAAAGCAAAAAAGACAGTTCTGTGGGAAATATTTTCAAAAAGCATAAAAAAATATTTTTCCAACATTTTGCTTCATAAGCACCACAAAAATTTTCTAAAACAATTTTTTAAAAATTTCAATTGTTGGACAGGTCTCTAGCAATAATTTGGCTTTTACAGATTGAAAAAATATCAAATAGTTGACGAGTTATAGCCAAAAACCAAATAAACAATATGCTGAAAATCAGAACCTGACTGCAAAGTTCGAAGGTCGATTAAAAAAAAACTAACATAAACAAACGCCGCGATACGGGTCTTCTAATTTAGCCTATATTTTCATTCTTCACTCTCAGAATCGACCTAACTTTTGCTAACCTGAATTTGTTCCACAGTGTTATTGTAGTTTATGTAAATGGTTTTTATCGTGCTTTTTTTTCTTTCATTCTTTTCATTTGCTTTGTGTATCAATAACAAAAAACACATGTTTTTTATTTTGTTATACAAGCCGGGTGTGTCATAATATTTTTTTTGTTAAAATAATAAGTCAGGCAACTCTAACTCGTTACCGAGTTACTGTCATACAAATGCTTGTTAAGTAACCTGAAAAGAACACGGTTAATATGTGTATTCCAAAGCTAAAGACATAAACTCGGATAACCATATATGCTGAAAAGATTTTCTACAAGTACAATGACGTCTTTCGTTGGTCAAAACAAATACCCTGCGCCAAATT
This sequence comes from Hydrotaea diabolus, assembly GCA_963513945.1. Classification (NCBI taxonomy): domain Eukaryota; kingdom Metazoa; phylum Arthropoda; class Insecta; order Diptera; family Muscidae; genus Hydrotaea; species Hydrotaea diabolus. The sequence goes on along the minus strand of OY740716.1, from coordinate 101,792,235 downwards.
TCATTAAGATTGGATGACATAAGTGGCTTTCAGAGCTAGACATAAAATCGGATGAACATATGTATATGTGTGGGAGTTATATCTGAACCGATTTTCCTTAATTTCAATCATTTCCTTCCTTGGTCTAAAACACTTACTCGTGCTAATTTTCATCAAGATTGGATACAAGATGTGGCTTCTAGAGCAAAAAACATAAAACTTGTATGAACATATATGTGGAAGCTATATCTGAATCTGATTTACAAAAGCGTCCGTCGTTGGTCCAAAAAACTAACGTGCGACAAATTTCATGAAGATTGAATATGTGGCTTCTACAGCTAAAGACATAAACCCAGATAACCATATATGCGTGAAAGCTATAACTAAATCTGAAACGATTTTCTACAAGTTCAATAACGTCCTTTGTTGGTCCAAACAAATCAGTGTGCCAAATTTCATCAAGATTGGATGATATAAGTGGCTTCCAAAGGTAGACATAAAATCGAATATACATAAGTATACGAAAATACGATCGCGGTGCTTCAAAAAACGTTTATAAGATCGTCACAGGTGGCGAATCATGGATCTATGCGTATGAGCCCGAAACAAAATGCTTATGAGCCCGAAAAAAGAGAAGACGAATCATTGTGCACCATGACAATGCGAGCTCTCACCAAAGCTCGCATAAATGTATATAGCAGCCCTCGTATGTGTGGGAGTTTTTTTTTGGACGATCGTTCGATTTTATGCACCATAATCGCATTCATCATAGTTCGCCTACTCTTCAATGAGGATAATTTAATAAGATTTAAGTTGTTGTAAGAAGGGAGTTCATAGCTCGTATTCCAATATAGACTTCTTAAGCAAAACAGAAAAAAATTGTCTAAACAACACTAAAGTCATTAAAAGTCAAAGTTCTCTAAAATTAAAAATAAAAAAGGAAAAGTCAAATAAGAAATTAAATGTTAAGTGAACATGTCTAACCCTGAAAGAAAGGTTAAGTCACATGTGAGTTTTGCATCGACATTGCCGAAATTAATGATATCAAAAAATTTGGACAACAGCAATGCGTCTGAGTGACATACATATACTTATTAGCCACTGGTCTCGACAAGAAGCCGAAAAAAGAACGATTGCTATAATGTTACACTCTATGGGAAGTTGAGATTTTTATTTCGTTTAATTTTGACATGGGCACCACTAAACTATCTGATGTCAAGATAAAGTTCGACACATATTTTGAGCCCAGCAAGAATTTGACAATGACAAGGCACTCATTTTTCACAAGAAAACAAAAACCTCAAGAAAGTCTAAATGAGTTTGTCACAGATTTAGAAAATTTGAGTGCAAATTGTGAATTTGGTGTTCTTCGTGAGTCTCTTGTTAGAGATATTTTTATTGCCAACATGAATGTATGTGTGACATATACGTCAGCGACTACTGCAGGAGTCGGATCCAAAACTACAAATGACAGTTGATATTGCAAAGACAGTCGTTATGGCCCAACAAAATGCTGAAACAATTATGAGATGTGAAAATTCCTCGTCGGTAAAGCTGGCCATAGACGAACGATAAATTCGAGCAATTTGTTGGGTTTGTGGTCGCTTTTTTACGTCTGTGGGGTAGTTTGCGAACAAATCATACGTGTGTGGGCTACTGCGCAAATTTTAAGCCATTTCGCCATTTCAGTTGCTCTTCAACCATTGTAACGAAAGGTCGTGTAGTGCACACAAAAAATGGCAAGCAAAGATTTTATGATAGAATTTTTTGATGTGTTAAAAAATGAAAATGCCATTTGGCAAACGACGAAGCAGCTGCATCAGCCGCTGCTTCGTCGCACATGTTTTTTTTAAGTTTCCAATCAACAGAAAAAACCAATTGTTAAATAAAAAATTTTCAGCCACAAAATTCTGACAGAAGCACAAACCGAAGTTCAAACACAAAATGAACATGCGAGCGCGTCATCCGCTTCGTAGCATATGTTTACTCATCAACGTCGGCCGAATTATGATTTGTTCGAGCGTGTGTGGAGAAACGATATGCAATAAATCGTAGCAATAAATTTGCAAATCACACCAATAAATCGTTCGTCTATGGCCAGTTTAAGTGAAAATTTGCTGCAAATAAATCGTCAAAGCAGAGGCCAAGATAGAAGCTACGGTAAATACAACAAATCTTCAAGAGCGCGTACTAATGGTTCGAGGCAGCAACATCAGTACAGTCAGGGTAGAAAGTATTCGCAGAGTAACATTTGTTGGAGATGTAATCAGAAACATCGATATAAGTTTACAGCCTTAAAAGCTAAGTTCAGATCTGGTAATTTATTTGGTCATTATGCAAAATGTTGTTTTAAAAACAGAAATGTCAGACATTTAGATGTAGAATCCAATACATGTGCCCAGAATGAGAAAGAAAATTTTTTTATTGGTACTTTGAACCAAAATAATTTGTAATCTAAAAATTCATGGTATTTGCTAATCAACGAAAAAAATATTAAAATAAACTGTTTCCTGGACACAGGTGCAGATATAAATGTAATGTATTTAAAAATGTAAAATAAATTGAATACCACTGATGTTATTTGTAGAACTAATATTAAAATAACAGGTTTTGGAGGTAAAGTTATACCAGTCGTTGGCCAATGTAAGCTGTGTTGCAAAATTAATAATTTGTCAGAGGAAATTACTTTCATAATAAGAAACATAGATTGTCCTACTGTGTTAGGATTGTAAAAAAATTTGAATTCTAAAGAGAGTTTTTGTATTGAAAGAATAATTGAATCATTTCGTGATGTATTTGAAGGTCTTGGAAGTCTACCACTTATCTGTCGGTTGAAATTGTCGCCATGTATTGATCCACCTAGGAAGGTTCCGTTTGCGTTGATGGATGATCTAAATAAAATAAATTAATAGTAAGCTGGAAAACGCAAGTTTTGTATTATGATTGTTTTCTTTTCAAATGAAATTTATTAAAGAAACTAAGAAGCATATTATTGATCAAACAGATAGCAAAAAAGACTTAGTTCTGTGGGAAATATTTTCAAAAAACATAAAAAAAATATTTTTCCAACATTTTGCTTCATAACCACCACAAAAATTTTCTAAATCACTTTTTTTTTATGTAAGCTTTATTTGAATTATTGAATCTGCCTAACAATAAGTATACGAATCTTAAGTATAATTCAATAATGAATCCTAGTATGGATTTCTTGTAATGTGGATCTCTGCTAATTGGCAGGAATTTTAATTGATTGGTCAAAATAATATATAACTGGTATGAATCACATGTCTGAGAATTTTAAACCTGGTGTGGCTTAAACCTCGTGATAAAGGTCCAGAGGACCCTTACAGTCATTTACAGAGTGTTCGCGATATTATGTAGAGTGAAAAACTCTAGTTATGTATGTATAACGGATAACTCTAGAATAGCAGAGTGGACGACGTAATTTGGGTTTTGTAGGTTTTTCGCGTTGACTGTTTTAATGATCACGTATGAGAGCATCTAAGCCACGTGACGTAGAATAAAGGATTCTACACAGTCTTTTTGAGTGTTCGTCCGCGACTGATATTGACTGTTTTAAAGATCACGTATAAGAGCGTTTAAGCCACGTGACGTAGAAAAAAGGATTCTACACAGTCTTTCGGGCGCGTGTGTTCGCGATTACTGTTACGGATGAAGATTAGAAAACACGGCGTTCGTTTCTCCGAAGTCTTAAAGAGCTGGGACTGCCCAATAATTGTCTAGCAAGTACGTTATCATGACGTTCGAGCTTCTCTTTGTGCTTTATATTGATTTTTTGGATTGCCTCTTTAACGAGAGGTATTTTCAAGTCTCGGTGGATATTTGCATTCCTCATATACCAAGGGGCACCGGTAATAAGCCGCAATGTCTTCGATTGGACTCTTTGGATTTTGTCGAGATTGCTCGAGCTTGCTTTGCCCCATAGCTGGGCACCGTATAACCAGATAGGTTTGATTGCACTGTTGTATAGCAGGACCTTATATTCAAGGCTTAGTTTTTAGTTCGCGTTTAGGAGCCAGTGAAGTTGATGGACCTTAAGTTTCAGTTGAGTTTTCTTGGCTTCGATATGACTTCTCCAGGTGAGTCGGCGATCCAGGTGGATTCCAAGGTATGAAACATGATCAGATTGAGAAAAAGGGATATTGTTTAATTTCAATGTCGGACAAGTGCTAAAATTCAGTGTGAAAGTTACCTGTGTGCATTTAGCCTCATTGACTTTTATTCTCCAGTCAGAGAGCCAAGATTCTACTCGTCTGAGATGTACACCTAGATTCATAGATGCAATATCCTGCTTTTATGTGTGATCATCGGCAAAAGTGGATGTTAGCACGTTTGGGCTGGTAGGAATATCTGCGGTAAACAGAATGTAAAGGATAGGCCCCATGACGCTTCCCTGGGGAACACCTGCTAGTATTTTGCTGTCATCGGTGACGTGTTGTCCACATTTGACTCTGAATCTGCGGTTTTCTAAGTAAGACTCAAGAATTCGATGCGTATTTGCCGGTAAGTATTTGCAAATTTTGTAGGTCAAGCCAAAGTGCCAGACTTTGTCAAATGCTTGAGCAACATCCAGGAATACTGCGCAGCAATATTCTCGCCGTTCAAATGATTTTTCAATTGCTTGGGTCAGACGGTTTACTTGTTCGATAGTGCTGTGACCTTCGCGAAAACCAAACTGATGGTCTGGTATTATGTTATTTGACACGAGAAACGGTTTTATTTTCGATAAAAGAACTTTTTCAAATAGTTTGGATAAGCAGGGAAGCAAACTGATCGGCCTGTACGAGGAAGGTATTGATTTGACCTTTCCTGACTTTAAAATCATTTGAATCAGAGAAATTTTCCACACTTTAGGAAAGTAACCATGTCCAAGAACATTTTAGGCGTGATAAGATCATATCCAGGTGCTTTACCTGGATTCACGGTTTCTTTAATGACATTCAGAACTTCATTTGCGTAAGTAAACAATGGAATTACGGCAGACATTTTATCATCAGGTGGAAGGATGTCGCTACTTGCAGGATTTGGGCGAAATACCTGTGACCGATGGTTTGCAAAAACATTGGCCTTTTCCTCTTCTGATATTACCCACTTGCCATTTGCGTCGCGCATTGGAAATTGCGTTTCGGTGGGCATACTAGTATTTCTTAATGTTTTCCATAATGAGAATTTGGTTGTAGCAGTCGGAGTTAAACTTGCAATGAAACTAGCCTGCTGTCTACTGTCTTCTTTTCTAAGTGCGCAATGCAACCTTTTAGTAGCTTCAGTCAGTCTTAGTCGTGCCGCTGGTGACCTAATTCGCTGCCATTCGCGACGGAACCTCCTTTTTTCACTTACAAGGTGCTCTATTTCCCGGTTAGTGTAAGTATTCAAACTATTTGTCGCTTTTATTTGTCTGTGTGTAGCGTGAATGGCCGTCTGTTCCAGGATTACGTTCAAGTTGGATACGTTGTTATCGATCTCATCCGCGTTAGAAATTAGATGATTCGAATCTAAATGACTACTAATGTACTTCCTGTATTTTAACCAGTTAGTTGTGTATGAAGTAAGCCTTAGTGGGTCATCTACAAGTACTGTCTTCCCGTGAAGAAGAAATATAACTGGCGAGTGGTCTGACGATAAGTCAGTACAGGTACTAGCAGATAAGTTAGATTTACTAACTCCTCTTATTATACCGAAGTCTATCAAGTCAGGCTTTTTGTTAATATCAGAAGGCCAATATGTAGGTTGACTGGGAGATATAAAGTCCAATTTATTTTGACGTCGCATTAGACATTTATACAGCTGGTTTCCCCTAGGGTTTGCTAAACGGGATCCCCAGTGCGTATGTTTGGCATTGTAGTCACCAGCAGCAATAAAGTTGTGTCCGAGACCATTGAAGAAGTTCAGAAGTATATCTTCTGATATCGCGAACCGCGGGGGGAAATATATTGTAAGAAAACTACCTTGAATCTGGATACGAATTGTTGTCGCTTGAAGGTAGTTTTGTGAGACTCCTTCAGCGACTTCATGTTTCATTCGTTTACGTATTAGGATACCAGTGCCCCCATGAGCCTTACCGTCGGGGTGGTGAGTACCATTAAATCTAAAATTAGGTATCTGAAAATTGTATTTGTCTGTGAGATGAGTTTCTGATAGTAGCAATTTATCAATATTCTGCCGATCTAGGTACTCGGTCAGTTCGTGTCTATGTTGGTTCACACCGTTTGCGTTCCATGTACATATCTTAAGAGGGCCTATTTTTTGGTAAGTAGAGTTTGAATTAACTGATTCTGGTTTCGCATGAATTCTTGCATCATTGATTGCATAGTTGACATGAACATGTTTATACTCTGTACCAGTTGTTGAATCATTGATTCAGAGTTACCATGTTGTTGCACTGGGGCATTAGGTGTATGCGCCCTTAGAACATTCGCGTATGTTATACCGTTTGTAATACCGTTTCCGTTGCTAGAGTAAACTGGAGTCTGTTGGATGTCGATTATAGGATTCGGCGCGTTTCGGTTAGAAATGAGTTTACGCTTCTCTTCTAGTTTATGCTTAAGTTCTTTGTAAACCCTACAACCTCTGTAATTTGCGGTATGTTGTTCCCCGCAATTACTGCACTTTTTCTGTTCCTGCGATTTAACTTTGCAGACGGACGTACAACACAAACGGTTGGCAAAGTGCAGTATGATTTTGTGTGTCCATACTCTTGTCAATTTTGGCATTGAACGGGACCATTTCTTTTGTGGGGTTCTTCGACCGTAATTCTTCTATATAACAAATATTGAAGTCTGTATATATTTTTTTTTAAAATTTTAATTGTTGGAAAGGGTCTAGCAAGAATTTGGCTTTTACAGATTGAAAAAATATCAAATAGTTGACGAGTTATAGCCAAAAATCAAATAAACAATATGCTGAAAATCAGCACTTGACTGCAAAGTTCGAAGGTCGATTAAAAAAATTCCAACTAACATAAACAAAAGCCGCGTACGGGTCTTCTAATTTAGCCTATATTTTCACCCTTCACTCTCAGAATCGACCTAACTTTTGCTAACCTAAATTTGTTCCACAGTGTTATTGTAGTTTATGTAAATGGTTTTTATCGTGCTTTTTTTTCATTCTTTTCATTTGCTTTGTGTATCAATAACAAAAACATATGTTTTTTTATTTTGTTATACAAGCCGGGTGTGTCATAATATATTTTTTGTTAAAAAAATAAGTCAGGTAACTCGGTAACGAAACGAGTTAGAGTTACCTGACTTATTTTTTAACAAAAAATATATTATGACACACCCGGCTTGCATAACAAAATCAAAAACATGTTTTTGTTATTGATACACAAAGCAAATGAAAAGAATGAAAAAACACGATAAAAACCATTTACATAAACTACAATAACACTGTGGAACTTTCATACAAATGCTTGTTAAGTAACCTGAAAAGAACAGGTTAATATGTGGATTACAAAGCTGAAGACATAAACTCGGATAACCATATATGCTGAAAAGATTTTCTACAAGTACAATGACGTCTTTCGTTGGTCCAAACAAATACCCTGTGCCAAATTTCATTAAGATTGGATGACATAAGTGGCTTTCAGAGGTAGACATAAAATCGGATGTACATATGTATATGTGTTGGAGTTATAACTGAATCTGAACCGATTTTCCTTAATTTCAATCATTTCCTTCCTTGGTCTATAACATTTACTCGTGCTAAGTTTCATCAAGATTTGAAACAAGATGTGGCTTCTAGAGCCAAAAACATAAAACTTGTATGAACATATATGTGTAAGCTATATTTGAATCTTATTTACAAAAGCGTCCGTCGTTGGTCCAAAAACTAAAGTGCGACAAATTTCATGAAGATTGGATATGTGGCTTCTACAGCTAAAGACATAAACTGGGATAACCATATATGCGTGAAAGCTATAACTGAATCTGAAACGATTTTCTACAAGTTCAATAACGTCCTTCGTTGGTCCAAACAAATCAGTGTGCCAAATTTGATCAAGATTGGATGATATAAGTGGCTTCCGAAGCTAGACATAAAATCGGATATACGTAAGTATACGAAAATACGATCGCGGTGCTTCAAAAAACGTTTATAAGATCGTCACAGGTGGCGAATCATGGATCTATGCGTATGAGCCCGAAACAAAATGCGTATGAGCCCGAAAAACGAACAAGAGAAGACGAATCATTGTGCACCATGACAATGCGAACTCTCACACATCGGCTCAAACCAGCGCCTTTTGGACCGGCAAAAAAGTCGAATTGATTGCACTCAAAAAAAAGTGAACCAAGAGACAAGTAAAAATGAACTAAATCTTAGGAAAATTGAACTCCGTATGGCACTAAAGCTTTTTTTCCTAACGCCAAGTTCATGTATTCCCTTGAAATTAGGATATGGTTCAACTTGATTCTAGTTTATTTTTACTTCATATAACAATTTTTTTCCTCATGGAAAATAATTTTTGTCCTCAAATCAATAACGTTTTTACATAATGTAAGGAAAAAAATTACTACAAGCTAGTACAATTGAACTAAGACCGAGGAAATTTGAAAATTTTTTGTCTTTGGACCATGTACATTTTTCTTTGAAATTAGGACATGGTTATTGATGCCAGTTCAACATAAATAATAAAGCAGACAATTTTTCAGTATACATGGTTGTGCTGTTCTGCAGTACAAGTAGTCATTCTTGGAAGAATGTTTTTCGTAATAGTTACTTCATGGTGTTATAAGATTAATGAAAAATTTACTTCATTCTAGTATGTGAATTCCTCGGTGTAAGAAAATCTTGTAGTAACAACAAGACAAAATTTACTTAAGTGAAGTTCGACAAAAACTTTTCTCAAGTTTATTTGTTTCAAAAATTTGCTCAATATAGGAAAAATCAGCATGTTTTTGAGTATACCCGCTTCTTATATGAGTACATACCCCAAGTATTCATATAGGAAGTTTTTTTATTTGAATAAAGTTCAAAATGTTCACGATTTAAATGTGTCTAGAATTGATACTGGTTGTGTTTTATTTGAAAATAATTTATCTATACAAAAAATTAAATATATAAAATGCAATTTTTGGGCTTTTTTTTCCATATTGACCTTGATCTTTGAAAAAAATTGTAAGTCAAATTGCGAAATAAAATGAAGCGTTTGTACAATAGAAGACAGAATAAGCTAATAAAAAGAATAAATATATCAGCAGCATACATCAGATAATGTAATAAATTTTCAATCCGAATATTTGCATTCGCATTTGTGGAAGATCTTGGAAGAAAAGAAATTTTCGTTAGTTAAAATTTCATATTTATTTGATATCATACTCAATACCCACCATTATTTATTGTCGTTTTTAACTTGAAATATCCACAATATCCATTCCAGAGCCAGAACAGGATACATCAGACATTTAGAAAAAGAAGAATTCATTTATTGAAATAAAATTTTTATTCCACACAGAAAAAGTACATATACCTTATAGGTTCATAAATATGTTATTCGAGATGTTAAAAGTGTGCTGTACGTGCTGAAATTGGGGAAACCTTATTTACTATATCACAAGAAAGACCCGTACCAAGTTTCATCGAAATCGGTTAAATTTTGGCCTGAACCCTGTACATTTAAGTATAAGCTATCATCGTGCGAAATTCGGTTGATCGTTCGGCGCGTATTAATCGACCAATAACAGCATGCGAAAAAAACGAATGAAGTTGAAATTTCTGGAAACAGATACAATAATATTCGGCTTGTAAAATTTCCCAAGCACCCCGAAAATCTGAAACCCCGGTTTTAAGTACTTTAGCTCACTTATAAGAACGTAACTTAGCTGAATAATAACCGATTGCACTGGTCTACACTAAATTTGCGGCACAAGGCTCAATTGTCAACATTAGTTGATTTGTGGCTACTTATCACGAATCTGGCCTGCGATTTGCCAGCCTCGCTCTAGTTTAGGAGATATTAACATATAACGTTATTTTGTTGAATAATATGTCCCCTAATTGCTTTAATTCGGAGCCGGTTTGAGCACGGTGTTTAGAGGAAGAATTGAAATTTTTAACGATATGCAGCGCTTTTATTTCGGATAAGAATTGTTAAAGATACTCTTACAATTCTACAGGAATTTTGAATTTTCGTTACAAAAAATTATTTTAAGCTGCCTACATTTTTTGAATCCTGTATTTTCATAATAACGTCCAATAAGCTAATAATTTCCCCTTCTATACCAAAAATTTGTTTAAAATACACACATGTTTGTGAGTTATCATATAGTCATCAGACAAAGGGATCCAAATATTTAATAAGTACCTAAAATTTTTTTTTGCTTGAAAACTTGTCTGCTATTTTATTTTTTTTATCTCCTTGTTTTTTTGGGCTGTTAAAGATTTTTAATGGCCCAAAAATGAATTTTTGGGCTTTACTAAAAACATTGTCTATACTTATATAATGTAGTTACGAGTACATTTTGTAGTTTTTTTTTTAAAAAACTTAAATTTTTTAAACGTTTATAGTCTTTGCTTTTTTTATTTTTACCAAATTTGCTCATAAGTCTTACTAAATTAAAACAGTCATTAGATTTTCGCGACCGCCATAACTGCAGAAGTTATGGGCAAAACACTGGAGTTGATCGGTAGCCACACAATCATTTTTCAATGCCCATCAATCTTTGTCATCAAAGAACAATTCGCAAATATGAAAAAAGTGAAACATATCTGTCCACGTTTTGGTATACCTTTCATTCAAAGGTCCTTCGTGATTTGGGGTCTTACCGTTCAATATACCACAGACCATAACCAAATTTGGTAGAGTATGATACAATTTCTTTAGAATATCTCAGTATGAATAAGGACCAAAACATAGGTGCTGATCGGTACACGATGCACATTTTTTCAACATCGTCATTAGTGCGCAAAATTGGTTAAAATTTAAAAAAAAATCGAGGACTGGAAACATTTAAAAAAATTTAAATTTAAAAAAAAAAACTAAAATAAAATGTAACTACATAATAAAGGCCGTGTTAGTTTTCATATGACCCAAATTTTGTAAATCAATCAAGCAGTTTTAGCAGTTTTACCGTTGTTCAAGTTTTGGCAAGGCCGATACTTCGTCCCTACACAATGCTTGGATCCGACATCAAATTCGATTAGTTCCCTTTGTTATCTCGTTTTCTACCCCCTTATTAGGACTTTTTTGAAACGTTAGTAAAGGACTTTCAAAATGTTAAACTTTTTCCTTTAAAGTTTCCTTTTTTTTATAAACAAAAAAGGGTTCAACATTTTAAAATTCGACTAGTTTTTTGACTTCGTTTTCTGTCTTACTCTCACCCACACATACACAAAAAAACAGTAAGAAGAAATCATCAAGTATGAAGAAATCAAATTTACGGGATTCACCACCTAATTTTGTAGCTTTCTAAGGTAAAATTTCGGAATAAAATCACATTGTTTTCCCCGATCTTAACGTGAGATATGTCGTTGATCATTAATTATCAAGAGCTATACATCTTCAATACCAAATTTAGTTACCCGATTTTCTACCCCCGTATATGGTACTTATTTTGCAAAAGAAGTTAAGGTATATGAAAATAATTATATTTTCCTATAATTATACTTTATATATTTTTATTCGTCAGCAAATAGGTTATAGAGTATTGCTAAAAAAAATGGTACACGTATGGCTAACTTGCTTGCATGCCACTCTCATATTTAACTTAAATACTTCACACTACCCTCGTTTAAATTAACAAAACATTTTGATGATATTAAATGAATTAAACGAAATTCTGACGCGAATACTATAACGTTCTCGACTTCTTATTTTGGGAAATATATAAGTAAGCCCCACCTGTGTGTGAAAGTCAAATACATAGATCCCCGTAGATAATTTGTTATAGAAAGAGATGCAAACCTGTATAACAGCTATATAACATTAATAGTTGTTGGTGCATTAACTTCGATCTTCCAAAATTAACAGTCACGAGAACAATCGCATTCTTAATTTTGAGGTACATACATACGAGGGTTGCTATATATATTTCTGGCCTAGGCAACACAAAGTCTTGTCTGCCGCCATCTGACATTTCCATTGGAAAGTTTGACTTTTTTAGCATAAACGTACTCCGAACGTTTTGACGCACGACCATCATTTATGTTGTGGCTTCCGAAGCTAGACATAAAATCGGATATACATAAGTATACGAAAATACGATCGCGGTGCTTCAAAAAACGTTTATAAGATCGTCACAGGTGGCGAATCATGGATCTATGCGTATGAGCCCGAAACAAAATGCGTATGCGCCCGAAAAACGAACAAGAGAAGACGAATCATTGTGCACCATGACAATGCGAACTCTCACACATCGGCTCAAACCAGCGCCTTTTTAACCGGCAAAAAAGTCGAATTGATTGCACTCAAAAAAAAGTGAACCAAGAGACAAGTAAAAATTAACTAAATCTTAGGAAAATTGAACTCCGTGTGGCACTAGAGCTTTTTTTCCTAACGCCAAGTTCATGTATTTCCTTGAAATTAGGATATGGTTCAACTTGATTCTAGTTTATTTTTACTTCATATAACAATTTTTTTCCTCATGGAAAATAGTTTTTGTCCTCAAATCAATAACGTTTTTACATAATGTAAGGAAAAAATTTACTACAAGCTAGTACAATTGAACTAAGACCGAGGAAATTTGAAAATTTGTTGTCTTTGGACCATGTACATTTTTCTTTGAAATTAGGACATGGTTATTGATGCCAGTTCAACATAAATAATAAAGCAGACAATTTTTCAGTATACATGGTTTAGTTTTTCCTAGATGTTAGTAATGTTGTGCTGTTCTGCAGTACAAGTAGTCATTCTTGAAAGAATGTTTTTCGTAATAGTTACTTCATGGTGTGATATTAATGAAAATTTACTTCATTCTAGTATGTAAATTCCTCGGTGTAAGAAAATCTTGTAGTAACAACAAGACAAAATTTACTTAAGTGAAGTTCGACAAAAACTTTTCTCAAGTTTATTTATTTCAAAAATTTACTCAATATAGGAAAAATCAGCATGTTTTTGAGTATACCCGCTTCCGATATGAGTACATACCCCAAGTACTCATATAGGAAGTATTTTTATTTGAATAAAGTTCAAAATGTTCACGATTAAAATGTGTCTAGAATTGATACTGGTTGTGTTTTATTTGAAAATAATTTATCTATACAAAAAATTAAATATATAAAATGCAATTTTTGGGCTTTTTTTTCCATATTGACCTTGATTTTCTCTGCTCTTAAAGACAATATCTTTGAAAAAAATTGTAAGTCAAATTGCGAAATAAGATGAAGCGTTTGTACAATAAAAGACAGAATAAGCTAATAAAAAGAATAAATATATCAGCAGCATACATCAGATAATGTAATAAATTTTCAATCCGAATATTTGCATTCGCATTTGTGGAAGATCTTGGAAGAAAAGACATTTTCGTTAGTTAAAATTTCATATTTATTTGATATCATACTCAATACCCACCATTATTTATTGTCGTTTTTAACTTGAAATATCCACAATATCCATTCCAGAGCCAGAACAGGATACATCAGACATTTAGAAAAAGAAGAAATCATTTATTGAAATAAAATTTTTATTCCACACAGAAAAAGTACATATACCTTATAGGTTCATAAATATGTTATTCGAGATGTTAAAAGTGTGCTGTACGTGCTGAAATTGAGGAAACCTTATTTACTATATCACAAGAAAGACCCGTACCAAGTTTCATCGAAATCGGTTAAATTTTGGCCTGAACCCTGTACATTTAAGTATAAGCTATCATCGTGCAAAATTCGGTTGATCGTTCGGCGCGTATTAATCGACCAATAACAGCATGCGAAAAAAACGAATGAAGTTGAAATTTCTGGAAACAGATACAATAATATTCGGCTTGTAAAATTTCCCAAACACCCCGAAAATCTGAAACCCCGGTTTTGAGTACTTTTGCTCACTTATAAGAACGTAACTTAGCTGAATAATAACCGATTGCACTGGTCTACACTAAATTTGCGGCATAAGGCTCAATAGTCAACATTAGTTGATTTGTGGCTACTTATCACGAATCTGGCCTGTGATTTGCCAGCCTCGCTCTAGTTTAGGAGATATTAACATATACCGTTATTTTGTTGAATAATATGTCCCCTAATTGCTTTAATTCGGAGCCGGTTTGAGCACTTGAGCACGGTGTTTAGAGGAAGAATTGAAATTTTTAACGATATGCAGCGCTTTTATTTCGGATAAGAATTGTTAAAGATACTCTTACAATTCTACAGGAATTTTGAATTTTCGTTACAAAAAATTATTTTTCTATTTTATTTTCATAATAACGTCCAATAAGCTAATAATTTCCCCTTCTATACCAAAAATTTGTTTAAAATACACACATGTTTGTGAGTTATCATATAGTCATCGGACAAAGGGATCCAAATATTTAATAAGTACCTAAAATTTTTTTTTGCTTGAAAACTTGTCTGCTATTTTATTTTTTTTTATCTCCTTGTTTTTTGGGCTGTTAAAGATTTTTAATGGCCCAAAAATGAATTTTTGGGCTTTACTAAAAACATTGTCTATACTTATTTAATGTAGTTACGAGTACATTTTGTAGTTTTTTTTTAAAAACTTAAATTTTTTAAACGTTTATAGTCTTTGCTTTTTTTATTTTTACCAAATTTGCTCATAAGTCTAACTTAATTAAAACAGTCATTAGATTTTCGCGACCGCCATAATTGCAGAAGTTATGGGCAAAACACTGGAGTTGATCGGTAGCCACACAATCATTTTTCAATGCCCATCAATCTTTGTCATCAAAGAACAAGTCGCAAATATGAAAAAAGTGAAACATATCTGTCCACGTTTTGGTATACCTTTCATTCAAAGGTCCTTCCTGATTTGGGGTCTTACCGTTCAATATACCACAGACCATAACCAAATTTGGTAGAGTATGATACAATTTCTTTAGAATATCTCAGTATGAATAAGGACCAAAACATAGGTGTTGATCGGTACACGATGCACATTTTTATCAACATCTTCATTAGTGCGCAAAATTGGTTAAAATTTAAAAAAAAATCGAGGACTGGAAACATTTAAAAAAATTTAAATTTAAACAAAAAAAACTAAAAAAAAATGTAACTACATAATAAAGGCCGTGTTAGTTTTCATATGACCCAAATTTTGTAAATCAATCAAGCAGTTTTAGAACAGCAAGGTTTCTAGTGAAGCCCAAAAATAAAGTTTTGCTCCTTTCAACACTAGTGTGGGTCGAAAAAAAAGTTGCACCAGTCACCCCATAGATTTAAAGATTATCTAGATACGATTTAGGGAAAACCATAAATGCACCCTAACTACCATACCATGCACCATACATACCACCCTTTTAGTTTTTTATCCTGCGTTGCCATTTGAAGTCCGATCGTAACAAGACTCATACCGTTGTTCAAGTTTTGGCAAGGCCGATACTTCGTCCCTACGTAATGCTTGGATCCGACATCAAATTCGATTAGTTCCCTTTGTTATCTCGTTTTCTACCCCCTTATTAGGACTTTTTTGAAACGTTAGTAAAGGACTTTCAAAATGTTAAACTTTTTCCTTTAAAGTTTCCTTTTTTTTATAAACAAAAAAGGGTTCAACATTTTAAAATTCGACTAGTTTTTTGACTTCGTTTTCTGTCTCACTCTCACCCACACATACACAAAAAAACAGTATGAAGAAATCAACAAGTATGAAGAAATCAAATTTACGGGATTCACCACCTAATTTTGTAGCTTTCTAAGGTAAAATTTCGGAATAAAATCACATTGTTTTCCCCGATCTTATCGTGAGATATGTCGTTGATCATTAAGTATCAAGAGCTATACATCTTCAATACCTCATTTAGTTACCCGATTTTCTACCCCCGTAAATGGTACTTATTTTGCAAAACAAGTTAAGGTATATGAAAATAATTATATTTTCCTATAATTATACTTTATATATTTTTATTCGTCAGCAAATAGGTTATAGAGGATTGCTAAAAAAAAATGGTACACGTATGGCTAACTTGCTTGCATGCCACTCTCATATTTAACTTAAATACTTCACACTACCCTCGTTTAAATTAACAAAACATTTTGATGATATTAAATGAATTAAATGAAATTCTGACGCGAATACTATAACGTTCTCGACTTCTTATTTTGGGAAATATATAAATAAGCCCCACCTGTGTGTGAAAGTCAAATACATAGATCCCCGTAGATAATTTGTTATAGAAAGAGATGCAAACCTGTATAACAGCTATATAACATTAATAGTTGTTGGTGCATTAACTTCGATCTTCCAAGATTAACAGTCACGAGAACAATCGCATTCTTAATTTTGAGGTACATATATACGAGGGTTGCTATATATATTTCTGGCCTAGGCAACACTAAGACTTGTCTGCCGCCATCTGACATTTCCATTGGAAAGTTTGACTTTTTTAGCATAAACGTACTCCGAACGTTTTGACGCACGACCATCATTTATGTTGTGGCTTCCGAAGCTAGACATAAAATCGGATATACATAAGTATACGAAAATACGATCGCGGTGCTTCAAAAAACGTTTATAAGATCGTCACAGGTGGCGAATCATGGATCTATGCGTATGAGCCCGAAACAAAATGCGTATGAGCCCGAAAAACGAACAAGAGAAGACGAATCATTGTGCACCATGACAATGCGAACTCTCACACATCGGCTCAAACCAGCGCCTTTTTGACCGGCAAAAAAGTCCTCAAATCAATAACGTTTTTACATAATGTAAGGAAAAAATTTACTACAAGCTAGTACAATTGAACTAAGACCGAGGAAATTTGAAAATTTTTTGTCTTTGGACCATGTACATTTTTCTTTGAAATTAGGACATGGTTATTGATGCCAGTTCAACATAAATAATAAAGCAGACAATTTTTCAGTATACATGGTTTAGTTTTTCCTAGATGTTAGTAATGTTGTGTTCTGCAGTACAAGTAGTCATTCTTGAAAGAATGTTTTTCGTAATAGTTACTTCATGGTGTGAGATTAATGAAAATTTACTTCATTCTAGTATGTAAATTCCTCGGTGTAAGAAAATCTTGTAGTAACAACAAGACAAAATTTACTTAAGTGAAGTTCGACAAAAACTTTTCTCAAGTTTATTTATTTCAAAAATTTACTCAATATAGGAAAAATCAGCATGTTTTTGAGTATACCCGCTTCCTATATGAGTACATACCCCAAGTACTCATATAGGAAGTATTTTTATTTGAATAAAGTTCAAAATGTTCACGATTTAAATGTGTCTAGAATTGATACTGGTTGTGTTTTATTTGAAAATAATTTATCTATACAAAAAATTAAATATATAAAATGCAATTTTTGGGCTTTTTTTCCATATTGACCTTGATTTTCTCTGTTCTTAAAGACAATATCTTTGAAAAAAATTGTAAGTCAAATTGCGAAATAAGATGAAGCGTTTGTACAATAAAAGACAGAATAAGCTAATAAAAAGAATAAATATATCAGCAGCATACATCAGATAATGTAATAAATTTTCAATCCGAATATTTGCATTCGCATTTGTGGAAGATCTTGGAAGAAAAGAAATTTTCGTTAGTTAAAATTTCATATTTATTTGATATCATACTCAATACCCACCATTATTTATTGTCGTTTTTAACTTGAAATATCCACAATATCCATTCCAGAGCCAGAACAGGATACATCAGACATTTAGAAAAAGAAGAAATCATTTATTGAAATAAAATTTTTATTCCATACAGAAAAAGTACATACACTTTATAGGTTCATAAATTTGTTATTCGAGATGTTAAAAGTGTGCTGTACGTGCTGAAATTGGGGAAACCTTATTTACTATATCACAAGAAAGACCCGTACCAAGTTTCATCGAAATCGGTTAAATTTTGGCCTGAACCCTGTACATTTAAGTATAAGCTATCATCGTGCAAAATTCGGTTGATCGTTCGGCGCGTATTAATCGACCAATAACAGCATGCGAAAAAAACGAATGAAGTTGAAATTTCTGGAAACAGATACACCCCGAAAATCTGAAACCCCGGTTTTGAGTACTTTTGCTCACTTATAAGAACGTAACTTAGCTGAATAATAACCGATTGCACTGGTCTACACTAAATTTGCGGCATAAGGCTCAATAGTCAACATTAGTTGATTTGTGGCTACTTATCACGAATCTGGCCTGTGATTTGCCAGCCTCGCTCTAGTTTAGGAGATATTAACATATACCGTTATTTTGTTGAATAATATGTCCCCTAATTGCTTTAATTCGGAGCCGGTTTGAGCACTTGAGCACGGTGTTTAGAGGAAGAATTGAAATTTTTAACGATATGCAGCGCTTTTATTTCGGATAAGAATTGTTAAAGATACTCTTACAATTCTACAGGAATTTTGAATTTTCGTTACAAAAAATTATTTTTCTATTTTATTTTCATAATAACGTCCAATAAGCTAATAATTTCCCCTTCTATACCAAAAATTTGTTTAAAATACACACATGTTTGTGAGTTATCATATAGTCATCGGACAAAGGGATCCAAATATTTAATAAGTACCTAAATTTTTTTTTTGCTTGAAAACTTGTCTGCTATTTTATTTTTTTTTATCTCCTTGTTTTTTGGGCTGTTAAAGATTTTTAATGGCCCAAAAATGAATTTTTGGGCTTTACTAAAAACATTGTCTATACTTATTTAATGTAGTTACGAGTACATTTTGTAGTTTTTTTTTAAAAACTTAAATTTTTTAAACGTTTATAGTCTTTGCTTTTTTTATTTTTACCAAATTTGCTCATAAGTCTAACTTAATTAAAACAGTCATTAGATTTTCGCGACCGCCATAATTGCAGAAGTTATGGGCAAAACACTGGAGTTGATCGGTAGCCACACAATCATTTTTCAATGCCCATCAATCTTTGTCATCAAAGAACAAGTCGCAAATATGAAAAAAGTGAAACATATCTGTCCACGTTTTGGTATACATTTCATTCAAAGGTCCTTCCTGATTTGGGGTCTTACCGTTCAATATACCACAGACCATAACCAAATTTGGTAGAGTATGATACAATTTCTTTAGAATATCTCAGTATGAATAAGGACCAAAACATAGGTGTTGATCGGTACACGATGCACATTTTTATCAACATCTTCATTAGTGCGCAAAATTGGTTAAAATTTAAAAAAAAAATCGAGGACTGGAAACATTTAAAAAAATTTAAATTTAAAAAAAAAAACTAAAATAAAATGTAACTACATAATAAAGGCCGTGTTAGTTTTCATATGACCCAAATTTTGTACAAATCAATCAAGCAGTTTTAGAACAGCAAGGTTTCTAGTGAAGCCCAAAAATAATGTTTTGCTCGTTTCAACACTAGTGTGGGTCGAAAAAAAAGTCGCACCAGTCACCCCCTAGATTTAACGATTATCTAGATACGATTTAGGGAAAACCATAAATGCACCCTAACTACCATACCATGCACCATACATACTACCCTTTTAGTTTTTTATCCTGCGTTGCCATTTGAAGTCCGATCGTAACAAGACTCATACCGTTGTTCAAGTTTTGGCAAAGCCGATACTTCGTCCCTACGTAATGCTTGGATCCGACATCAAATTTGATTAGTTCCCTTTGTTATCTCGTTTTCTACCCCCTTATTAGGACTTTTTTGAAACGTTAGTAAAGGACTTTCAAAATGTTAAACTTTTTCCTTTAAAGTTTCCTTTTTTTTTAAACAAAAAAGGATTCAACATTTTAAAATTCGACTAGTTTTTTGACTTCGTTTTCTGTCTCACTCTCACCCACACATACACAAAAAAACACATACACAAAAGAACGTAACTTAGCTGAATAATAACCGATTGTACTGGTCTACACTAAATTTGTGGCATAAGGCTGAATAGTCAACATTAGTTGATTTGTGGCTACTTATCACGAATCTGGCCTGCGATTTGCCAGCCTCGCTCTAGTTTAGGAGATATTAACATATACCGTTATTTTGTTGAATAATATGTCCCCTAATTGCTTTAATTCGGAGCCGGTTTGAGCACTTGAGCACGGTGTTTAGAGGAAGAATTGAAATTTTTAACGATATGCAGCGCTTTTATTTCGGATAAGAATTGTTAAAGATACTCTTACAATTCTACAGGAATTTTGAATTTTCGTTACAAAAAATTATTTTTCTATTTTATTTTCATAATAACGTCCAATAAGCTAATAATTTCCCCTTCTATACCAAAAATTTGTTTAAAATACACACATGTTTGTGAGTTATCATATAGTCATCGGACAAAGGGATCCAAATATTTAATAAGTACCTAAAATTTTTTTTTGCTTGAAAACTTGTCTGCTATTTAATTTTTTTAATCTCCTTGTTTTTTGGGCTGTTAAAGATTTTTAATGGCCCAAAAATGAATTTTTGGGTTTTACTAAAAACATTGTCTATACTTATTTAATGTAGTTACGAGTACATTTTGTAGTTTTTTTTTTAAAAACTTAAAATTTTTAAACGTTTATAGTCTTTGCTTTTTTTATTTTTACCAAATTTGCTCATAAGTCTTACTTAATTAAAACAGTCATTAGATTTTCGCGACCGCCATAATTGCAGAAGTTATGGGCAAAACACTGGAGTTGATCGGTAGCCACACAATCATTTTTCAATGCCCATCAATCTTTGTCATCAAAGAACAAGTCGCAAATATGAAAAAAGTGAAACATATCTGTCCACGTTTTGGTATACCTTTCATTCAAAGGTCCTTCCTGATTTGGGGTCTTACCGTTCAATATACCACAGACCATAACCAAATTTGGTAGAGTATGATACAATTTCTTTAGAATATCTCAGTATGAATAAGGACCAAAACAAAGGTGTTGATCGGTACACGATGCACATTTTTATCAACATCTTCATTAGTGCGCAAAATTGGTTAAAATTTAAAAAAAAAATCGAGGACTGGAAACATTTAAAAAAATTTAAATTTAAAAAAAAAACTAAAATAATATGTAACTACATAATAAAGGCCGTGTTAGTTTTCATATGACCCAAATTTTGTACAAATCAATCAAGCAGTTTTAGAACAGCAAGGTTTCTAGTGAAGCCCAAAAATAATGTTTTGCTCGTTTCAACACTAGTGTGGGTCGAAAAAAAAGTTGCACCAGTCACCCCCTAGATTTAACGATTATCTAGATACGATTTAGGGAAAACCATAAATGCACCCTAACTACCATACCATGCACCATACATACTACCCTTTTAGTTTTTTATCCTGCGTTGCCATTTGAAGTCCGATCGTAACAAGACTCATACCGTTGTTCAAGTTTTGGCAAGGCCGATACTTCGTCCCTACGTAATGCTTGGATCCGACATCAAATTCGATTAGTTCCCTTTGTTATCTCGTTTTCTACCCCCTTATTAGGACTTTTTTGAAACGTTAGTAAAGGACTTTCAAAATGTTAAACTTTTTCCTTTAAAGTTTCCTTTTTTTTATAAACAAAAAAGGGTTAAACATTTTAAAATTCGACTAGTTTTTTGACTTCGTTTTCTGTCTCACTCTCACCCACACATACACAAAAAAACAGTATGAAGAAATCAACAAATATGAAGAAATTAAAATTACGGGATTCACCACCTTATAATAAAAAATTTCGGAATAAAATCACATTGTTTTCCCCGATCTTACGTGAGATTTGTCGTTGATCATTAATTATCAAGAGCTATACATCTTCAATACCTCATTTAGTTACCCGATTTTCTACCCCCGTAAATGGTACTTATTTTGCAAAACAAGTTAAGGTATATGAAAATAATTATATTTTCCTATAATTATACTTTATATAATGTTATTCGTCAGCAAATAGGTTATAGAGGATTGCTAAAAAAATGGTACACTTATGGCTAACTTGCTTGCATGCCACTCTCATATTTAACTTAAATACTTCACACTACCCTCGTTTAAATTAATAAAACATTTTGATGATATTAAATGAATTAAATGAAATTCTGACGCGAATACTATAACGTTCTCGACTTCTTATTTTGGGAAATATATAAGTAAGCCCCACCTGTGTGTGAAAGTCAAATACATAGATCCCCGTAGATAATTTGTTATAGAAAGAGATGCAAACCTGTATAACAGCTATATTACATTAATAGTTGTTGGTGCATTAACTTCGATCTTCCAAGATTAACAGTCACGAGAACAATCGCATTCTTAATTTTGAGGTACATACATACGAGGGTTGCTATATACATTTCTGGCCTAGGCAACACTAAGTCTTGTCTGCCGCCATCTGACATTTCCATTGGAAAGTTTGACTTATTTAACATAAACGTACTCCGAACGTTTTGACGTACGACCATCATTTATGTTGTTTACAGTGACTTGAAAACATCAATTTGGCAAAACAAATGGAATTAACTCGTGAAACTTCGCTCTCCGCGCTCGAAGAGAACGGTCGTTAAAAGAACTCCTCTCGGAAATTAATTCTAATAAAATAAAATAAGCAGGGAAAGTGCAAAAATAAACTCAATTGTCGGGAAAATAATTATCTAAAATTGTTTGAATTCATTATAAGTATTAACTTGTAAGGAATTCAAACAGTTTTTTGACAAAATAAAATTTTTAAGTTGAACAACAACCCCAGTTGTGTAAGAATAAGTGTAACAAAACAACCAAAATTAAAAAAGGCACACACACAGCTAAACAAACCCACAGCTTGATGAGCCATCGTCTCACTCAAGAGTTGGAACAACGCAGACACTCTTTCTGCAGTGTAAGTTCGCGGAATGCATACTTCGCGATAAATGCAGATGTAAGCAATGGAATGAGAGAGGTAGCGCCACTAAGACAAACTCTCTCACCAGGCAGTGCTAGCAACAACAGTAATAACAAAGAAGGTGGAAACACAGCGAACACAGAAATAACACACGAAAACAACGACAAACCATTAAAGGCGGTACAGACAGGCATGGATCGCTACATTACTATAAAGCGTAAATCCAGCCCAGCCAAAGGCAACTCTAACAAAAAAAGTTGCAAAACTGTGAACGGTAAAGAGCCAACAACGTCCGTCACGGGTATGAACCGGTTTGCATTGCTGAGCGAAGAAGAACCTCAATCTTCTTCCTCGGCAAATGCCGCAACTCCAAGGCCGCCCCCAATATACCTACGTGAGAGTAGCTCAAATGAGCTAGTAAATATTATTGCCCAAGTTGTTGGTAGTGGTGGCTTTCACATAGTGCCAATAAAGAAAGGGAACATTAACGAGACAAAAATTCAGACATACACCGAAACCGGCTTTCGCGCTATTTCTAGTTATTTTAACGATAGAAATAAAAATTTTTACACGTATCGTCTTAAGAGTAGTAAGGGTATCGCGGTTATCTTAAAAGGCATTGAATCATTTGTAGGACCAGATGAAGTAAAACGAGCACTGGAAAAAGAGAATTTTAACGTTCACTCCGTGGTGAACGTTCTTAACAATAAAAAGGTTCCCCAACCAATGTTCAAGGTCGAACTTCAACCTGACTCGCAGAAACTAAAGAAAAATGAAGTTCATCCTATATACAAACTTCAATATTTGTTATATAGAAGAATTACGGTCGAAGAACCCCACAAAGGAAATGGTCCCGTTCAATGCCAAAATTGTCAAGAGTATGGACACACAAAATCATACTGCACTTTGCCAACCGTTTGTGTTGTATGTGGTGATCTACACCAATCGTCCGTCTGCAAAGTTAAAACGCAGGAACAGAAAAAGTGCAGTAATTGCGGGGAACAACATACCGCAAATTACAGAGGTTGTAGGGTTTACAAAGAACTTAAGCATAAACTAGAAGAGAAGCGTAAACTCATTTCTAACCGAAACGCGCCGAATCCTATAATCGACATCCAACAGACTCCAGTTTACTCTAGCAACGGAAACGGTATTACAAACGGTATAACATACGCGAATGTTCTAAGGGCGCATACACCTAATGCCCCAGTGCAACAACATGGTAACTCTGAATCAATGATTCAACAACTGGTACAGAGTATAAACATGTTCATGTCAACTATGCAATCAATGATGCAAGAATTCATGCGAAACCAGAATCAGTTAATTCAAACTCTACTTACCAAAAAATAGGCCCTCTTAAGATATGTACATGGAACGCAAACGGTGTGAACCAACATAGACACGAACTGACCGAGTACCTAGATCGGCAGAATATTGATATAATGCTACTATCAGAAACTCATCTCACAGACAAATACAATTTTCAGATACCTAATTTTAGATTTTATGGTACTCACCACCCCGACGGTAAGGCTCATGGGGGCACTGGTATCCTAATACGTAAACGAATGAAACATGAAGTCGCTGAAGGAGTCTCACAAAACTACCTTCAAGCGACAACAATTCGTATCCAGATTCAAGGTAGTTTTCTTACCATTTCAGCAATATATTTCCCCCCGCGGTTCGCGATATCAGAAGATATACTTCTGAACTTCTTCAATGGTCTCGGACACAACTTTATTGCTGCTGGTGACTACAATGCCAAACATACGCACTGGGGATCCCGTTTAGCAAACCCTAGGGGAAACCAGCTGTATAAATGTCTAATGCGACGTCAAAATAAATTGGACTTTATATCTCCCAGTCAACCTACATATTGGCCTTCTGATATTAACAAAAAGCCTGACTTGATAGACTTCGGTATAATAAGAGGAGTTAGTAAATCTAACTTATCTGCTAGTACCTGTGCTGACTTATCGTCAGACCACTCGCCAGTTATATTTCTTCTTCACGGGAAGACAGTACTTGTAGATGACCCACTAAGGCTTACTTCATACACAACTAACTGGTTAAAATACAGGAAGTACATTAGTAGTCATTTAGATTCGAATCATCTAATTTCTAACGCGGATGAGATCGATAACAACGTATCCAACTTGAACGTAATCCTGGAACAGGCGGCCATTCACGCTACACACAGACAAATAAAAGCGACAAATAGTTTGAATACTTACACTAACCGGGAAATAGAGCACCTTGTAAGTGAAAAAAGGAGGTTCCGTCGCGAATGGCAGCGAAATAGGTCACCAGCGGCACGACTAAGACTGACTGAAGCTACTAAAAGGTTGCAAAGCGCACTTAGAAAAGAAGACAGCAGGCTAGTTTCATTGCAAGTTTAACTCCGACTGCTTCAACCAAATTCTCATTATGGAAAACATTAAGAAATACTAGTATGCCCACCGAAACGCAATTTCCAATACGCGACGCAAATGGCAAGTGGGTAATATCAGAAGAGGAAAAGGCCAATGTTTTTGCAAACCATCTGTCACAGGTATTTCGCCCAAATCCTGCAAGTAGCGACATCCTTCCACCTGTTGATAAAATGTCTGCCGTAATTCCATTGTTTACTAACGCGAATGAAGTTCTGAATGTCATTAAAGAAACCGTGAATCCAGGTAAAGCACCTGGATATGATCTTATCACGCCTAAAATGATCTTGGAACTTCCCTATATTGCTGTGAAGTTCCTGGCAAAATTATTTAACTCTATTTTGAGACATGGTTACTTTCCTAAAGTGTGGAAAATTTCTCTGATTCAAATGATTTTAAAGCCAGGAAAGGACAAATCAATACCTTCCTCGTACAGGCCGATCAGTTTGCTTCCCTGCTTATCCAAACTATTTGAAAAAGTTCTTTTATCGAAAATAAAACCGTTTCTCGTGTCAAATAACATAATACCAGACCATCAGTTTGGTTTTCGCGAAGGTCACAGCACTATCGAACAAGTAAACCGTCTGACCCAAGCAATTGAAAAATCATTTGAACGGCGAGAATATTGCTGCGCAGTATTCCTGGATGTTGCTCAAGCATTTGACAAAGTCTGGCACTTTGGCTTGACCTACAAAATTTGCAAATACTTACCGGCAAATACGCATCGAATTCTTGAGTCTTACTTAGAAAACCGCAGATTCAGAGTCAAATGTGGACAACACGTCACCGATGACCGCGAAATACTAGCAGGTGTTCCCCAGGGAAGCGTCATGGGGCCTATCCTTTACATTCTGTTTACCGCAGATATTCCTACCAGCCCAAACGTGCTAACATCCACTTTTGCCGATGATACCGCTATAATGGCCACACATAAAAAGCAGGATATTGCATCTATGAATCTAGGTGTACATCTCAGACGAGTAGAATCTTGGCTCTCTGACTGGAGAATAAAAGTCAATGAGGCTAAATGCACACAGGTAACTTTCACACTGAATTTTAGCACTTGTCCGACATTGAAATTAAACAATATCCCTTTTTCTCAATCTGATCATGTTTCATACCTTGGAATCCACCTGGATCGCCGACTCACCTGGAGAAGTCATATCGAAGCCAAGAAAACTCAACTGAAACTTAAGGTCCATCAACTTCACTGGCTCCTAAACGCGAACTAAAAACTAAGCCTTGAATATAAGGTCCTGCTATACAACAGTGCAATCAAACCTATCTGGTTATACGGTGCCCAGCTATGGGGCAAAGCAAGCTCGAGCAATCTCGACAAAATCCAAAGAGTCCAATCGAAGACATCGCGGCTTATTACCGGTGTCCCTTGGTATATGAGGAATGAAAATATCCACCGAGACTTGAAAATACCTCTCGTTAAAGAGGCAATTCAAAAAATCAATATAAAGCACAAAGAGAAGCTCGAACGACATGATAACATACTTGCTAGACAATTATTGTGCAGTCCCAGCTCTTTAAGACTTCGAAGAAACGAACGCCGTGTATTCTAATCTTCATCCGTAACAGTAATCGCGAACACACGCGCCCGAAAGACTGTGTAGAATCCTTTTCTACGTCACGTGGCTTAAACGCTCTTATACGTGATCTTTAAAACAGTCAATATCAATCGCCGACGAACACTCAAAAAAGACTGTGTAGAATCCTTTATTCTACGTCACGTGGCTTAGATGCTCTCATACGTGATCCTTAAAACAGTCAACGCGAAAAACCTACAAAACCCAAATTACGTCGTCCACTCTGCTATTCTAGAGTTATCCGTTATACTTACATAACTAAAGTTCTTCACTCTACATAATATCGCGAACACTTTGTAAATGACTGTAAGGGTCCTCTGGACCTTTATCACGAGGTTTAAGCCAAACCAGGTTTAAAATTTTCAGACATGTGATCCATACCAGTTATATACTATTTTGACCAAATTAATTAAAATTCCTGCCAATTAGCAGAGATCCACATTACAAGAAATCCATACTAGGATTCATTATTGAATTATACTTAAGATTCGTATACTTATTGTTAGGCTCCATTGGAGCAGATTCAATAATTCAAATAAAGCTTATATAAAAAAAAAAACTCGTGAATATTTTCGTGCGATCATTTTTCACAACTTTCGACGTGGATTATCACGACAAGAGTGCACCGATGAACTTAAATCTTTGTATGGCGATAAAGCACCAACCTATAGCACTGCGAAAAACTGGTTTAATGAACTCAATCGTGGCAGACGCTCGCTCAAAGACGAAGGTCGTTAAGGTCGTCCAAAAACGGACGTTGTGCCAGAGAACATCGATGCCGTGCGTCAACTGATAATACAAGATCGTCATATGACATACTGTGAGATAGAGGCATCCTTGGGCATTTCTTCCACCAGCATACATTCCATATTGTATAAACAACTGGTCTTAAAAAAGATCTATGCGTATGAGCCCGAAACAAAACAGCAATCGACTGTGTGGTTCTTCGAAGATGAGCCAAATCCAACAAAAGTTGTTCGTGGAAGAAACACTTCGAAGCAAATGGTCGCCTGTTTCTTCGGCAAAACTGGTCATGTGGCAACTATTGAGCTTGAGATGAAATACAATTACATCGAAATCCCATGAATATTGGGTAGAATTCAATGGAACTATATTTCCAATTATAGCACCTGGAGTTTGCATATGAAATTAGGTAAAATAAGCAAGGTGACGAATTTTTTTTCAAAATACAGCGAAAATGATATTGATTATACAGAAATGAAAATTAGCGAAGAGTTTAAAATACTTTGCTGAACACAATTTCTTCTTATCACCCTGATTATCGTACACTATTGCATAATGAGAACTCCAAGTGTTGAAAAAAGATGAAATACAATTACATCGAAATCCCATGAATATTGGGTAGAATTCAATGGAATTATATTTCCAATTATAGCACCTGGAGTTTGCATATGAAAATAGGTTTAATAATCTAGGGGACGAAATATTTTTTAAAATCAGATCCAATATTGATTATGCAAAAATAGATATGTATAGACGAAGAAGAACGTCCATCAATAGTTGGAATAATATCTTTGTTAAAAACCGTATCATCTAATCGCCCTGATTATAACCACATTACCATAATGAGAACTCCAAGTGTTGAAAAAAGATGAAGTACTATTGCATACTATTGCATGGAACAATATTTCCAATTATAGCACTTGGAGTTTGCACATGAAAATAAACAATATGATCAGAGCGAAATTTTGAATGTATCCCTGCTTTTCTAGTGGTTATCCTTTAGAGACTTGCTGTAATCTCGGAACATCAGCAACCAGAGCAACCTTAGTAACGCCTGGGAAACTATGACATACGGACATATAACTAGGGAATGCGAGGACCTAAGTTGGTGGATAAGTACCGACAAGAGTAAAGCCCGGGCTACATTCAAGAGCGAATAATCTTATGTTACGTGTATTTTGATTGTATTTTGTATATTATTAGGTTGTACTGAAAATGCTGACATTCAAAACAGTTAAGAATTCGAAACATCAAATGCAAGCAAGATAACATGCGTTTGATATTTCAGAAATCTGCTCAATTTTTGACTTTAAGTGTTGCTACAACGAAAATTCTTAAAAACAACAACAAAATCTGGTTTATAAACCAAAATAAAAACCGATCCACTCTAATGTACAAACAACATACACACACAATCACTTTTCACATTTGTATACATACACTAAATTTTCACTACAGGTCACTTTAATTAACTAAAAATTCACTACACTTACCTTAGATTTCTTCTTGGATACTCCCGAAACACCTATTGAGCCCAGGCCACACTCCTCTACGACAAAAATCTGCAAAAATTGAGAGTTTTATCTCCTATATAAACAAATTCTATCATTCATTACTTACCCGTTGTTGTTACACCAAATTCGTTTGCCAAATAATATTTTGTTTGTTTTTGTACGTATCAAAAACCAAACAAAACGAAATCAAAACACAACGCCTACTTCCTGCTCTTGTATTTCTTACGTTAATTTTCTCGTTGAGAATATTTTAGTTCATGTTTTCCT
Source organism: Hydrotaea diabolus (assembly GCA_963513945.1). Taxonomy (NCBI): domain Eukaryota; kingdom Metazoa; phylum Arthropoda; class Insecta; order Diptera; family Muscidae; genus Hydrotaea; species Hydrotaea diabolus. The sequence goes on along the minus strand of OY740716.1, from coordinate 101,762,856 downwards.
AGATTCAAGGAAATGTATGTTTGTATGTACGAAGTATTGAATTTGAAATAATGAAGTTGTATTCGTTGTTGGTTCATTTCTTTTCGTTTAAGGAAATTTTTAATGTTTGAAAAAATATATTGAACTAAACTCTATTATGGAATTTTCTCTAAATTAAAAGAAAATTTCTTTCATTCTTATATATTTGAACTTAACTGTAGTGTGTTTTTTTGCTCTAAGTATATATATGGAATACCATTGAGTTAATTCGAAACATCCTTCTAGTATTTCTTTCCTCTGATCTACTACAATTTTCGGCACAGAAAGTAAATTTTTACTATTTTTTATTAGCTTAAAAAAAAGTTTACCACACCTAACGAAGTATATTGTTTAGTATAAATTCAACAATTATTTTTAAATAAGTTAATGTGTAGTACTGTCAAGAAGCGATTTGAACGACATGTTAGGATTATTTCATATTTTTTAGTAAATATTTCTTAAATTGTTTTTTTTTCGATGTACAATTTTTTCAGTATTTTTTTTCAGTTGTAGTAAATATTTACTGTAGCAATGGAAATGCCTTTTAGGAAAATTGCTTCTCAATTTTAAGTACATGCATTTTTACTTTGACCTAAAAATAAGAAAAATTTTCTTGTACTGAGTAAATTTTCCAACATTCAAGTAAAATGGAACTACGTGGCAATAAAAACTATAAACTACATTTAAGTATGTATTGTACTCAAAAATTTTTCTGAGTGTGGTCATCCGCCGTACAGTCCTGAATTGGCACCCAATGACTTCTTTTTATTCCCACACATCAAGAAACAAATGCGTCGCCAAAAGTTGCCGTTGAAGCGTTTATAAACCATTTTATGGAGGTGTCTCAATTGGAGTGGAAAAAGTGCTTCGATAATTGGTTTGAGCGCATGCAAAAGTGTATAAATCATGCTGATGAATACTTTGAAAAACAAAAAACCATATTTGATGATAAATATTCGCATTTTCATTATTATGCCAGAAATGTATATAGCTGCCCTCGTATGTGTGGGAGTTTTTTTTTTGGACGATCGTTCGATTTTATGCACCATAATCGAATTCATCATAGTTCGCCTACTCTTTAATGAGGATAATTTAATAAGATTTAAGTTGTTGTAAGAAGGGAGTTCATAGCTCGTATTCCAATGTAGACTTTTTAAGCAAAACAGAAACAAATTGTCTAAACAACACTAAATTCATTAAAAGTCAAAGTTCTGTAAAATTAAAAATAAAAAGGAAAAGTCAAACAAAGTCAAATAAGAAATTAAATGTTTAATGAACATGCCTAACCCTGAAAGAGAGGTTAAGTCACATGTGAGTTTTGCATCGACATTGCCAAAATTAATGATAAGAGCAAATGGACAATAGCAATGCGTCTGAATGACATATAAAGGGTGTTTTTTATTGAGGTATAGAACTTCGAATTGAAATAAAACACAAGAAAATCGTTTTAATGTCCATCAATTTGGTTTTATTGGAAGGATAATTTTATGCCATTAATGTTTAAATATGATTTCGGGCATGTGGCCGCCGCGGCTGGCTCGAATAAAGCCAATTCAACAGGTCCAATTCTCAACCACTTTTTCGAGCATATGGGGCCGTATGTTGGCAATAACGCCACGAATGTTGGCTTCCAAGTCCCCTAACGTTTCTGGTTTGTTGGCGTAGACGAGCGACTTCACATATCCCCAAAGAAAATAATCCAATGGTGTCAAATCACACGATCTTGGTGGCCAATTGACAGGTCCATTCCGCGAAATTATGCGCTCATCGAATGTTTCCTTCAATAATTCGATTGTGACGTGCGCTGTGTGGCATGTAGCGCCGTCTTGTTGGAACCACAACTCATCCACATTCATGCCATCCAATTCGGGAACAAAATAGTCGGTTATCATGGCTCTATACCGGTCTCCATTAACGGTAACTGACTCTCCAGCATTATTTCGGAAGAAGTATGGCCCAATGACTCCACCAGCCCATAGAGCACACCAAACAGTCAGTTTTTGTGGATGTAATGGGGTCTCATGTGGATTCTCTTCACTCCAAATGCGGCAATTTTGCTTGTTGACGTAGCCATTCAACCAAAAATGAGCCTCATCACTGAACAAAATTTTGTGATGAAAATCAGCATCGAGATGAATCTCATTTTCGGCCCATTTTGCAAGCGTTGTTCTTTTGTCAACCTGTTCATGATGAAATGGCAAACCAAACTAAATATTAATCACTTGACAGCTGACAAAATGGCCGCCAGTTAAAAAAGTGATGCCAACTTAAAGTTCTATACCCCAAAATAAACACCCTTTACTTATTAGCCACTGGTCTCGACAAGGAAGCCGAAAAAAGAACGATTGCTATAATGTTACACTCTATGGGAAGTTGAGATTTTTATTTCGTTTAATTTTGACATGGGCACCACTAAACTATCTGATGTCAAGATAAAGTTCTACACACATTTTGAGCCCAGCAAGAATTTGACAATGACATGGCACTCATTTTTTACAAGAAAACAAAAACCTCAAGAAAGTCTAAATGAATTTGTCACAGATTTGAGTGCAAATTTGAATTTGGTGTTCTTCGTGAGTCTCTTGTTAGAGATATTTTTATTGCCGACATGAATGTCAATATGTCACACATACGTTAGCGACTACTGCAGGAGTCAGATCCAAAACTACAAAAGACAATTGATATTGCAAAGACAGTCGTTATGGCCATGGGCGTAGCAAGGTATGGGCCTAGAGGGCCGTGGCACCCACCTAATTCTATATTTTTTTTACATGCATACAATATAAAATTATTAAAAATCCACTGAAGGTACTATTCAATTGAAGGAAATATACATAGTTATTATCAAAGAGTACGAAGACATTGTTTCGCTTCGAGGGCAACCGCAAAACTAACTGGCCTGGCACATTTTCTGTTTTACTAGCAACTTGTTTTGTTTTTTAAAAGCAATCTTTTATAAGCCATTTGTCAAAATGTCCGCAATATTTAATGAATTTTTTCTATGTTACAGGTGATTGAAGTAAACAAGTTTTATAATTATTGAAAAATGGAAAATAAAGAGTTTCGTGCGGTAATTAAACACTTTTATATGAAAGGTTATACGCCACAATTAATCAAAGAGGAATTGGATGCTGTTCATGGTGATAATGCACCATCATACTTCACGTGAAATCCTGGGTATAACAATTTAAAATGGGTCGTTCAAGTACGGAAGATGAACAACTACTACTATTGAAAACATTAGAAAAATATTTAATGAAGTGACTAAAGATAGACGAATAAAGCTCAGAGAACTTGCTGATATTGTTAAAATACACGAAAAACAAGTTTGGAGTATTTTACAAGATGAACTCCGCATGAAAAGCTATCCGCAAGATGGGTACCGCGTTTGTTGGCTTTGCCCCAAAAAATCGTCCGTTGGACCAAGCTTTTAGCGATTTATCAGCGTAATCCAATAGAGTTCTTGCGCCTATTCATAACTGTTGATGAAACATAGATCCATCACTACATCCCAGAATGCAAAGAACAGTCAAAACAATGGATAGAAGCTGGTAAAAGTGGTCCCAAGAAGGCGAAAACTGTTACGTCAGCAGAAAAAGTAATGGCCACAGTATTTTGGGATGCAAGAGGTATAATATTTATTGATTATCTTGAGAAAGGAAAAACTATAAATAGTGAATATTATTGTGCATTATTGGATCGGTTGAGTGAAGAAATCAATATAAAACGACCGCATTTAGAAAAAAAAAGTTATTTTTCATCAAGATAATGCTCCTTCACACACTGCATTTTTAACTCAACAAAAACTGGCCGAATTACGATTTGAAATTGCTCCGCATCCACCATATAGTCCAGATTTAGCTCCTTCTGATTATTTCTTGTTTCCAAATTTAAAAATATTTCTCGGTGGCAAAAAATTTTCGTCCAATAGCGAGGTTATTGCTGAAACTGAGGCATATTTTAAAGCTCTTGAAAAATCTTATTTTTCGGATGGAATTAAAAAACTTGAAAAACGTTTGATGAAGTGTTTTTAGTTGGAAGGAGATTATGTTGAAAAATAAATAATAATATGTTCAAAACACCGGATCTTTTAATGTTAGGCCAGTTACTTTTGCGGTCGCCCTCGTACCACAAAAAAACGCAAGCTTCAACCATATGAAGAGGCTGTACAAAAAAAAAAAAAGTTTGCGATCCCTTGCCACAAGAACCAGTGGTATCAGATCCAGTGATCCAAGAAGCAATGGGGGCGGACTTTGCTGAAAATTGGCCTATAAATGATATTGGACAGTAGGTTGGTCGCGTATTTGTAATGGATAACAGTGCTAAAAGAGAAATGTTAAATAACTGCTGGATACCACCGCCGAATTATAATTTTGCCGAAGATTCCGCTGACTCAAAAAGAACATTTTGTCACTATCGGCGACAAATGTATACTCCTTGGCTTGCGTACTCCAAAAAATTGAAGGGATCAGTTTTCCTCCAAAAAACGTAAAAGGGTATACAGGATCATTTATTACACAGTACGACAAAATCATTTTTTTTTGAGTACACATGAGAAATGTAAACAGAATATGAAAAAAGGCTTAAAATAAAGAAATACGTGTCTCGGCGTTTTGCTGTAGCACGTCAGAATTTTGAGAAAATCGATTTTAAAGATTCGAAGGACCGTGGAGGTTCACTTGTAACGTAGTACTATTATAAAAAGTTCTATAAAAATAGAAACTGATTAAGGAGAACCATAAAACTGTTACCTTCATCACAACATGTATTTTATTTTGCGGAACACATGACATGGCTTTGCGATAAAAAAATCAATATAGCACTACTCCAGGTAGTATAGTTACTTAATAAGAAAATCTTATACTATTAATTTTTTTATTTAGGTATTTTTCAAGATCTAATAAGTCTGAGAATCGATTGTGGCGACCAGATTTTGCAAAGGCACACCACAAATCCACAAATCCAAAATCAATTATTTACTATATGTGATTTAATAATAAAAGACGACATCGTGCAGGACATAAAAAAATCTTTTGCGTGCAGCATAATAGTTGAGGAAACAGCGGATATATCGGGGAAAGAGCAACTATCTGTTGGAATACGCTTCTTTGACGAGAAAAAATGTTTAATTCGCGAAGAATTTCTTGGGTTTGTGGAATTAAATGCAATGAATGCAAAATGTATTGCCGAAGAAATTCAAAATTTTATATCGACATTGCAACTGGATGAATCTAAATTTGTTGGGCAGGGCTATGATGGTTGTAGTACTATGGCTGGAAAAGACCACCATCTTGTAAGGTATTTAGAGACCAACGACTTGCTAAGTGATCGACAGTATGGCTTCCGTAGAAACCGCTCTACGGGAGACCAGTTGGCGTTCTTGTCGGAGCGTTGGAGTCGGTCTATCCACCAGTTTGGTGAGAGAAAGGTCGTGGCTCTAGATATCTCCAAGGCCTTTGATAGAGTCTGGCACGGTGCACTCATATCAAAGCTGATCGCATGTGGTGTCGGTAATACGTTTGCTCGGTTTATATCGAGCTTTCTTAGAGATCGCACTATTAGAGTTGTTGTAGATTGGTTCTCATCCAACACATATAGGCTGACCGCAGGTGTACCACAGGGCTCTGTCCTTTCTCCCTCTTTATTTCTTATTTTCATTGACGATCTATTGGGTCAGACCGTGAATCCAATCTACTCTTTCGCAGATGATAGTAACCTCTGTCATTCATATTCATTCGACCGTAGGCCGAGCCTTCAAGATATTGAAGACAAAAGGCGAATTATGGATGAGACACTTGGCCGGGATCTACTGGCCATTTCCGAACGGGGTCGAGTGAATAGAGTAGATTTTAATGCACGTAAGACACAGTGCTGCTTGTTGTCTCACAAGCGATTCGCTGACCCAACAATATCGTCAATTTCTCTCGATGGTACGGATATTGAACAATCAGAAGCTCTCGATGTTCCGGGCATGAAAATACAATGTGACGCTCGTTGGGCGAGACATGTATTCGAAGTGTCGAAAGAAGCACTCAAGTGCATAGGCTTTTTAAAGCAGTGCAAAACATATTTCACTCCTTCTGATCTTTTCAATATCTATACAACTTACATCAGACCTAAGATGGAATACAACTCCCATATATGGGCAGGTGCTCCAAAATCATCCTTGGAGCTACTTGACCGTGTTCAAAGGAGAGCGATGGTGCTGATAGGTGACAGTAGGGTATCCAACTCTATTGTTTCCCTTGAGCATCGTCGGAATGTGGGTTGCGTGACGCTGTTCTATCGTTAATTTCATGGTATGTGTTCATCAGACATTCGTCGCCTTATTCCTGACGTGAGGATGTTCGGCAGGGATACGCGACTTTCTAGGACACTCGTTTGTTATCGATTGGCCAGTTGACCGCACTATACACTACAGATCAAATTCGTTTTTCGCTCGTACAGTCCGTATGTGGAATCGACTTCCGGCAAATGTATTTCCCACTAATTGCGACATCCAGAAGTTCAAGGCAAGCGTCAACAAACATTACTCCCTGTTTCCCCCCTCCGATCCATTAATTTCCACTCGCCAACGCAATGCACCGCATGTATAGGGGACATCCCCTGAGTGTTTATTATTTAAACAAAAAACTGAACCTCGTTGTAAACGATCTAAACGTTCTCCCAGAAATTCGAAAGACGATAGGTCTGTATTTAACTGTTTACGGATTTACAATGAATTCATCTTTAATCTTTTCATTTACAGGTACAATAAAAGATATAATAATTTTTTTCGGGAATCACCTTTGAGAAGAAAGTGCATTCCATGTATCCCAATGCTCTGCGAGACACGCTGTTCACACAAATATAAAAGTATCGCGCGTTTCAAAGAAAATTTTGTTGATATTGTGGAAACATTGGAAAGCTTAACAGGTGAAGGAAATCAGAACACGCGGAAACATGCCTTTCAACTCCTCAACCCGTTTTTGTTTTCAGTGTTTTTGTAATTGCACAGTATTCCCTTCTGTTGGAACCAACTGCAAATATTTTGCAGTCTAAAACTATGGATTCATTGCAATGTGCCAAGTAAATAAAATTAAAAATCTACATGGAACATCGAACTAATGCACAGGGCATTGTGGACGGTTTGCTTTTTTCTTTTCAAGAAAACACAGCCAATTTAGGAATAGAGATGTCTGTTTCAAGGATAGTCTCTCGTCAAACGCACCGTTCAAATCCCCCATTTTCATCACCTGCTGAATACTGGAAACGATCTATATACATTCCTTATATAGATTCATTAATTTCATCACTGGACAGATGATTTAATGAAGAGAATAGGCCAGCGTTTGCAATTCATTGTTTGCACCCGTCAAACATGCTTTCTTTGAAGCTGGAAGAGCTTAAAGATGCCACAAAAACGTTTGAGCATTTTTATGAGTTGGATGATTTGGAAGGAGAAATTGAGCTTTGGTATAATTCTTGGCAACAAAAAAAATGGGTAAAGACGAATTAGCCGACTTAGAGCTGGCGAGTATTTTGAAAGACGCTGGATTATTTTATCCAAATATAAGGAAGGCGTTATAAATTTCATTGTCACAGCCGTGCACTACTGCAACTGTTGTGCGGTCATTTAGCACTTTAAGGCGAGTAAAAACATGGTTGCGCTCCACAATGACTGAAGCTGGTTTAAACGGTAAAAGAATATGCAATTTTATTTATTATCAAAAAATAAGTATGTATATATATATTGCAGGACTATGTATGCTAAGCGTCCACCGAAAATTGGTAACCGAGAAGAAGGACGAATTTTTGGAAAAAATTGTAGAAATTTTTTTAGAAGATCCACGCAGATTACTCCCCAAATAGATCGAAATTGTAATAATCATGAAAAATCGTCATTTTTGTGGCAGCACCCTATTTCATATCCTGGCTACGCCATTGGTTATGGCCCAACAAAATGCTGAAACATTTATGAGATGTGAAAATTCCTCGTCGGTAAGTGAAAATGTGCTGCAAATAAATCGTCAAAGCAGAGGCCAAGATAGAAGCTACGGTAAATACAACAAATCTTCAAGAGCGCGTAGTAATGGTTCGAGGCAGCAGCATCAGCAACATCAGTAAGTCATGGTGGAAAGTATTCGCAGAGTAATATTTGTGGGAGATGTGATCAGAAACATCGATATAAGTGTACAGCCTTAAAAGCTAAGTGCAGATCTTGTAATTTATTTGGTCATTATGCAAAATGTTGTTTTAAAAACAGAAATGCCAGACATTTAGATGTAGAATCCAATACATGTGCCCAGAATGAAAAAGAAAATTTTTTTATTGGTACTTTGAACCAAAATAATTTGTATTCTAAAAATTCATGGTATTTGCTAATCAACGAAAAAAATATTAAAATAAACTGTTTCCTGGACACAGGTGCAGATATAAATGTAATGTATTTAAAAATGTAAAATAAATTGAATACCACTGATGTTATTAGTAGAACTAATATTAAAATAACAGGTTTTGGAAGTAAAGTTATACCAGTCGTTGGCCAATGTAAGCTGTGTTGCAAAATTAATAATTTGTCATAGGAAATTACTTTCATAATAAGAAACATAGATTTCCTATTGTGTTAGGATTGCCAACTTGTAAAAAAAATTTAATTCTATAGAGAGTTTTTGTATTGCAAGAAAATAATTGAATCATTTCGTGACGTATTTGAAGGTCTTGGATGTCTTCCACTTATCTGTCGGTTGAAATTGTCAGAGGATGTCATACCATGATCTACCTAGGAAGGTTCCGTTTGCGTTGATGGATGATCTAAATAAAATAAATTAATATTAAGCTGGAAAATGCAAGTTTTGTATTATGATTGTTTTCTTTTCAAATGAAATTTATTAAAGAAACTGAGAAGAATATTATAGATAAAACAGAAAGCAAAAAAGACTTAGTTCTTGGGAAATATTTTCAAAAAGCATGAATAAAATTTTTTTCCAACATTTTGCTTCATAAGCACCACAAAAATTTTCTAAATCACTTTTTTAAAAAAAATTGTTGGACAGGTCTCTAGCAATAATTTGGCTTTTACAGATTGAAAAATTATCAAATAGTTGACGAGTTATAGCCAAAAACCAAATAAACAATATGCTGAAAATCAGCACTTGGCTGCAAAGTTCGAAGGTCGATTAAAAAAATTCCAACTAACATAAACAAAAGCCGCGATACGGGTCTTCTAATTTAGCCTATATTTTCACCCTTCACTCTCAGAATCGACCTAACTTTTGCTTACCTGAATTTTTTCCACAGTGTTATTGTAGTTTATGTAAATGGTTTTTATCGTGCTTTTTTCATTCTTTTCATTTGCTTTGTGTATCAATAACAAAAAACATATGTTTTTTTATTTTGCCGGGCTAAAAACATAAAACTTGTATGAACATATATGTGGAAGCCATATCTGAATCTGATTTACAAAAAACTAACGTGCGACAAGAAGATTTGATATGAAGATGAAGATTGGATATGTGGCTTCTACAGCTAAAGACATAAACTCGGATAACCATATATGCGTGAAAGCTATAACTCTGAAGCGATTTTCTAAAAGTTCAATAACGTCCTTCGTTGGTCCAAACAAATCAGTGTGCCAAATTTCATCAAGATTGGATGATATAAGTGGCTTCCGAAGCTAGACATAAAATCGGATATACATAAGTATACGAAAATACGATCGCGTTGCTTCAAACACAGGTGGCGAATCATGGATCTGTGCGTATGAGACCGAAACAAAATGCGTATGAGCCCGAAAAACGAACAAGAGAAGACGAATCATTGTGCACCATGACAATGCGAGCTCTCACACATCAGATCAAACCGCCTTTTTGACCGGCAAAAAAGTTGAATTGATGGGTCATCCGCCGTACAGTCCTGAATTGGCACCCAATGACGTCTTTTTATTCCCGCACGTCAAGAAAAAAAATACGTGGTCAACGATTCTCGTCGCAAGAAGATGCCGTTGAAGCGTTTATAAACCATTTTATGGAGGTGTCTCAATCGGAGTGAAAAAAGTGCTTCGATAATTGGATTGAGCGCATGCAAAAGTGTATAAATCATGCTGATGAATACTTTGAAAAACAATAAAACCATTTTTAATGATAAATATTCGCATTTTCATTATTAGGCCAGAAATGTATACAGCAGCCCTCGTATGTGTGGGAGTTTTTTTTTGGACGATCGTTCGATTTTATGCACCATAATCGCATTCATCATAGTTCGCCTACTCTTCAATGAGGATAATTTAATAAGATTGAAGTTGCTGTAAGAAGGGAGTTCATAGCTCGTATTCCAATGTAGACTTTTTAAGCAAAACAGAAACAAATTGTATAAACAACACTAAATTCATTAAAAAGTCAAAGTTCTGTAAAATTAAAAATAAAAAAGGAAAAGTCAAATAAGAAATTAAATGTTTAGTGAACATGCCTAACCCTGAAAGAGAGGATAAGTCACATGTGAGTTTTGCATCGACATCGCCGAAATTAATGATGTCAGCTAATTTGGACAATAGCAATGCGTCTGAGTGACATATACTTATTAGCCACTGGTCTCGACAAGGAAGCCGAAAAAAGAACGATTGCTATAATGTTACACTCTATGGGAAGTTGATATTTTTACATATTTCGTTTTATTTTGACATGGGTACCACTAAACTATCTGATGTCAATATAAAGTTCGACACATATTTTGAGCCCAGCAAGAATTTGGCAATGACAATGCACTCATTTTTCACAAGAAAACAAAAACCTCAAGAAAGTCTAAATGAGTTTGTCACAGATTTAGAAAATTTGAGTGCAAATTCTGAATTTGGTGTTCTTCGTGAGTCTCTTGTTAGATATATTTTTATTGCCAACATGATTGTCAATATGTCACACATACGTCAGCGACTACTGCAGGAGTCGGATCCAAAACTACAAAAGACAATTTATATTACAAAGACAGTCGTTATGGCCCAACAAAATGCTGAAACAGTTATGAGATGTGAAAATTCCTCGCCGGTAAGTGAAAAGTGTGCTGCAAATAAACCGTCAAAGCAGAGGCCAAGATAGAAGATACGGTAAATACAACAAATCTTCAAGAGCGCGTAGTAATGGTTCGCGGCAGCAGCATCAGTACAGTCAGGGTAGAAAGTATTCGCAGAGTAACATTTGTGGGAGATGTGATCAGAAACATCGATATAAGTGTACAGCCTTAAAAGCTAAGTGCAGATCTGGTAATTTATTTGGTCATTATGCAAAATGTTGTTTTAAAAACATAAATGTCAGACATTTAGATGTAGAATCCATTGGTAATTTGAACCAAAATAATTCGTATTCTAAAAATTCATGGTGTTTGCTAATCAACGAAAAAAATAGTAAAATAAACTGTTTCCTGGACACAGGTGCAGATATAAATGTAATGTATTTAAGAATGTAAAATAAATTGAATACCACTGATCTTATTAGTAGAACTAATATTAAAATTACTGGTTTTGGAAATCTTTTAAAAGATGGTACTGAATGGCTATGGGAACAAAATTGTGACGCTGTTTTGTAGAGCTAAAGAAAATTTATTCTAATTCGCCAGTATTAGCACATTATGATGTGAAATTACCACTTGTATTGTCAGTCGACTCGTCAAAGTGTGCGGTAGGAGCAGTTATGATGCAGAATCGTCCGATAGCATTACGCTCAAATAGAAAAGGAGCTATTCGCGCTACAATTTGGATGTGATAAATTTCATCAGTATGTTTACGGTCGTAAGGTGATAGTCCACACTGATCATAAACCGTTGGTGTTTTTATTTAAAAAATCGTTACATGACGTACCAGCAAGGCTCCAAAGAATGATGTTAGCTTTACAAGCGTATGATTTAGAAGTCGGTTATGTACCGGGTAAACAAATGTATATATCTGACACGTAATCGAGGGCAGCGTTAAAGGATCATTGGATTCCTAGATATGAGTCGGATTTAGTGTCTAGGATTTAGTCTAGCTGTCAGTGAGGAATATTTAAATAAATTGTATGAAGCCACGAAACGTGATGATTGCATGCAAATTTTGAGAAACTATTATCTTAACGGATGGCCAGATTGAAAAGATAAGGTTATGCCAATTTTGAAACCCTTGTGGAATTTTCAATTATATTTCATAAATGATCTAATTTTTAAGGGCAGTGAGCTAATTGTACCTAGTTCCATGCGTGCCGAAATGTTAAATAAAATTCATCAGGGTCACCTAGGTGTTAATAAAAGTCTAAGAATGGCAAGAGAAATTTTATATTGGCCAAACATGACATAAAGAATGTTATTGAACAATGTTCAGTCTGTGCGAAATATAGATATTCTAATCAGAAAGAATCGAAGTTATGCAATCACAAAATTTCCTTTTCAGCAAGTCGGAGTTGATTTAATGCATTTTAATGAAATATCTTGTTGTTATGGATTATTACTCCAAGTTTATATAAAGCGATTTTTTGAACAACAATTCTAACGCTGAAATGTTATAAATTTGAAATCTATTTTTGATCGTCATGGAATACCGATGTTGCTAGTTTCAGATAGAGGTCCCCTGTTTCAGTCCGAAAAATTTTAAAACTTTTTATACAATTGGGATATAGGGATATCAAGTGAAAATTATAAACAATTTTTTGAAAAAGGCCATGGCAAAAAATACCGATCCATATATATCAATTTTACACTATAGGAATACAGCAAAGAATAATTTAACATCGCTGTCACAACTTTTAATGTCAAGGAATTTGAGAATGAATATACCAGTTAGACCGATAAACTGAAACCAAGAGTCATTTTCAAAATATGAAAAGTGTTTTGAAAGGAATCAGGAACAGTCTTCCAGAAGTTTCGATGTTAAGTCTAAAGATTTGTCAGTACTTAAGGTCGAAGATTATGTAAATTTCAAGAAAAATCCAAAATTGAATTGGTTACCAGGTGAGGTAGTTAGTATAATGAAGTGTGGTAGATCGTATGTTATTGAGGATGAGAAAGGTGTGAAATATAGGCGAAACAGAATCCATTTAAGACCTGGGCAAAATGTCACTGATTTTAAGAAAGTAAAAAATATGCTGCCGCTTCTATCCGATTTCCAGCAAGTATCATCATAAGATCAACATGTATCATCATCAGATCAACAAGTGCCATCATCAGATCAACAGCATTAAATTGAACCGGATAATCAACCTTCTGATATTAACGTAAACCCACAGATGATTGGAGACCAGGGCACTCCGATAACAAATCAATTGGAAATTAATCAAAGTAAAAATCCGGAAGAGTTGTTAAAACACCTATGTATTTTTAGTGATTATTTATACAAATATAGTTATATAGATATAGATAGTGATAATTTATACAAATTTAAGATTAATATGTCATACATTTTATATTTGTACAATTAACCATTAAAAGATTTTTGTATATACTTTTACATTATATATTTATATTGATCTTAAGGAAAGGGATGTTACATCAGAGTTGTCATCTCTATTGTTGATACAAGTAATCACTGATATATGATTACTCGCTTTTATGATAAGTTACATCATTATCACTTGTACATTATTACTGAATAAACTATGAACTGAAGACATGCGCTCTATTAATTAAACAGTTAGTAATAGTAGAATGACCCTTACGAAATCCGTTTTGGCATGGATGAAGTATAGGGGCCACATTATGTAAAACAAAATTTGTTACAATCCTTTCAAATAACTTAGGAATTGCGCTTAATTTAGCAATCCTTCTATAGGTAGATATGTACATCAAACGGACTACCAGATTTTTGTTGTAGATACAAGTAGGACCTTTTCGATAAACCAGGAGTGTCCCAATTTTAATGATGAATTAAATAATAAGGATGAGGGCAAGTCAAGGTATTCAGAGCAGCCTTTCAATAATATATTCGGAATACCATCGGGCCCAGAAGTACTAGTGGGTTTAAGACGATGCAAATTTAATTTAATAAGTGAAAAATCTAAAATAGGAGGAACTATCTGATTTACAGAAGAAATTCTGTAAGGGTACGGAATTGCAAGGTTAAATGAACGTAAAGAATATAAATTTTCGAAAAAGTCAGCAAAACAATTTGCAATTGACTCGCTTGAGAACTCAACACCATTAAATCTTATTCTCGATGGCTTAAAAGATGTTCGACGTTTTAAAGTAACAAAACTATAAAATGATATAAATTAAATTGTTCCTAACATTTGACAAGTACTTACGACCTATAGCATCGACTCGATATTTTACCGTTGTCTCGCCAAGGAATATCTACCATAATCAGCAGTTAGACCTATTCTTTTGAATATTTTAAATCATTTACTCTTCATGTTTTTTAATCTACTTAACTTTATAGATGTCCAAGGTATATGTTTTTCTACAACAATGGGTGTCATACGCACTGTTTCAGATACAAATTCATTTAATATGTCGTAAAATTTCTGAACAGCAAAATTAAATTCGGCAATAGAACTACAACTGCAGATAGTCTTCCAACCGTCAGATAATAAAAAAGAATAAAGTCTACGAAAATGAAATGAAGGAAATTCTAAAAGAATCACCAGAAGGACGTGAAGATGGAGATTGGTGAGGTAATGTATTCTCATAACTTGACATGCACGTGTTTCATTGGTCAAAATCAAATCAAGAATCCTCCCATTCAGGCTGAGAATATTATTTATCTGAGACAAATTAATTTTTACTAATAGTCTAGCAGTCAAATGTTATTTATAAACATTAAAATCGGCCGAAGGAGGAATGCAAGAACAGGCAATAAAAAGTTTTTTAGTTTTCAATACAACACAAACTGCAATAAATTCCAAATTATTAAATTCATCGGAAAAAATACGCTCAGAAGGTAGACAACAGGAAACCGCAATAAAGACACCACCACCGATTCTTTCAATTCTATCTTTCCTATAAATCATATAATTATTACGCAGAACCTCAGAGTTCAAAATATCACTTTATAGCCACGTCTCAGAAAAAACAACAATATCAAAGTCATAGCTATATACAAATAAGCGGCTTAAATAAGCATTTAAACCTCTTACGTTTTGATGAGCTATGCTATATACCTTTTCCAGTTTTTTGAAAAGTTTTGAGACTTAGCTGGCAATTTGACTAAGTTTGATCTTCCTCTTCTGCTATTTATTTCCTCAAACTCCGTAACTAGCGCCCTACCGGCCAAAATTCAGGGTCAACAACCTTAGATAAGATACCTTCTGACACATTAATCTTAAATGAAGATAAATGATTAGAAGATGATTTAAATTTAAAAATATTCAAGTCGAGGTCACCTTCCAACTTCGACTTTATATAATATTCAATTTCGTCAGTTGTAGTGTCTGGGGCAAACCGAGAAATAAAGACCGGTCTGTATCCGGAACGTCAATAAACACCTCACTGACATTAGCACGACAACTAGAAACCGGCATGTGAAGGTTTACATTAAATGC
The DNA here is from genome assembly GCA_963513945.1 of Hydrotaea diabolus. NCBI lineage: Eukaryota > Metazoa > Arthropoda > Insecta > Diptera > Muscidae > Hydrotaea > Hydrotaea diabolus. Next base: position 101,747,365 of record OY740716.1, on the reverse strand, counting down.
TGAAATTGAATTCGGTGGTCCTTCCGGTTTATTAGCAGCGGTATCACCAACTTTTTTAATTTCACTAGTAATAGTTTCTTCTCCAAGAGAAGACGATCCTACATCCATAGGCAAAACATTTTCTTGTTCCATTATAGGAACCGCAGATAAAGTCCTACCAGAAGATGCCCCTTCCGTCGACTTGGGAGAACTTTTCTTTGACGATTTCTTTCGTTTTGGTGTCAGTGTCGTAGTCTGTGATACGACAAACTTATCCAAGTCCGGATATATATTAAATTATTCAGAAAATTTAGAAAATTTGTTCTAAGTATTTAACAACTCCAATCCTATCTTAAATACTTTCGTCAATGTATCCTTGAAGACTGAATATCAATTCTTCTACACCGCGGACAACACCATCTGATGCCATTTTTCTGGCCTAAGGCATCAGCGGCACGAGCAGAAACGCCAGCACATTTGGCATGACCAAAAATACCATCAACCAATCATTCTCTCGTTTGTTGTTAAATTACAACCGATGAGAGAGCAACTCATAATTAAAAAGTTTTATGTGAAGGATATTATTAAAAAGATGTAATTTTTATACTACACAAGAGTTTAGAAAATTATATTTGGAGACGGGGAAAAAACAAAACTGAGGATAATAAAAAAAATGCACTAAAGCAAGGTACAAACAATTGAAGCTTAAACTTAGAGAGTCGTTGTAGTTGTAAACAAAGGCAGCACAAATTCAACAATAAAAATCACAAATATTAAGTTATTTTTTATTGACTATAAGATGTGCCTTCTAAAGCTAAAAACATAAAAATTGTATGAACGTATATGTGGGATCTAAATCTGATCTGATTATTAAAAACGTCCGTCGTTGGTCCAAAAACTAACGTGTTCCAAATTTCATCAAGATTGGAAATATGACCATACGAGTATATAAGTATGTGTGGGAGCTATATCTAAATCTGAAACGATTTTCTTCAAGTTGAATAACGTCCTTCGTTGGTTCGAACAACTAACGTGTGCTTAATTTATCAAGATTGGATATGATATGTGGCTTCTAAAGCTAAAGACATATTTATGTGTCGGAGCTATATCTAAATCTGAAACAATTTTCTTTAAGTTTAATAAGGTTCTTGATTGACCCATAAAACATACTCGTGCTAGGTTCATAAAGATTGGATGTAAGATGTGACTAGAGCTCAAATAAAAAATCGGTTGGCGGATTAAGAATGGAGGGGTGGTAGATTCTCGATCTGAAAGTACTGCTCAATTGGCAAATGTAGGACTTGATGATCTCAACGAGAAATTTGAACTCCCCAGTGACATCGATGAAGTATTTCAAAGGTATTCAGGCATAGGAGAGTTTTAGTTTCATGGTGTTTCACAGGATGATCTACTTAGTAGGGACATAAATAGTGTTACACACGTGTTATGCTGTAAAATAAAATGTACTAAATGTTTTTGGACCAAATATTTTTTAATGTGTCCGCCTTTTTTTGTCAGTGTGGATTACGTAATAAAAGGAGTACATCTACGGTTTAACAAATGAATTGAGAACCAATTTTAATAATCAGCGCCTAAGTGTGCATATATCCCTTGATATGCAGAAGGTGATTGACAAAGTTGATCACGGTTTATTGATAGACAAACTTTTTATGTTTTACGGATTTGAAGCCAGTGCCTGTCATTTAACAACCTCTTATCTTATTGACAGGACGCAATACGTAAGTGTTAACGGTTTTCCGTCGTGTGTTTTATCGTTAAGGAGTTGGGTGCTCCAGGGGTCGGTTCTTGGGCCTAATTTGTTTACATTGTTTTTAAATGCCTTTTTGATAGTCTTCGTGGCTCATGCACTCCTTATGCATATGCTGACGATTTTCAGCTTGTGATTGCGGGTGAGCATCAATTTATTGATGTAATTCAAGCGAGGGTTGATGATGTGCTAGAATCATTGCATAGCTGGATGGTGTCTAGTAACCTTTGTATAAATCCTTCAAAAACAAAGGCTCTTCTATTTTCTACTAGACCTGTAGGCTTGCTACTTAAATAAGTTTTCATTGAAATTGTTAGTAGCATGAAATGTTTGGGGGTTTTGTTGATGACAAATTAAACTTTGAGCATCATATTGACACTGTAGTTTCCCGAATAAATCTTACCCACAGACTTTGTGCTACCACTTTATGCTAAGCAGTTGTTGTATGTCTTAGTAATGTCTAATAGAAGTATATGCTGGGACTGCAAAAAATATATGAAAAAAATAATAATTGCTTTTAATTCTGATATGCGCTATTTGTACCATGTTAGTCGTTTTCGCATTTTCGTCTGTTTGTAAAACAATTTTTAGGTTGTTCATTGGATCAACTTGTTGACTTACGATGTCTTTTGCTGTTTTATAAGCTCTACAGAAACCGATGTCCTGGTTCAGTCGTTCATGCTTGTTAAGCGCTTTAAAACTTTTTAGTGGCATATATGACAATTTTATTGTCTTCTTTTTTAATAGTTTTTATTTTTAATGATCTGAATATGGTCTATGTCCAGTATGGGTGCCAACATTTTTTCCGTGTTTTCTTTAAATTGGGAACAATAACTTTAGTTTTTGATTATCATGTCATGAATTTGCTTACATATGTACAACGTTTTTGAACATTTATTTATGTGCAGTCTTTATATTTTTTTTACTACAACTATTTAGAAACTGTTAAACTTGAATTTTTCAATACTTTAAAATGTTTCTTTAGAATAATTATATCTAAACTGTAGTGTACTGTAATTAGCTTTATTGGCCTAACCGCTTTCTAATTACAGAACACGTAAATAAATTAATTAATATATGTGGGAGCTGTGTCTGAATCAGAATTGAGTATAAGACTAAAAGTCGACTTTTCGACTATTACAAAAAAATCAAAAGTCATCTTTTACACTTTTTGACTTTCAAGTAAAAACAAGTTGATTAAAGTTGTATAAAAAAAACTTATATTTAAAATATTAGAGTGATTAAAAAACTAACAACGATCAGATAATTCAAGTACTTTGTACATTATTCATATTCAAGTTTTTAAAACAAAGTTTATTTTTTTATGGAATGGGCATGGAACCACATGTCCGCAAAAATTGATTTTTAAAGACTAATCGTATTTCATTTCTTTAGTAAAATTTGTCTTTGAATTTGTGTAACCTACCTCATGCGAATATAGTCTCTCACACGGTACAGAAGCAGCAACGATTGACAAAGTTTTTTCCGCTACTTTTGCAATAAATGGGTACTCGCTTTCCATTGATCTTCATATAAGTATTGAATAAGAGTTTGTTGTACGGCCATTGTCTTCAGAAAGTGCTTCAATTGTATTGCAATGTTTAGGCCACTCTGGTCAAGAAACCTACATGTGCAATGCTCTTCGTTAGCCCAACCCACAATGACTTCGGCCACATCAACATCGGGTAAATCATGGTTGTTCGAGAATTTCTGATAACGGTAATTATTAGTTCCCCTTAAAAAATAAAATAAAAATAAACTTGCTGAATTTAAAAGTAGTGTTGGTACGAGTATACTTACTGACTTCATAATTGCTCTGGATGAATCTAGCACATTTTTAAAGGCATCGTTTTTAACCTCGGCATACGGTAACGCCACTACAATAAAAAAACCTGAAATAATGGAAAAATCGAACTTAATGTACCGGATTAAATGCAAGGTAACGAAACGGCACAATGTGAAAAATACCACATCGGTACCACCAAAAACAGACTGAAAACACGAATTTCAGGACACAAATCAGACATAAAATAAAAAAAATAATATGATGACACCAAACACAGCACTTGTGGCCCACTGTGTAAGCGAAAAACACCAGGCAGCGCTTAAGAGAGTGAGTGTATGTGAAAGCCACTACAACAATTATAAGTACTTCATTATAAGTACTTCAAATGAACAGAGATTGAATTTTAACACTGACGTTGATGATTCAGATCAAAGCTATAGGAGTCTTATAAAAAAAACAAAAAAAGAAAGAACAAAAAAAGTGCAACAAAGCAACGACGGTTAGTACATTTCTTAACAACAAGAAAGTAAGGTACTCGCTACTGAGGTATTTTGTTTAATTTAGTTGTAAGTGGGTTTTTTTGTTTTTACGTAATGTTTTTGTATTTCCAATGAAATATCTTTTAGATTCCTGATGATGTTCTTCAGACAGGAACGAAATATCGAATAAAGAAAAATATAACAAAAAATAAGAACCTAGGCCTCGAGCTCGATATAATAATTATTTAGTAAAATTTAAAATAAAGGCCGAATACAAAAATTAAAAATTAGTGCGTAAAAATGATTTGGTTACAGAAAACTATAGACAATTTAAGTTAAAACCTATTTGTCTTAAATAATTAAAACTTTTAAGAAGAAAGTGATTAGGAATAACCTTTAGCGAATTTAAGCAAGCTCGGCTGTTAGTATTTCTTAAATATTTTTTTTACAAATTAAAATTTTTCAAATCAATTTTTCTCAAAATCAAAATTTCTCGTTATGTCACTGGTGAAAAAAAAAAAAAATAAGAGAACGAGAAACAAATTGACTATTTACAAAGGACGAACAAAAAACACATATTGTTTAGGTAACTTCCCCTGGACGAAGAGTGTTTGTTTCGGGTCAATAAGGTAAGAACCGACAGTCGCGGGATCGCCAAAGCGATAGGTTGGTCTGTAGCGAACTACGCAGCACCTGTGTGGTCAGCGAACGTGAGTACAACGCAGTAGAAGAAAATTCAGACTTGCCAGAGCCGCCCTTAGAACATCAACAGGTTGTCTTCTGAGGACCAGGATGTCTCGCCCAGGCAGATCAGGCATGATCTCGTGAAAGAGGTCCAGTGGTACAAGAGAGAACCTTTAGCCAAATGGCGCTTTTCCTCCGCCTGGATATCGAAGCAGTTCCCCTATAGACGAACAGGACTTCAAAATAAAATATATTGTTGTTACAACAACTATTTACAGTGTCTGTCTTATTGGTTTGGCATGACAATCTTCAAATTCAAGAATTTAATCTTTTTTGTTCTTCCCATTTTTAACTTATTTTCATATTCATTATTTTTTTCTTTACTTCTTTGCATAACATTTTATATACTAATTATTCTTACTTTTAGGTAGGATTTTTGTCGTCACATTAATGTTAATATTTTTGTTGTTTTTTATAACTTTTTTTCTTTAATAAATGTTGATTTTCTTTGGAATGTTTTTTTTTACATTTAGTTTAATTTCATTTGTTTTTTAAACACAACATTTATGCTCAAAAATAACACTGGACTTTAACACAAAATGAAGAGGGTGTTTTGGGATTTGGTTCCCTCTCTGCACACGTGCGTGACGTTGGCGTCTAGCTGCTAAGAACGCCTTCCTTTGCAGATTTAATTTTACGTTTATAATTCACAAAAATATAAACTAAATAATGTCTTATACGTTATTTACGACATTACCGATTAAAGATTTTCGGTCCGTGTTAGTTCTTCAATTTTCCACGGAGTATGCAAAGATGTCGCTGGCAACCGCCTGATTATGGGGATTTCAAAATATGCCTACACAATGTAAAACGCGTATCAAAAATCGCCATAAATATAAATTAACTGTACAAAGACTTTGTTGTTTGACTTGATTTTGATCTTATCCAGCTGGAGTCGTTCAGTTGGTCTCCACTTTCATGTGCTCGTATATTTGAGTCTTGCTTAAACATAAAAACTTTCGCACAACCATGTGACAGTGAATCAACAAAGCCATAATTATCACAAATTGCAAAACCATAATTTTCTCATTCAGGCTCATTGAATGACGGCTTTTAGACAAAAAAAGCATGATTAAACATGCAGTAATCTATAAAATATCAGGCATACGTTTTTATGCGATAAATTTTAATATTTTCGTTCCAACCACAGTAGCCTTTCCTCGGAAGAACAATGTTTTTATATAAATTATACTATAAATTATTAAAAATTTTAAATTACACCAAAACGCTATTGAAGGAAAGTAACGCATTCAGCGTTCATACATGGTGATGGAATTTACATACCTGTGTTAAGAGAATACAGCGATCTGGTAAGAAGTTTGGCTCAGGTCGCATACACAGTACTGTCGACGGCAATAAAATACCGAGTATGTGGTATTTCCGGTAGTGACCACCTCTTTCTACTTACTGTTCTACTGAGCGTTGTCATTTTTTGTCTTACACACGATAAACAAAAAAAAATAGACGTTATGTACATGGGTAATCGCATTTCCCCTTTTAATTTTGTTGTCCTTTAAAACTGGTGCGAGTCATACAAATGGTAATAACTGGGGCTTATAAACGTTAAGTCTGTAGTGTGATTGCTTAAATGGAATTATTGTTATTTATATTTCGGGGCCGGAATACTAGTGTTCCCAGATGCAAACTGGAACTTCCATTTGAAGCTTTGACAATTTTAGCATAACTTCACTCAGAACGTTTTGTCATTTGAGGGCAAATTTTACAGAGTGTAGTAAAATTCATCTCAGTTAATAAATGGTGAACATTTTCGTGAGATGATTGTTTTGCGATTTTCGGCTTGGGTTATCGAGACAAGTGTTTAAATCAACTTGTTTCGACTTTTGGTTATGAAGCACTATCAAAAACCACTGTTAATCGCTGGTACCAAGAGTTTAGTCTCGGACGCCGATCGCACCAGGGTAAATTTCGTGAAGAACGTCCAACTTCGGTCACTTTGCCAGAAACCATCGGTGCTTTGCGTGAACTGATTATGCAGGACCGACATGTGACATACCGTGAGATTGAGGCATACTTGGGGATTAGTATGACAAGCATCAATAAGATATTGCATGTTCATTTGGCCGTGAAAAAAATTGTTCTCGTTGGATTCCACATAATTTAACAAATCCTCAAAAAAAGGCTAGTTTGAATTGGTGCAAAGAGATATTGAAAAAGTATAACTGCGGTAGGCAGTGTATAACATTGTCAAAGGTGATGAATAATGGTTCTATGCATAAGAACCCAAAACAAAACAGCAATCGACCGTATGGGTATTTTACGACGAGCCAAATACAACAAAAGTTTCTGAGTGGTATACAATCATATGTTTGCCAACAGTGTTCGAAAGAAGACAGATCATTTTCCATCACGACAATGCAAGCTCTCACACATCAGCTTAAACGATGAGCTATTTGACCACTCAAGATGTCGAATTGATGGGTCATCCACCGTACAGTCCTGATTTGGCACCCAATGACTTCTTCTTATTCCCTAGCACCAAGAAAAAAATGCGAGGTCAACGTTTTTCATCGCCCGAAGTAGCTGTTGAAGCGTTCAAAAGTCATGTTTTGGAGGTGTCTCAATCGGAGTTGAAAAAGTGCTTCGAAAATTGGTTTGTGCGCATGCAAAAGTATATTGATCTTATAGGAGAATAGTTTGAAAAACAATAAAACCATTCCTAATGATACATTTTTATTGCTGAACCCGAAATATAAATAGCAACCATCGTACTAGTTTTAATTATCGCTAACAGTTTTGTTTTTCATTTCACGTGCTGCTGGAAAAGTTCCCAATGCAGGTGAGATTGGTACTGAAGGTAAAAAGTTTTTGTTAATAAAAGTAAATCTAATTTTGAGATGTGTTGAAGGTGCCCTTGATGCATTTGGTTGTCGGCAAAGCCTAGGCCTGTAAAGTTGCTGCAGTCTCTTTCAATGATATATAATGCCTTCGGGCAGTTCGTAAGGGAACAGTGAATGTGAACGTACAAAATCAAGTATGGATATTGGTAATTTAAAAGGACATTTTATGACATTTTTGAAAATATAAGTATATAAAAATAGTCTCAATAAATTAAACTTAAACGAATTTCACTACCAGTAATTTTTTTTTGGAATATTTAAAAATTCAAATGAACTTGTTGCGGGCAGAAATAGTTCTTAAGTAGGATATGTAGTGTTTTACTGTTTTAGGGTTGGGTAAAGATTGGTGTGTTTGTATTGTGAAGCATCCAACTAGAGTGAAGAAGATTCGGTTGAATAGGTCGGGGTAAATTGGCCCGAAAGTAAAGGATAATAATAGGTGAACCATTCGGAGAGCTCTTTAGGTGCGTTAGGGATTGGGTTTAAATAATTGATATTTTATGGGAAATAGCGAAGGACTGAATTAGAGCCAAAAATATCGAAGAAGTTTAGTGGATCCGGTAGTTTTTCTTGATGTAATAATTATAAGTTCAAAGTCTTAATTTTCGTATAATGTTTTAATTAATTGTTTTTTTTTCTATGGGCAAATAGTTTTATTTCTAATTAGTTTTGATATGTTATTTGTGTTTTTTTAAGTTAAGTACTTTTTTTTAAACCAAATAATAAACTAAAAGCAACGCCCAGTCAGTAATGTTCTGTCCGTCGTCCAGTCCGCACGCGTTTTGTGTTGTCCGCGTTAATATTGCCTATCGTACAAAAATAAAATTACTCAAAATTAAAATAAAACATCCTTGGAGCTACTTGACCGTGTTCAAAGGAGAGCGATGGTGCTGATAGGTGAAAGTAGGGTATCCAACTCTATTGTTTCCCTTGAGCATTGCGTGACGCTGTTCTATCGTTACTTTCATGGTGTGTGTTCATCAGACATCCGTCGCCTTATTCCTGACGTGAGGACGTTCGGCAGGGATACGCGACTTTCTAGGAATACACACCCGTTTGTTATCGATTGGCCAGTTGACCGCACTATACACTACAGATCAAATTCGTTTTTCGCTCGTACAGTCCGTATGTGGAATCGACTTCCGGCAAATGTATTTCCCACTAATTGCGACATCCAGAATTTCAAGACAAACATTACTTAACAAACATTACTCCCTCTTTCCCCCCTTAGATATATTATTTTCTTTATCATTTTTCTTCAAGCTTGAGGCATGGATTCTGTCTTATGGATTATGACATGGATTTCTGTCTTATGCGGTTCTCTGCGTCTTTTTGGCAGCATTTGCATTAATTTGTTCACAGTGATATGTCAACTGTATTGGTTTGACATTTTTAATTCTAGGGCAAAGAACTCTAGACTTGTAGAGTGGAGAACTTTAGATTTATAAATTTCTTGATTCGATGGATTTCTTGAGTCGATTTTATTCTAATGCGCGGTATTCAACGTACTACTGTAGGCATTTTAGGGTCCATAGAGCGTTCACAGAACTGAGAATTTAAAACCAGATTTGGTTTAAACCTTGTAAAAAGAGGTTGAGACCTCTTAAGCCAGACATTTCAAAATATTGCTGCTGTTCGCGATAGTGTGGCTAAACTCGTCGTGCCCAACGATTGCACCTCTCATGCTCGTTGTTGATGAACACGCTTATAAGGTGCAATTGTGGCAAGAAATGATATCGGCCCCTAAAATTTAACCACCCTTTACATAGTCATTTGCGCGCGAGTTTTCGCGATAAGCGGTGACGAGATCCTAGCAGGTATATAAGTAGATCAGAATACCTGGCGTTAATTTTACCAAAGTCTTGACAGGTTTGTTTTACATAGTAACTGTTTAGCAAATATGTTGCCGTGTCGTTCGAGCTTCTATTTGTGCATCATTTTAATATCTTGAATTGCGTATTTGACGAGGGGTATTTTTAGATCTCGGTGGATGTTTTCATTTCTCATGTACCAAGGGGCGCCAGTGATCAACCGCAATGTTTTCGCTTAGACTCTCTGAATCTAGTCAAGGTTGTTTGAACTTGCATTTCCTCATAGCTGGGTACCGTATAGCCAGATAGGTTTGATTACACTATTGTATAGCAAAATATTGTATACAACACTCAGTTTTGAGTTTGCGTTGAGGAGCCAGTGGAGTTGGCACACCTTGAGCTTCAGCTGAGTCTTCTTGGCTTTTATGTGACTTCTCTTTGTTGTTACAGGTATGTAACGTTATCGGATAGAGAAAAAGGGATATTGTTTAATTTAAATGTTGGGTAAGTGCTTAAGTTATGTGTAAAAGTTACATGTGTGCATTCATCTCGTTGACCTTTATCCATCATCTTTTTATCAAAATTTACGGTTTTCTAAGTAAGACTTAAAGAGATGATGTGTATTCGCCGGTAAATATTACAAATTTTGCTGATCAAACCTTTGTCAAATGCTTGAGCCACATCTTGAAACATTTGCGCCGTTCAAACTATTTTTCTATTTCTATTGCTTGGGTCAGACTTGTTCAATGGTACTGTGACCTTACCGGAATCCAAACTGATGGTCTGGTATTATATTGTTTGACATGAGGAATGGTTTAAATTTTGATAGGAAAACTTTTTTTTTGGATTATTTTATTGTGCCTTTTCCGTCCCTTTTTGAATTTTTGTTACCGTCCCTTTTGAGTTGTTTGAATTTACCCTTACTTTTTACGCATACTCTTACCTACTCTTACTCTCATATAGACGCTGATGTACAAGCTAGAAGCCAGGTAGACGTAGAAAAGGGTATAAAAGCAGCTGTAGATTCGCACACCAAATCAGTGAAAGTGAACATCGAGTGCAAAATTTTATTTTGAATTTTATAAAGAGAAATAAAAGTACAATGCAATGGCAGAGGAAAATTAAGACATTGCTGAAAGTTGTAGTACACGCTACCAGCAAATGAGTGAGGATGAAAGACATGCAGTGGATGATAGATTTGCAGACTTCATGAGTGAGGAGATGAGTGATGACGGTTAAGGCGCTATTCCTGCATTTGGTTTTGAAGGTGCGGATGAAGACGATTTCACATATCAAGCAAATTTTCATGTTGATGATTCGGAAACTGAACCACATATAGACATCAATGAAGATATAAGTGATGACGACGACGATGAAGAGGAAGAAACTGATGCTCAGCAAACAAGTGACAATTACTTCATTTCCAAAGATGGCACCAAATGGACTACAAATGCACCACCGACTTCCCGTACTCGTGCTCATCACGTGGTCGACTACACAAGGATGAATGCGGGACCAGTAGGAACCACATATGATCCTTTTACCATATTCCTCTCGCTTATCACCGAAGACATGGCGTACATCATAATACGTGAATCAAATCGGAAAGGCAGGGAAGTGAACGCTGCATGGAATTTGGCAAATCCAACTAACACAAAGGAATCGCTTTGAAAAAGTTCGATGCTTTTTTGGCTATTATTTTGTATGCTGGACTCATTATCATTAGATCGTATGAAGTGCATAAAACTATGCCTTAGATTCGACAATGGAAATTCGCGACAGCAGCGACTAATCATCAGCAAAACTGCGGCTATTGATATTTGGCAAATGTTGCAGTCTAACTTGCAAGCAGCTTACACTCCACATGATGCAGTGACCGTTGATGGGCAGTTATTCCCATACAGAGGCCGCTCCCGCTTTACACAATACATTTCATCGAAGCCTGCCAAGTACGGTATAAAGAATGGTGGTTGTGCGACTCAAAATCATTGTATCCTGTCAAAGGAATGATTTACTCTGGGAAATTGCCTGACCCGGCACGAGATGTGAATCAAGGGCAGAATGTTGTACTTCAACTTTCGGAGAGATATTTGAATACATGCCGCACAATTTATGCCGACAATTTTTTCACAACTTTGGATCTGGCCCGTACTTTGATCCGGAAGAAAAAAACGCATATAATGGAACATTGCGCTCGAATAAGACATGTGTGCCTCGAGAATTCCAAAAAAAATCATACGCGTCCTGTCAACAGCACATTGTTCGGCTTCAACGAAGGCGATATAGCACTATGTTCATATGTGCCCAAGAAGAACAAAGCGGTAATTTTGCTGTCGACAAAACAATATACATACTTGCGGTGTGGACATGCAAACTGAAAAGAAGAAGCCGTTTGCTATTTTGGATTACAACGCCAAAAATCGGGCTTTGATACAATGGACCAGATGCTTGGCACATATACATTCAAGCGCTCAACAAACCGCTGTCCATTGGCCATGTTTTTTAATATGGTGGACATTGCTGCATTAGCTGCATTTATTTCATACAACGAGATGAAGCCAATAAAAAGAAGTAACAGACGACGGTCATTCCTACTGATGCTGACAAAACAATTGGCACTACCAAACATAGAGGAACGAGCGCTGAACAACCGCATAACCGCATATCCAAGGATACGAAACGCAATGGAACCATTTGATGTAAAGGTAAGAAAAAACAATTCTAATGTTTAAAAGCAGAATAACTACATACTTTTGTTCATTTAAGATATTATCAAGACCGACAGAAGGAGCTGCACCGTCGTTTGCGTCTAGAACGAACAGACCGTCATGTCGCCTATGCCGTTCTGAGTACGGACGGCAGCGGAAAACAATGGCCTATTGCCATTCCTGTAACAATCCAGTTTGTGCAGAGCATTCAACACTTATGCATCGATGCTACACCTGCACAGAAAATATGTTGGACGATTGGCACTACCAAACATAGAGGAACGAGCGCTGAACAACCGCATAACCGCATATCCAAGGATAAGGAACGCAATGGAACCATTTGATGTAAAGGTAAGAAAAAAACAATTCTAATGTTTAAAAGCAGAATAACTACATAATTTTGTTCATTTAAGATATTATCAAGACCGACAGAAGGAGCTGCACCGTCGTTTGCGTCTAGAACGAACAGACCGTCATTTCGCCTATGCCGTCCTGAGTGCGGACGGCAGCGGAAAACAAGGGCCTATTGCCATTCCTGTAACAATTCAGTTTGTGCAGAGCATTCAACACTTATGCATCGATGCTACACCTGCACAGAAAATATGTTGGACGAGGGAGAATCTACACAAAAATAGTTTTTTAGGCTTTTTTCATATAAAACTCATAAAAAATTAATAATGTTATATATAAAAAAAAATCTAACATATAATGAAAGTATAGTTAGTGAATGACATGTATAGTTAGCAAATAATAATAAATCAAAACAAAAAAATGCGTTTTCATATAAAATTCCATACAAAAGAAACAGGTCCCTGTGGACCTTGTACTTCATATAAGGGCAACCGTCTGAGTGTTAAATACTTCGGACAGGAACTTCACAACAATAAAAGAAAGTTCTTTGATCATTTTAGGCATTATAAGATCGCATCCGAATGCCTTACTCGGATTTGTCCTCTTCTGGCTTTGAGATCATTTGAATCAAAGAATTTTTTCTATGTCTATGTCTCAAAATTGAATTAGATACTTCGGACAGGAACTTCACGGCAATAACAGGAAGTGCTATGATCATTTTAGGTTACAAGATCGTATACGGGTGTCTTACCTGGATTTACGGCTTCCCTTATAATATGCATGACTTCATTAGCAGTTTTAAACAATGGAATTTCGGCAGGACTGATTGGAGGAAAGAATCCTCCACTTGCAGGATTTGGGCGAAATAGCAGATCCAGATGGTTTGCGTAAACACTGGCTTTCTGCTCTTCTGATATATCTCATGCGCCATTTGCGTTGCGTAAAGGAAATTGCGTATCCGTAGGCATACTTGTATTTCATAGAGTTTTCCATAATGATAATTTGGTTGAAGATGTAGGAGTAAGACTTGCTTTGACTCGTTTTTAAGAGCACTTTGTAACCTCTTATTCGCGTCTACCAGTCTAAGCCTTAGCCCCCTGGTGATCTTTTTCTCTGCCATTCGCTGCTACGTTTCCCGATTACAAGGAGATCTATTTCCCTGTTAGTCTGTTCAAAGATGGAATTGAAATTGTATTTCAAACAGTTTGTGTTGGGAGACGTGAGTCTATGAGGCTTATCTATGAGTACAGCCTCCTCATGTAGAAGAAATGTAACAGGTAAATGGTCTGACGATAATTCGGGACAAATACAAGCGGACAAGTCCGATTTGCTAATTCCTCTCGGTTGGCCGGGCGATATAAAGTCTAATTCATTTTTCTCCGCATTATGCACTTGTACAGCTGGTTTCACCTAGGATTTGCTAGACGGGATCCCCAGTGCATATGTTTGGCATAGTAGTCACCAGCAGAAAGGAAGTTGCGTCCGAGCCCATTGGAAAAATTCATTGTTTATATATCTTTTGATATCGCGAACCGCGGGGGGAATATATTGCCGAAATAGTTAGAGAACTACCTCGACTCTACATAAGAATCGTTGTCGAGACCGTTTCTGCAACTTTATGTTTCATTCGCTTCCGTATAAGGATACCAGCGCCAACATGCGCCTTGCCGTCAGTGTGGTGTGTACCATAGAATCTAAAATTAGGTATCTGAAAGTTGTATTAGTCTGTAAGATTCGTTTCCGAAATAGCATTATATAAATATTTTGACGATCGAGGTAATCTGTCAGTTCATGACTATGTTGGTTCACACCGTTTGCGTTCCATGTGCATATATTATGGGGCCTATTTTTTGCTAAGTAGAACTTCATATTACTGATTTTTGTTACGCATGATTGCATAGTAGACATGAACATGTATATACTCTGTACAAGCTGTTGAATAATTGATTCAGCGTTATTAAATTGTTGCACAGGGGCATTAGGTGTATGCGCCTTAGAACATTTCCATATGTTGCACTGTTTGTTGTACCATTTTCGTTGTTAGAGTAGACTGGGGTTTGTTGGATTTCTATTATAGGGTTTGGCACGTTGCGGTTTTAGTTTCTGTTTGAGTTCTTTGTAAACCCTACAAACTCTGTATTTCGTAGTATGCTGTTCCCAGCAGTTGCTACACTTTTTTTGCTTCTGCGATTTGACTTTAAACACGGACGATGGGTGTATGTTACCACATACAACGCGATCGGTTGGCAATGTACAATACGATTTTGCGTGACCGAACTCTTGACAGTTTTGGCATTCGACGGGACCATTTCTTCTATGCAGTTCTTCCACACTAATTCTCCTATATAACAAATACTTGAGTTTATTTATTGGGTGAACTCCATTTTTCTTAAGTTTGCGAGTATCGGGTCCGAGTTCAACCTATACTTTGCATTGGTTGGGGAACTTTTTTGTTATTTAATACGTTGACCACGGATTGTACATTTTTCTAGCGCTCTTTTAACCGATTCAGATCCTACGTAAGATTCTATTCCTTTTTGAACTACGGCAATACCTTTGGTGTAAAAGATTTTTTCTATCGTTAATGTATAAAATAGCGCGAAATCCCTTTTCGGTGTTTGTCTGAATTTTGGTTTCATGTATGTTGCCTTTCTTCAGGGGCACAATGTGAAATCCCTCGCTACCAACTAGTTGGAAATAAAGTTTACCAGTTCGATAGTGCTACTTTCCTGGAGGTATATTGGAAGCGGCTTTGCATTTATAGCAATTGCTAAAGTGGAAGGATGAGGCTGAGTAAAGCAAACCGGTTATCACTTGTACTTTTTTTGTTTTTGCCTTTCGCGGGTCTGGATTTACGCTTTATTGTAATGTAGCGATCCATGCCTGTCTGTCTTATCTTGTTTCTTGTGCCAGTTCGTTATTTACGTGTTTTCTATGTTCTCTGTGTTTACACTTTCCTTATTATTGATGTTGTTAGCACTGCCGGGTGAGAGAGTTTTTTGTCTTTGTGACGTTACCTCGTTACCTCTTTCCAATGCTTGTGGCTGCATTTATAGCGAAGTATGCATTTCGCGAACTTACACTGCAAAAAGATTGTCTGCGTTGCTCTAGCTTTTGAGTGAGACGATATCTCATCAAGCTGTGTGTGCCTTTTATACTTTGGATACCCTGTCTCAATGGTTTATTACACAATATCTTTGATACTAAACTTTAAATTTTTGTCTAAAATTTTTTAAATTCCTTACAAGTTGGTACTTATACGACTTTAACAATCCTAGATATTTCTGTTGCCGATTTGTAGGCGTCTTTTTGCACTTTCTCTGTTTATTTTAGTTAATTTCGAAGAGTGGATTTTTATCGCCGCCGTCCTCTTCGCAAATGAGTATGAACTGTGAAAAAAATATGAGTTGGTAAAATTGTTTTGAGGGGTTTCCAAAAGATTGGTATAACACGGATGTGGTAAGGCAGAAATAAAGGTCTTTTAATTCTTGGGGTCATCATTTCAGATATGTTGATGACTTAGGTTGGGATGGGCAGCGGCTATGGGAAAGAATGTCTTTCCCGAAGATTTGTTGTAGTTTTCCGTTGTTTTTTATGTTCAGTAAGTTGTTATAGCATAATGGACTTTTGTTGTACGGTCCAAAGTTTGAGCGATATGAGTTGGGATGGATCAAAGGACTAGTAACAATAAATGGCTCCCAAAGAAAAGCAGTTTCTTGATCAAATTTTCTGGAATAAAGAAAAGGAAAATTAGATAGGATGACTTAGTTAAAAAGGACAACGCACAGAGTTATTTTCCCTTCTATGCAAAAATGGGATAGGACAGTACAGCGGAACAAAATCCGCTAAGGGACGTAGTCGGACTGTTGACTAACTGCACAGTGATTTTGCAGACAGAAAATCCGAAATTTGTCATTTTTTTCCAGCAAACAACACTAGGAATTTACGAGATTACTGAAACACCAGCTGCAAAGTCCAACGCCGAAAATGCCAATGTTGAGGAACCCCAAATGAATAGTATTGTTATAGAAAAGTATCGTTT
The DNA here is from genome assembly GCA_963513945.1 of Hydrotaea diabolus. Lineage (NCBI taxonomy): Eukaryota > Metazoa > Arthropoda > Insecta > Diptera > Muscidae > Hydrotaea > Hydrotaea diabolus. Next base: position 101,730,839 of record OY740716.1, on the reverse strand, counting down.
TGAAAATAAATTGTGATTGTTCTTATGTTGTGAATGTCTTTGTATTAAAACATACTTCATATACAATATTTAAAACTATTTTTGAAAATGTTCAAAGTTGAAAGGATAAGAAATCGAGACGTCGATTTTTTTCTGGCAATAAAGCCCCACCGAATGATGATGACAGTAATAGGGATCTACCGCAGACGATTAAAACGGGAAAGAAGGAGAATCCACCACTTCAGCACCTTCGCGAAATAATGAAAGTTCCACTGGTACCATTCACAAAGCGTCCATTAATCTGCTGCAACACCAAATTATTCATTTCCGCCACCGAACAGGGCCAGTCAGAAAATAGTCCCGGAAAGTATGCCAACTTAATAAGAAGGCTCATGAAAGAGTCGATGAACTGCTATAAAAATGAGTTAGAGGACTGTCTTGATAGAAGAATTCAAGAAAGTATTCAACATGGTATTGGGGAAATAATAAAGGAAATCAGAAGTATGCATATGGATTCTGCTGATAGGATAATAATAAAAAACAATAAGCTAGTGAAAATTTAGGATGGTATAAGGAAAGAGTGGTAGGTGCCCCCGAAAAACGATCGTGAAATAGAAGTGCTTCAGCAACAATACGGAGTGTAGATTTTGAAGAGTTAGGTAGTGTTGAGACGGAAATGACTGACGTTGATCGTGGGAAAGGGACGCTGTAGAGCTCCAAGTACAAGTTAAAGGACCCGTGCAAATTGATAAGTGGAATCTAGTTTTTGATGGAAACCCGAATCATGTATATGTCGACGATTTCATTTTAAATTTGGAGAGAGATAATGAGCGATTTTAATAGGCTCCGGAGAATCACTAGTGCGTTCTTCAATGCAATGAAACGGCTAAGAGCTCGATTGAAGTCTCCCATATAGCTATGATTGATACAGTCAATATAAACCAGCAAAAATTACAAGATTTAAAGGAGCAAAAAGTGTTGGAGTTTATAAGAAATAGTTTGCCAGTGCACGAGGAAGAAACCGAAGAGTTCCTTAGGCTGATGGCAGAGTGCGCGCTCAAAGCGGAGCCGAGCCGAACTTATTTCATGCTTATGTGAAATTTGGGTATGGCAGAGTGAACGCTGAAATCGGCGCCGAAATCGGCGCTGTTGTTGTGTGTTTTTAAATGTTTATTTTGTAGTCTTGTTATTCATTTGTGTTCATTTAGCACTACCATGTACACCATTATACCATGTGCAAGAATATACGCACATATGTACATATGTTACCAAGCAGAAGAGGGGGTACAGAAACAAAGGAACGGAATTAGAAATGTAACAACTAAAATTTGTCATATAAAATAAACACAAAACTACATGTTAATCGATCAGTCAAGATTTAGGTTAATCAATAATGCGATCAATAAATTAATCTAAAAATCGAAATTTCTGATTTTAATCTTAATTCAGTTAATCTTAAATACGAATCACCAAATTTCATTTATTTTGTTTATTATTATTTCACCAGTGTCAATAAATACATCAAGAACCCTTTACAAATTACAAACAACTCATATCTTCACACATACAATCAAATATCAGCACCAATCGGCACGAAAAACGCTTCAAAACAGTTTTGTTCCATTCAATCAGCTTTCGGCTCGGCGCGCACTCTGCCATCCCGACGCTTATTTCTACTAATTTGTATGTACACAGTTTTAAGAATTTCAATCAGCTTTCAGCTCGGCTTTGAGCGCGCACTCTGCCATCAGCCTTAGGGACCTTTGGATTCCAAGTTTATTGTCAGGAGTAACAGATAAAGAGGCACTCGAACCGGAGAACAAGTCTCACGGCGAGATAGCGAAGACATTACACTCGATTCGAATGAGGTATCACTGGCCAAATATGGCTATACAAGTAAGAAATTATGTTGGAAGTTGTGTAACCTGAAAGGAGTGTAAATCTTCAAATTAGCACTTAATGCCAGATATAGCAAAAGAGGTTATCCCTGACAGGGCATTTCAGAAACTATATATAGATTTTCTAGGCGAATACGGCCAAAGAAAGGGAACGCATATATTTCCATTGTAGTAGATCACTTGACAAAATTTGTTGTCTTATAAGCAATAACTTATACGAGAGTCTCATTATGATTAATGAGAATTGCCCTTTGCGTATAGTCTTTAAACTGTGCAAAGCGCAATCTTCATAGCGCAATATCATTTCCACCACATTCGTTTCGCAAGGACTTTAAGTGAAAACAACAGATGCAAAAACACAGAGTGTGTGTGTTGTACATGTATTCATACATGCATTGCACATTAGGGCGTACCAGGTATGCAAAAGTTGGTACAATTGTACTTTTTTAGCACTATTTGAAAGTAAAAAGTACCATAGCAAACCAATGACTAGTTTAGCGCATGAATGTATTTTAAAGAATTCTGTATCCTTACGTCTGTAATTGATCGAAAAAAATTGGTGGTAGGCGAGTATCATTCTTACAGCCACTAGCGAAGTCAACGGCCATTGAACGGCGTTGAGTTTTTTTGGTCGCCCGAGGGTTATTCTTCAACGGTCATTTTTGTACCGCGTTGAGTTTTTTGGTCGCCCGTTGGGTATTCTTCACGGCCAAACAAATGTAAAGCCTAGTATTCACCTGAAACGAATTTTTTGCTAAGGAGCTTTGTATTTATCTCTACTCGAAAGAATTGTAGTGTAGAGCAGTGTAGAGAAAGCAGCCGTTATTCATTTTCAAAAAAATTATTTAAATCATATTCATTTAAATAACCTCAAAAACGACTTCACAAAATTTGTTAATTTATTTTTTGTACATTTAAGAAATTCCTTGACCAAACAATTATCAGAATATTAATTTTCGTTTGCAGGTGGTAAAAAAGTCTCTAAAAGTCATCCCTGTAACAGTTTCAAATTCAGTCACTTTCGTTTTAGCTGAGTACCATTTAAGTATTTAATGTCCAATGGATAAAATGGTCCTGGGTTAATTTTTTTTGAAAGCGTTAAGAAAATTTCAACAAAACATATTAATTTACAGAACAAGTAAACAAAACAAAAAGCCGTATAGTGTACCCTTCAGAGATGAATTGGCAAAGCAGTTTCCGTGGTAAATCAAAGTCGGTCAATATAAAAGATGCAGTATTTGTAAATTACCTATTACCGGTTGTAACTTTTACATTAAACACAGTAGCCTCTGAAAGCCACATAAGAAAAACAAACGCCGCAAAAACAACACCAAAAGTAAACAATTTTGTAAAACCATTTACATGCCCCATTGCGGAATCTACAAAACAATTTGAAGTCATGTTAGCTTGTTTGTTGCGGAACACAATTTACCTTTTTCTTTTTTGGACCATTTAAATAACGTCACAAAAGCAGGAATGACTGACTCGCCAAAAACAAAAAATGCTTTGCATTAATAGAACGAAGGCCCAAAAAATTGTTACAAATATGACTGGTCCGGAAAATGCCAACTGTATTGCCAACTTTTGTAAAGAAAACTACTATTAGTTGGTAATTGATGAGAGCACTGATTGTGGCATATATAAAAATTTGGCAATAATAATAAGGATATTTGACGGACAATGTCGTGATAGGATTTGGAATTGGTCCTTATTGAGGATTCTGGTGCAAATGGAATATTACAGTCCACATTAAAAGTATTGGACAAAAACATAATTCCAGTTAACAATATGATTGGCGTAACAACAGACAATTGTGCTGTAATGATTGTTGCAAACAATGGAGTTCAATCAAAGTTAAAGTCTTGTTCCAAATTTGTTTGCTAATGGATGTATGCCATATTTTAAAATTAGCAGCATGCAGCAAAATTCAGTATTCCGGATGGTATTGATAAATTCTTCAAAGATATTAAATACCATTTCTGCAACAGTTCTAATAGAAGGGACGACTGCTCAAAATTTCAAGAATATTTTGGTACTGACACTCACGTAATTTTTAAATATTCAACAACTAGTTGTCACGCCTGGAAGTCATTAATAGAATTGTGGAACAGTGGGAGCCACTTCAATATTATTTTACTCTCAACGATTTTGAAGCTTATTCCCATAACGTAAGAAGGAAATCAATTTTATGAGGATTTTCAAATCCACTTTACAAAATGTTATTTTTATTTCTACAATATGTTCTGAAAGTTATAAACTCTGTAAATTTAGAAATGCAATCCAAGGATGGAAGAATGCATATTTTTTTAGATCGCATAAAATTTCTGTTTAAACATATACGAGTATCTCGCAATTTTATGCATAACGATGAAAGTGATACATTAAAAATTAATATATGTAAATGTATACCATATTCCTACGGACGATATATATTGTGGAACAGAAATTAAAGTATACATATCCTTAAATAGTATTGTCCTGGAGTTTAAAGAAATTGCAAAAAAATTTTACTTCAAATTTTGCGAAGTCTTAAAAGCAAAATATAATTTCAATTATGAAATGTTTTTATGGTTTTCCAAGTTTACGTCAGAAATGTTGTTTCTGGAAGAACTTCTAGCATTGTACCATTAATATTAAAATGTTTCCTAGTAAGCATAAAAATATTGAATTTTTAAGCAAACAGTGTCGTGCGCTGGTGGATGTAAAAATGGTTAAGTCTTTAAAAAACGACAATATATGTACCTTTTGGTCGAAGGTATCGGAAATGAACTAAATGAACTGAAGTTTAATGATATTTCTAGAATTGCTAAAGGAATATCCATTCCACATTAATTTAATGTTACGGCCAAGTATTTAGATTAATTATAAAGATATGAGATAACATTATTTTAAAAAAAAAAATGGGCAAGTGGCCGCCGCAGTTGGCTTGAATAAATTCCAGCCGAGAGGCCCAACTTTCGACCACTTTTTGCAGCATTTTGGACCGTATGTCAGCAATAATGCACCGAATATTCTCTTTCAAGGCGTCAATCGTGTTGGGCATATCTGCGTACTTTACATAACCCAACAAAAAATAGTCCAGCGGCGTTAAATCGCCCGACCTTGGAGGCCACGCCACAGGCCCACGATGCGAGATAATGCGCTCACCGTTGGTTGTATGGCATGTAGCGCCGTGCAATTCAGGCACGGCGCTACATGCCATGGCTCTATATCGTTCCCCATTGGCTCTATATCGTTCTCCATGGCTCTATATCGTTCCCCATTGACTGTAACATTCAGTTTTGATGAAATATGGACCAATGATTTCCTCTGCCCATAAAGCACACCAGACAGTGACTTTTTGAAGATGTAATGGCGTCTCAACAATGGCTTGTGGATTTTCATTGCTCCAGATGCGTCAATTTTGGTCATTACCGAACCCATTTATCGCTGAACAACATTTTCTTGTAAAAATCAAGATCGGTGGCCATCTCGTTTTGGGCCCATTCACCACGATTAGCAAAGTTGTTCATTACTCAGTACAACACATGATTTCGGGACTCAATTCTGATAATTGTTTGTGAAAGTAGCCCCAAAAAGAACTTCTGCCTCATTCGTTTTTCAAGGAACATCAAATAATTTAATTTAATAATTTATGTAAAGTTATTAAGTATCGTATAGGGGCTCTTTTGTTTGTCATAACTCGAGAACTAGTGGTTCTCCGAATAAGCTGAAACAAATTTAAAAAATTTATATTACAATTCCTTCAATCTTTTCATACAACGCTTCGCTACATAAGCAACAGTTTCGCAGTTATAAATAAATGATGAAGAAAAAATATTTTTTGTCTAAAAAATTAAAGTTTTTTTTTAATTCATAAAAAATACAAAACGGTAAAACGTGTCAAGTCCTATTACCTTCACGTAAAGTCACATAACCTATAAACAAAATGAGACATAGATCATGAAAATTGATTTACGCGTTTCGCAAATGTAAAGCCTAGTATTCACCTAAAACGAATTTTTTGCTAAGGAGCTTTGTATTTATCTCTACTCGAAAGAATTGTAGTGTAGAGCAGTGTAGAGAAAGCAGCCGTTATTCATTTTCAAAAAAATTATTTAAATCATATTCATTTAAATAACCTCAAAAACGACTTCACAAAATTTGTTAATTTATTTTTTGTACATTTAAGAAATTCCTTGACCAAACAATTATCAGAATATTAATTTTCGTTTGCAGGTGGTAAAAAAGTCTCTAAAAGTCATCCCTGTAACAGTTTCAAATTCAGTCACTTTCGTTTTAGCTGAGTACCATTTAAGTATTTAATGTCCAATGGATACAATGGTCCTGGGTTAATTTTTTTTGAAAGCGTTAAGAAAATTTCAACAAAACATATTAATTTACAGAACAAGTAAACAAAACAAAAAGCCGTATAGTGTACCCTTCAGAGATGAATTGCAAAGCAGTTTCCGTGGTAAATCAAAGTCGGTCAATATAAAAGATGCAGTATTTGTAAATTACCTATTACCGGTTGTAACTTTTACATTAAACACAGTAGCCTCTGAAAGCCACATAAGAAAAACAAACGCCGCAAAAACAACACCAAAAGTAAACAATTTTGTAAAACCATTTACATGCCCCATTGCGAAATCTACAAAACAATTTGAAGTCATATTAGCTTGTTTGTTGCGGAACACAATTTACCTTTTTCTTTTTTGGACCATTTAAATAACGTCACAAAAGCAGGAATGACTGACTCGCCAAAAACAAAAAATGCTTTGCATTAATAGAACGAAGGCCCAAAAAATTGTTACAAATATGACTGGTCCGGAAAATGCCAACTGTATTGCCAACTTTTGTAAAGAAAACTACTATTAGTTGGTAATTGATGAGAGCACTGATTGTGGCATATATAAAAATTTGGCAATAATAATAAGGATATTTGACGGACAATGTCGTGATAGGATTTGGAATTGGTCCTTATTGAGGATTCTGGTGCAAATGGAATATTACAGTCCACATTAAAAGTATTGGACAAAAACATAATTCCAGTTAACAATATGATTGGCGTAACAACAGACAATTGTGCTGTAATGATTGTTGCAAACAATGGAGTTCAATCAAAGTTAAAGTCTTGTTCCAAATTTGTTTGCTAATGGATGTATGCCATATTTTAAAATTAGCAGCATGCAGCAAAATTCAGTATTCCGGATGGTATTGATAAATTCTTCAAAGATATTAAATACCATTTCTGCAACAGTTCTAATAGAAGGGACGACTGCTCAAAATTTCAAGAATATTTTGGTACTGACATTCACGTAATTTTTAAATATTCAACAACTAGTTGTCACGCCTGGAAGTAATTAATAGAATTGTGGAACAGTGGGAGCCACTTCAATATTATTTTACTCTCAACGATTTTGAAGCTTATTCCCATAACGTAAGAAGGAAATCAATTTTATGAGGATTTTCAAATCCACTTTACAAAATGTTATTTTTATTTCTACAATATGTTCTGAAAGTTATAAACTCTGTAAATTTAGAAATGCAATCCAAGGATGGAAGAATGCATATTTTTTTAGATCGCATAAAATTTCTGTTTAAACATATACGAGTATCTCGCAATTTTATGCATAACGATGAAAGTGATACATTAAAAATTAATATATGTAAATGTATACCATATTCCTACGGACGATATATATTGTGGAACAGAAATTAAAGTATACATATCCTTAAATAGTATTGTCCTGGAGTTTAAAGAAATTGCAAAAAAATTTTACTTCAAATTTTGCGAAGTCTTAAAAGCAAAATATAATTTCAATTATGAAATGTTTTTATGGTTTTCCAAGTTTACGTCAGAAATGTTGTTTCTGGAAGAACTTCTAGCATTGTACCATTAATATTAAAATGTTTCCTAGTAAGCATAAAAATATTGAATTTTTAAGCAAACAGTGTCGTGCGCTGGTGGATGTAAAAATGGTTAAGTCTTTAAAAAACGACAATATATGTACCTTTTGGTCGAAGGTATCGGAAATGAACTAAATGAACTGAAGTTTAATGATATTTCTAGAATTGCTAAAGGAATATCCATTCCACATTAATTTAATGTTACGGCCAAGTATTTAGATTAATTATAAAGATATGAGATAACATTATTTTAAAAAAAAAAAATGGGCAAGTGGCCGCCGCAGTTGGCTTGAATAAATTCCAGCCGAGAGGCCCAACTTTCGACCACTTTTTGCAGCATTTTGGACCGTATGTCAGCAATAATGCACCGAATATTCTCTTCCAAGGCGTCAATCGTGTTGGGCATATCTGCGTACTTTACATAACCCAACAAAAAATAGTCCAGCGGCGTTAAATCGCCCGACCTTGGAGGCCACGCCACAGGCCCACGATGCGAGATAATGCGCTCACCGTTGGTTGTATGGCATGTAGCGCCGTGCAATTCAGGCACGGCGCTACATGCCATGGCTCTATATCGTTCCCCATTGGCTCTATATCGTTCTCCATGGCTCTATATCGTTCCCCATTGACTGTAACATTCAGTTTTGATGAAATATGGACCAATGATTTCCTCTGCCCATAAAGCACACCAGACAGTGACTTTTTGAGGATGTAATGGCGTCTCAACAATGGCTTGTGGATTTTCATTGCTCCAGATGCGTCAATTTTGGTCATTACCGAACCCATTTATCGCTGAACAACATTTTCTTGTAAAAATCAAGATCGGTGGCCATCTCGTTTTGGGCCCATTCACCACGATTAGCAAAGTTGTTCATTACTCAGTACAACACATGATTTCGGGACTCAATTCTGATAATTGTTTGTGAAAGTAGCCCCAAAAAGAACTTCTGCCTCATTCGTTTGATCAAGGAACATCAAATAATTTAATTTAATAATTAATGTAAAGTTATTAAGTATCGTATAGGGGCTCTTTTGTTTGTCATAACTCGAGAACTAGTGGTTCTCCGAATAAGCTGAAACAAATTTAAAAAATTTATATTACAATTCCTTCAATCTTTTCATACAACGCTTCGCTACATAAGCAACAGTTTCGCAGTTATAAATAAATGATGAAGAAAAAATATTTTTTGTCTAAAAAATTAAAGTTTTTTTTTAATTCATAAAAAATACAAAACGGTAAAACGTGTCAAGTCCTATTACCTTCACGTAAAGTCACATAACCTATAAACAAAATGAGACATAGATCATGAAAATTGATTTACGCGTTTCGCTTTTATGCACAATTAAGTGAAGGTATGAATTTCAAAAATTTGCTCGAGATATGTACAAAATTCTTTGGCAAAAACGTTGATGACTTTTTTGGGGCTACTTTCACAAATAATTTTCAGAATTGAGTCCCGAATCAATCAACTGAAAATTTTTTACTGTGTTATGAAATGACAAACCAAGCTGATCATAAATCAAGGGACAGCTGTCAAAAAGACTAACTCCGAAAAATGTGTGGCCAGATTGAAAACCACACGTCTAACAAAAACACTCCAATCCCACGACTGCCGGTTCTATTACCTGATTGACCCGAAACTCTTCGGCCAGGGGCAGTCACCTTACCAATATATGTTTTTCGTTCGTCCATTTTTTCGTCGTGGGAGCAGCACTTCCCGGAATGCCTGCTCCGAATACTGCTGGTCCGAACCGGGATCGAACAAAACCCCGGACCTTGGATCTGCTCGGTTTGTCAGAACCGAATACAACATCGTCTGTAAGGTGTACTCGTTGCATGGAGTGGGTGCACTTCAGGAGCTGTTCAGGTCTGAACCACATCAGGGAGTATAGCGAAGCAGACTTTGTTGCCTCATGCTGTATCAACGAAGTTAGCAGTGGGTATCTGGATCTGGTGTTATCATTGACGTCTTCATTTTCGTCTTCGTCGTCATCATCATCCAACTACGAGACTCACCCGCAGTCGCCCTCGCAACAGCATCAACATATACAGCGTCTTACACCACAGATTGCTGTTGCCACTTATCAATGCATCAAGTGCATCAATTTTGCAATTTAATTGTAATGGCCTACGCAACAAAATCAGTGAGGTCATAGAATTTATGAGAGAAACATCATGGTCGCTACGATACAAGAAACTAAGCTGCTGCAGCCTGCACAGTTGTGACGGATACAACGTGCTACGTAAGGATCGCACCAGAAGTGGAGGTGGGGGACTTGCTTTCCTGTTACATCATTCTGTGCAGTACAGACCTATTTCGCCTGAGCTTGACTCTAAAGCCCCATACATGGAATGTATGGGGGTATCAGTCAAGTCTGGAACTACCGAAATATATTTGTACAACGTATACATCCCGCCATTAGCTGTGTCCCGCGTTATCTGCCTGAAATTAGCAATTTGCTACAAGGCAATAACCGCTTGGTCCTAGGAGACTTTAACGCTCACCACAAACTGTGGCATTCTCTCCTAGACAACGAACAAAGGGGCATAGCTTTGGCAGATCAAGTTGATAGCTCTACGTTCTACACAGTGATTGAGGACGCCCCCACGCGGATTATGGGCGATTGACATAGTTCGCCAGACATCACTATGGCATCGCCTGGCCTGATCAACGACGTCACCTGACAACCCATCATCTCATTAGGATCAGACCACCTTCCCATAATTCTCTCCATAAATAGACCACCCGATTTCATAACCTCTGAACGCCGTACGTTTCTCAATCAAAAAAGGCTGATTAGTAGGCCTTCAGAGAAGCCACCGACCGCAGCTTTAATAATCTAGCTATTCCGTCGGATGTTCGGGTAGCCGAGAAAAAGTTCCGGGTCATCATTAACGCAGCAGGCGCTCGCCATATCCCTGCTGGTCGAATACTCGAAGTACGACCAAACTTTCCAGCAGAGGCAACGGGTCAAATCACTCTCTAGCCCTGTATGGAAGGATGATCGGACAGCTGTCACGTTCGGTGATAGAACAGTGACAGATCCGAAGCGGTGCGCGTGTTATTTTAACCGGATTTTTATTGAGCACCCAGAGAGTATTAAGGCGAAAAGGAGAGTATTGCGTCGTATCCGCGCTCTCCGAGTTGAAGAGGCACCACCACAATTTACCGTTGGCAAAGTTGCCCATGTCAGCTCAAAGTCATCAAAGGCGCTGGGTCCGGACGGAATCCCAATGCTGATGTTAAAGCACTTGGATACCCCGAGAGTAGAGTACATGACCAAAGTTCTCAATCTGTCGCTAGCCACTCACGTAGTTCCCGATGCCTGGAAAATGGGCAGAGTGGTCCCGCTACCGAAGCCAGGCAAATACGCAAGTAAAGGAGATTCGTACAGGCCGATCTCCTTGCTTTCTCCAGTAGCAAAGACGCTTGAAGCACTGCTCCCCTCAGCCTGATCGAACACTTTCCTAGTGCTGATCATCCGCAAGCAGCACAGCACAACAACTGCTTTACACGCCATCACCACACGTATAAGTCGCGGCCTTAACCAGAAAAAGCCTAACGACAGGACGGTCCTCGTGGCTCTTGACCTTACAAAGCCTTCGACACAGTCAATCATACCACTCTGTTCGAGGACATTGAAGAAACGTCCCTTCCGCCCAGTTTGAAACGTTGGGTCGTAAACTATAAGTGAGGGCGCCAGTCATATGTTATTAAGTATCGTATAGGGGCTCTTTTGTTTGTCATAACTCGAGAACTAGTGGTTCTCCGAATAAGCTGAAACAAATTTAAAAATTTATATTACAATTCCTTCAATCTTTTCATACAACGTTTCGCTACATAAGCAACAGTTTCGCAGTTATAAATAAATGATGAAGAAAAAATATTTTTTGTCTAAAAAATTAAAGTTTTTTTTTAATTCATAAAAAATACAAAACGGTAAAACGTGTCAAGTCCTATTAACTTCACGTAAAGTCACATAACCTATAAACAAAATGAGACATAGATCATGAAAATTGATTTACGCGTTTCGATTTTATGCACAATTAAGTGAAGGTATGAATTTCAAAAATTTGCTCGAGATATGTACCAAATTCTTTGGCAAAAACGTTGATGACTTTTTTGGGGCTATTTTCACAAATAATTTTCAGAATTGAGTCCCGAATCAATCAACTGAAATTTTTTTACTGTGTTATGAAATGACAAACCAAGCTGATCATAAATCAAGGGACAGCTGTCAAAAAGACTAACTCCGAAAAATGTGTGGCCAGATTGAAAACCACACGTCTAACAAAAACACTCCAATCCCACGACTGCCGGTTCTATTACCTGATTGACCCGAAACTTTTCGGCCAGGGGCAGTCACCTTACCAATATATGTTCGTCCATTTTTTCGTCGTGGGAGCAGCACTTCCCGGAATGCCTGCTCCGAACCGGGATCGAACAAAACCCCGGACCTTGGATCTGCTCGGTTTGTCAGAACCGAATACAACATCGTGCTACGTCTGTAAGGTGTAATCGTTGCATGGAGTGGGTGCACTTCAGGAGCTGTTCAGGTCTGCACCACATCAGGGAGTATAGCGAAGCAGACTTTGTTGCCTCATGCTGTATCAACGAAGTTAGCAGTGGGTATCTGGATCTGGTGTTATCATTGACGTCTTCATTTTCGTCTTCGTCGTCATCATCATCCAACTACGAGACTCACCCGCAGTCGCCCTCGCAACAGCATCAACATATACAGCGTCTTACACCACAGATTGCTGTTGCCACTTATCAAGTGCATCAATTTTGCAATTTAATTGTAATGGCCTACGCAACAAAATCAGTGAGGTCATAGAATTTATGAGAGAAACATCATGGTCGCTGCGATACAAGAAACTAAGCTGCTGCAGCCTGCACAGTTGTGACGGATACAACGTGCTACGTAAGGATCGCACCAGAAGTGGAGGTGGGGGACTTGCTTTCCTGTTACATCATTCTGTGCAGTACATACCTATTTCGCCTGAGCTTGACTCTAAAGCCCCATACATGGAATGTATGGGGGTATCAGTCAAGTATGGAACTACCGAAATATATCTGTACAACGTATACATCCCGCCATTAGCTGTGCCCCGCGTTACCTGCCTGAAATTAGCAATTTGCTACAAGGCAATAACCGCTTGGTCCTAGGAGACTTTAACGCTCACCACAAACTGTGGCATTCTCTCCTAGACAACGAACAAAGGGGCATAGCTTTGGCAGATCAAGTTGATAGCTCTACGTTCTGCACAGTGATTGAGGACGCCCCCACGCGGATTATGGGCGATTGACATAGTTCGCCAGACATCACTATGGCATCGCCTGGCCTGATCAACGACGTCACCTGACAACCCATCATCTCATTAGGATCAGACCACCTTCCCATAATTCTCTCCATAAATAGACCACCCGATTTCATAACCTCTGAACGCCGTACGTTTCTCAATCAAAAAAAGGCTGATTAGTAGGCCTTCAGAGAAGCCACCAACCGCAGCTTTAATAATCTAGCTATTCCGTCGGATGTTCGGGTAGCCGAGAAAAAGTTCCGGGTCATCATTAACGCAGCAGGCGCTCGCCATATACCTGCTGGTCGAATACTCGAAGTGACAGATCCGAAGCGGTGCGCGTGTTATTTTAACCGGATTTTTATTGAGCACCCAGAGAGTATTAAGGCGAAAAGGAGAGTATTGCGTCGTATCCGCGCTCTCCGAGTTGAAGAGGCACCACAACAATTTACCGTTGGCAAAGTTGACCATGTCAGCTCAAAGTCATCAAAGGCGCTGGGTCCGGACGGAATCCCAATGCTGATGTTAAAGCACTTGGATACCCCGAGAGTAGAGTACATGACCAAAGTTCTCAATCTGTCGCTAGCCACTCACGTAGTTCCCGATGCCTGGAAAATGGGCAGAGTGGTCCCGCTACCGAAGCCAGGCAAATGCGCAAGTAAAGGAGATTCGTACAGGCCGATCTCCTTGCTTTCTCCAGTAGCAAAGACGCTTGAAGCACTGCTCCCCCCAGCCTGATCGAACACTTTCCTAGTGCTGATCATCAGCATGGATTCCGCAAGCAGCACAGCACAACAACTGCTTTACACGCCATCACCACATGTATAAGTCGCGGCCAGAACAAGCCTAACGACAGGACGGTCCTCGTGGCTCTTGACCTTACAAAGCCTTCGACACAGTCAATCATGCCACTCTGTTCGAGGACATTGAAGAAACGTCCCTTCCGCCCAGTTTGAAACGTTGGGTCGTAAACTATAAGTGTGGGCGCCAGTCATATGTAGAATTTAGAGACAGAATGTCGAAGCCCCGTAGATTTAAACAAGGCGTTCCCAGGGTGGAGTTTTATCCCCGGCTCTGTTAAACCTCTACCTCTCTAAACTTCCTTCACCACCAGACGGCCATGAAATTATGTCGTACGCTGTCGATTGCACAATTCTGGCGTCAATACCTAAAGTGGATGACATTTGCGAGAAAATCAACTGTTACCTCACTTGCCGGCAGTACTTGGGGAGCCGACAAAGAAACCTTTGTTGGCCTCTTACAAAGCGTTAGGTCGGTCTGTAGCAAACTACGCAGCACCTGTATAGTCGGCAAAAGTGAGTACGTAGCAATGAAATAAAATTCAGACTTGCCAGAATGCCGCCCTCAGAACATCAACATGGTGTCTTCTTATGTCTTCTGAGAACCATCTTCACGAGACGAAGTTCCTTACCTGCTGTCTAAGCAATACCTGTTTGGATGTTTACGCAGCAGTCATCCTAACCACCATCTCTTGCACAGGATGCCTCCGCCCAGGCAGATCAGGTACGATCTTCATGATGTAGAGAGAGAGGTCCAACGGTATAAAGGAGAACCTTTTGATCATTGAAACCATCAGGAAGGTCCGAACAACATTCACGCCGATGATCGCAGCAGCAGTATCCAGCTACCGTGTGAATGTAGTGCTAGGGGAACATCCCCCGGAGATTTCACCTGAGGAGAAGGTACTACCTCGGAAGACGCGCGTGGTTCTGACGCAGCTGAGATCTGGATGGTGCAGCCGCCTCAATTCTTACTAGGCACGAATTGATGCTAACGTTCCGGACATCTGTCCAGCCTGCTATCAGGGACCACATGATGTGCTGCACCTCTTCAATTACCCGGCCAAGCCAACTTAGCTGACCCCCAGTTCTTTGTGGATGCATCCTGTTCAAATGGCGCGTTTCCTCTACCTGGATATCGAAGCAGATCCCCTATATACGAACAAGACTTCAAAATAAATATATTGTTGTTACAACAACAACGGCTCTTTGTATTGTATATAATAGTTTATGATAACAGAGATAGTTTATGATAACAGAGCCTTACTGGTAAGCGACTATTTTCGATGATTCATATTTTTAAAAATTACGTTTTTGCCGATTTATTTTTTTAAAAATTAGATTTCCTGTGGTTTTTAATTGGTAGCCCTGACTTTTCACACAACTACATTTTTCCTAGCTCAGTTTCTTTGTTTTCGTGAAACATGTTTTTTAAGATAGCAGAGATTTTTAAACTTTTCGAAATCACTTAATTTTTGGAATACGTTAGTAAAGCTCGGTTTTTAGAAATGATCAGATCGATTTTTTTTCTCAGAGTATGTTAAAAATCTTTCTAAATGAGCTTTTTTCTCTGAAATACATATAACTAACATATACATCACAAATCAGTAGGAAGAAATGAAATGTCGGCTTTAAATTTGGAATACAGTTGGGCGTAGTACGGCGGTAGTATGAACGGCTATCATGCCAGTAAACCCAGTTTCAAGTCAGGGTTGATATTATTCGAGAAAATTTGCATAGTAACGGTAATTGAATTTTAGTTTCACTAGATAAATGGAAGGCATTTGATCGTTTAAATCACTTTAATTTAGTTAGGGAAGGATTTTCTTATATGGTAGCACAATTTGTTAACGTACGTGGTTAACCTCGGACATTGTTAAGGTGTAATCTGGAGTTGCCAAAGGCACTGTAAATTGGCAACGTTTATTTCTATTTTACTTGAATGGTTGTGTGGGTTCTTGAGATTTACAAGTGATGAAACCTTTCCAGTTTGCAGATATTATCTTTGTTTTGTTTAAGTCGGTAACTCCTGGACTTATTGGATGCTAACGAAAATTTGAACATTGAGAATCTCATACGTAAAATGGTGATTAATGACATTTCGATCACTACTAGCAATATTAAATCTGTAATGTTTTATACAACTGACAGAGATGTTGTCTACTCGAGTAGTAGACTCGGGATCAAAGATATTGCATACGTTTGAATTGAGAATCGTAAACTAAAATTGAGAAGATACAAATCGAAATTGAGAAAATATAAATTAATTTCGCCAAAAAATTGTCCCCTTTTCCCTTCGTTGTGATTACAAAAACTTGTCTTCCCGTTCTGGCATATTCGAATTTGAATCCCCTTTATTATGAAATAAAATTTCTTGGGAATTTTTGTGACATTTATCTAGATTTTTTACGCTTACAACTTGAATGTAAAAAAAATGTATTCGTTTAAAATATAAAATTAGTAATTTTAAAATAAATTGTTGTATTTCTAGGTTAGTGAATAAAATGCAACTACAGATGTAAGTCGAAAAATTGGAAAGCTGCCCAAATATTGCTGGTAGTTATTCCAAAATACACAAAGCAAAAAGTGAATCATTTTGGATAGATACATTAACATATTTAAATAGTGCGGGATCTCCAAATATGTCTGCGGCAGAATGAAAAAAGGTCTTAAGGAATGTTTTTATAAATTGTAACAGAAAAAAAATTTAAATATAATTTTAAAAGGTTTGTATAGATCAGCAAAGATATACACGGAATAAGGCAGGAAATATTCATCGCTATCGAACGGGTACAGGAGGAGGGAGGTCAACAAAAAAAGCTTCAGCTTTCCTCGACTGAGGAATTTATAATTTGGTGAATATGGAAGACGCTGTAGGAGGAGTCAAGGAGTCTTTGGTTTTTGTAGGTTTGGATACAGAAAATACCGCTACAGAAATGGATACGGAAAATTCAATGGTTTTGAAAGTGAAAGATCTCACGCCCACCCCACTATCTATGAAAACCCCTCCATCAGTGGAATCATCTCGAAAGCTATTTACATCAAATGCTAAAGAAAAGTAAGCTGTGGATTACATTGAAACCGAGATAAAGGCACAAGAAAAAATTGCAGAGAAGATGAGTGACCTGGTTGATTTCATGAAGCAGGATAAGACTGAAACAATAGTTTATGTCAAGAGAATTAGACGCTCATTCGAAAAAATAGTGGACTTTAACTCAAAAGTATTGGGTTTGAAACAAAAAAAGATAGATTTAAAGAAACAAAAATTTAACGAAATACTTCATATGGCTGATGATCGTGACGTTTTAATATCTCCATGCAGCCAAGCGTTCATAAAGTATCCAAATTTCAATGTCATGATTACCTCGAAAACATAGAAGAACTGCACCAAATCTATTCAACTCTAAATCGTAAACTTAATTATCGATATTTATCTTAATAATATGTTTATGTGTATTTTAGAGGTCAGAGTACTTAAGTGAAATATGTAACCGTAGTCTGCTATATCAAGCACTTACTAGCGATTGCGGCCACCCTTTCCTAATTACAAATATATATACCGGAAACATGACATAGTTTGGATAATTATATAATACACCAAATTCAGATTCCAGACATCGGCGACCTTAATTCTCAAAGTACTGTCTGGGGTTCCTTTTTCAACTCCTGTTCTAGTAACATATGGCTTGTTATTTAAAATAACGGCTCTTCAACCTTACTTACCACGCGGCACTCACTTCTATCGACGTATCAATGTGCAGGTCCGACCTAGATTCTTACCTAAACCGGTCTTGCTTGGATAATCCAGATGGAGTATTCACATAAAACAAAATTATCGCTTAGATCGCTTATTTTTTCTCATGCTAATGATATCTACCTACTGTATTATAAAGGTAATTTTAGATACATAAGTATAAATGTTAGAAAATAAGAGTTATTGTTTGTCGTAAGATATATCGTTTATGTTAGAGTGTTGGAATCAATAAATTAAATTAAAAATCTTTCCACATTACTGGAAAATGGCTTTGCTATCACCAACTCCAAAAGCTGTTAAGAATCCATGCCACCTGCAAAGTTACCGACCAATCTCGTCCTTGACCTTTCTTTCCTATAATAAGTAAGGTCTTAAGTATATAACATAACTTCCTGCCCAGGCATTGTGTTTATAGCCTTTGTCACCAAATTAGGAAAGCCCTGCGAAACAACATACACAGTAGAAAACAATTTCTTGTCATATCGGCGGATTTAGAAAAGGCTTTTGTTTGCGTGATTCTGATAACAGATAATTATTATTGACACAGATAATTATTAAACTTAATGGCTGGGGCGTTAATCATACACTTCTAACACTATTTTATTCCTTCGTCTCCAATCGCAGGATACCTGTTTAAGTCGGTGGGTACTACTCCAACGTTTTTACTTTGGATAATGGTATACCACAGGGTTCTCCTCTTTCGGTAATACTATACAACATTTATTCAAACACATTAGACAAGGCAATAGAAAATCATAAATAAAAATTCTTAGACTCCTTAAGAGTCGAGAGTATATTTCCCAGTTTTAACCAACTACACGAGAAATTTTCTATCAATCTGGCGTCAAGACCCTTAACTTTGCCTTGCGATGGCCCCACTATACCTTGCGAGACCATATTACTATACGTACCACAATATCTTCCTCTACAGTTGACCATTAAAGACCCACACGTTTACAAGACGCTCTTGGCTGATTTCATCTTGCAACCCACAGACGATCTTGTCTAAGGAAGGATCTTTTAAAAGAAAAGCCTCCTTTTATTTCGTTTTAAAGCAAATATCAAATTCCCTATTTGAAACTAAATGTCGCTTGCCGGGCAGAATTGGCGTTTTCTCAGCTGTACTGCCTGCTGTCATATCAGGTATGACATACGCATCAGCTCTGCTGGGAATGAGGTTAATCTGTACTGACAGCCTAAGTGTTACCAAAGCGCTACGACCAAAGGTAAAGAAGTCTTTTAAAACGTCTTATTTCGTGCATTTATCATGAGGGTCTCTTTCCACAATGGTAATGAACGACCAGACGAGTCCGCCAGGTAGTCTCTCAATCGCTCTAATATCTGAACTACCCCCATTTCCACAAAATGCACTAACTTTGATCTCTGAAATCGCACGGATGATTTCTGAAAACAGTCAACCCTTCGATAAATAGGCCAAACTACAACGAACATCTCAGTAGATACGATTGCACATCTCTAGCACGTCTTCGAGTAAACAAGGCCTTATTCAACACCATGCATTTAAAATCTGAAGAATATTTTTTACCATAAAAATTTGTGCAAAGAAGGAAAATTGGGATATGTACAGGTTGGCGCATGACTGACGTTGTGGTTTAAATGTTTAATAACTTTTTAACTTGAACAGTTTTTTATTCTGGTTCGAGGCCTTTTTTGTTGTTTCTTTTTCAGAATCAATTAAAATATTGGTGAAATGTATTGGCTACGGTTGCCAGGCAGACTGTACAGCTGTTTCTAAACCCGCCAAGGTTTTTCTTCAGCAGTCTTTGGCAACAATTACTTCGGCTACAAATCAAATAACTTATACGGGTCTCACTATGATTAATGAAAATTACCCTTTGCGTATAGTCTTCAAACTGTGCGAAGAGTAATCTTCCTAGCTCAAGCCATTATAATGATAAAAGACAGAATAAATGTAAACAAAACAATAACTTTTTAAATTTTTTTTCGTTTTTTTGCCAAAGACTGCTGAAGAAAAACCTTGGCGGGTTTAGAAACAGCTGTACAGTCTGCCTGGCAACCGTAGCAAATACATTTCACCAATTTCTTCTTTTTAAGTTGATTCTGAAAAAGAAACAACATAAAGGTCTCGAACCAGAATAAAAAACTGCTCAAGTCATAACTTTTTAAATTTATTTATATTTTTATTTCAGAATTTTGTGAAGCAAACTTGGGAAATTTAAAATGGAATACTTCACAACAGAACAGCTATCAGCAATTTTTGATTTTTTAAAAATCTAGAGTCAATTGTTTTGACGCTGTGTGCTTATCGTCGCTGTTTGTGGATACTGGATATTCAGAACCAACAATAACCCGCATGGTACGTTTTTTTAATAACCAACACTCAGAGGATGCCTCCTATACATGCGGTGCATTGCGTTGGCGAGTGGAAAGTAAAGGATCGGAGGGGGGAAGAGGGAGTAATATTTATGGACACTTGTCTTGAACTTCTGGATGTCGCAATTAGTGGGAAACACATTTGCCGGAAGTCGATTCCACATACGGACTGTACGAGCAAAAAACGAATTTGATCTGTAGTGTATAATGCGGCCACCTGGCCAATCGATAACAAACGGGTGTGAATTCCTAGAAAGTCTCGTATCCCTACACACCATGAAAGTAATTATAGAACAGCGTCACGCAACTCACATTCCGACGATGCTCAAGGGAAAAAATAGAGTTGCATACCCTACTGTCACCTATCAGCACCATCGCTCTCCTTTGAACACGGTCAAGTAGCTCCAAGGATGATTTTGGAGCACCTGCCCATATATGGGAGTTGTATTCCATCTTCGGCCTGATACAAGTTGTATAGATATTGAAAAGATCAGAAGCAGTGAAATATTTCTTGCACCGCTTTAAAAAGCCTATGCACTTGAGTGCTTCTTTCGACACTTCGAATACATGTCTCTCCCAACGAGCGTCACATTGTATTTTTATGCCCAGAACATTAAGAGCTTCTGATTGTTCAATATCTGTACCATCGATAGAAATTGACAATGTTGTTGGGTCAGCGAATCGCTTGTGAGACAACAAGCAGCACTGTTTATTACGTGCATTAAAATCTACTCTATTCACTCGACCCTATTCGGAAATGGCCAGTAGATCCTGGCCAAGTGTCTCATCCTTTTGTCTTCAATATCTGGAAGACTCGGCCTACGGTCGAATGAATAAGAATGACAGAGATTACTGTCGTCCGCAAAGGAGTAGATTGGATTCACGGTCTGACCCAACAGATCATCAATGAAAATTAGAAATAAAGAGGGAGAAAGGACAGAGCCCTGTGGTACTCCTGCAGTAAGCCTATGTTTGTTGGATGAGAACCCATCTACAACAACTCTTATAGTGCGATCTCTAAGAAAGCTCGTTATAAAACAAGCGAAAGTATTACCAAACATAAAGCCATCAGCTTTGTTAAGAGTGCACCGTGCCAGACTCTATCAAAGGCCTTGGAGATATCCAGGGCCACAACCTTACTCTCACTAAACTGGTGAATAGACCGACTCACAGAGCTCCGACAAGAAAGCCATCAGGTTTTGTATTGTTGTGTGGTTCTACCAACAAAATGAATAGTTACACGGAAGATGCTTTAGGTTTGACATATAAAATAGAACTGTTTATTTATATCACAATAGGTTTTACAATACGACCTGATCTGGTCCTCATCTCTTCTTGTGGGTTATTTTGAGTAGATGTGTTAGAAGTATGATCTTTCGGTTGTCCTGTATGTTGATTGTTTGAATCTTCGATATTGTTACGACTTGTGTCAATTGATGTGCTGCTTTGTGTTGCTGAATAACAACAAAGATTTTTTCCATATTGTTTCCAATGGCTTATGGTCTGTTTCGATGGTTGTTTCTTTTCCCCATATGTAATCATGAAATTTTTTACAACCAAACCGAATAGCATATGCTTCTTTTACTATTTGTGGATAATTCTGTTCGCTGTCTGTTAGAGCCTTTGTGGCATATGCTACTGGTTGACCTCGCTGTAAGAGAACGGCTCCTATTGCTTTTGATGATGCATCCACTGATAGAGTTACAGGGTCATTCAACGCAAAATATCTTAAAACTGGAGCTTCGCTCAGCGTTTTCTTAATGGTTTTAAGTGCTGTTCAATATTCCAAGACCATTCATTTTCTCTTTTTAGTAAAACACGGAGAGACTGTGTTATCTGAGACAAGTTTGGTATAAATTTGCCTAAGTATGTGACCATGCCCAATATACGTGACAACTCTGTCTTGTTCGTTGGCATTTTCAGCTTCTCTATGGCTTCAACTTTGCTTCTATCAATTTCAAGACCATGTCCTGTTAATATGTGGCCTAAAAATTTGACTCGTTCCGCATTAAAAATACACTTTTCGCTATTAAGTTTAAGACCATTATCTTTAATAATTTCCAGTACCTTTTCAGTCAATCGAGTATTTTCTTCTTTTGAGCTTGCGTGTATTAATATGTCATCCATGGCAACTTCAACGCCTTGAATACCACGTATTAGGTCAGACATTACTTGCTGAAAAATTTCTGGTGCTGATGCCAAACCAAATGGCAGCCTTTTGCAAGAATATCTGCCCCATGATGTAGCGAATGTTAAATAATCTTGAGTTCTTTGGCTTACCTTTATTTGCCAAAATCCTCTTGTGCAATCAAGTAATGTGAAATATTTACTGTTTTCCAATCTTGATGCTATGCTTTCCATTGTGCTTAGTGGGTAGTGACGTCTTTTAATGTTTCTGTTGACGTCTGATGGATCAATGCAAATCCTAATTTTCCCTTTTTGTTTTACTACTACCATCGGTGAAACTACTAGCGTAGGCTTTGTTGTTGGTTTTCTTATATCTTCCTTGACCATCTTTTCTAGTTCGGCTTTCACTTGCTCTCTTAACGTCAGCGGTATTGATCTAGCCGGATGAATTTCAAATTTCGGATTTTCGATAATATCTATGTCGTATTCGTAGTCCTTCAGGCAACCTATTCCTTCAAAAAGTTCCTTGTATTTTGATTTAATAATAGAACGAATGTCGTTATCGATTCTAATTTGTTTCACTCTAATGACCAAGTTCTCCATTTCACAAGTCTGTTTGCCAAGGACTGGGGATACGTTCTCATTTATTATTAAAAATTGTATTTCGGTATTTCTGTCTTTTATTTTACATTTTAATTTTAATTCTCCACAGACTTTTATTTTATGATCGCTGTTAAAAACTATAGTCGAAACTTTCGATCTTTTGATTAAGTCAGTGCTTTCCAGTTCTTTTACAATTCTAAAAGGCAAAACATTACACTGAGCTCCGGTATCTAATTTCACTTTAAATTGCTTTCTGCCCACTGTTACTATTTCGTGCCATTCATTATCAACAGTTTTTGTTTTGATACTGTTCACAACATAATGTTCTTCATCACTGTATGTTTCTGTTTCTTTATATTCGTGATTAACGCTGTGCACTTTTTGTTTTGATTTACACATTTTCATAAAATGTCCATTTCTTCCACATTTCATGCATTTCTTTTGAAATGCTGGACAGCTTTTCTTTCCATGAATCTTCCCACATCGTTTACATTGAAACTTTTCATCATTATCATCTTTGTAATGTTTAACCGTTTTCTTTTTATTTACTATTGACACTTCTTTTTGTTCGGTTTCTTTTCGCATGTTTGTTGCCTGCAAATTTGCTATCTCACTCGCTCTGCAAGTGTTGACTGCTGTGTCGAATGTTAATTTATCCTCCGCCAAAAGTCTCTCTCGAACGTTATCGCTTTTTATTCCACTTACTATTTTGTCTCTTAACATTCGTTTCTCCGTTTCTCCGAAATTGCAAAGTTTAGCCTGTGTTGTTATGCGAGTCATACATTCCTCAAACCTTTCATCCTCTTCTTGTACCATCTTGTTAAATATGTATGCCTCATATGCATCATTCTTTTTCGGGATGAAATATTGTTCGAATTTCTTAATAATTTCTGTAACGCTTGATTTTTGTGCATCTGTGAGCTCAAATGATTCGTAAATTTCGCAAGCTTCGTAACCAATTGTAGACATGAATACAGCCACTTGGACGTTGTTCGTCTCCTTTTCTAATTGAGTAGCTTTTGCATACCAATCATATGCATTTTTCCACTGTTTCCACTCTGCTATCATGTTCGTTTTTATTGTTAATGCATTGGGCTGGCGAATTTGCCTGGGCCTCAATGTAGGTGGAACTTCGTCTGGCATTTTTATTTACTCTTTATATCACGAAGAATTTTTTTTTTTTTTTTTTTTTTTTTTTTTTAGGTTTGTATCCTATTCTGACACCATGTATTGTTGTGTGGTTCTACCAACAAAATGAATAGTTACACGGAAGATGCTTTAGGTTTGACATATAAAATAGAACTGTATTGAATATCATTTGTGTATATAGATCAGTGTTAGTGATATCGATTACTGATAATCGACTACTTAAATAACTATTCTATGTTACAGGTTTCCCGTAGAGCGATTTCTAAGGAAGCCATACTGTCGATCACTAAGCAGGCAGTTGGACTCTAGATACCTCACAATATGGTGGTTAACCAAGCTCTTCACTACTTTAGAGATTGGCCGATAATTTGCAGGATTATTGGCTTCACCCTTTTTAGGGATTGGTTGGACGTCCGCAATATTCCAACATGCTGGGAAGACTCCCGCACGATAAGCAAGGTTGAAGAGGTTGCGTAATGGACGGGCTAGCGTCGAGGAGCACTTACACAGGAAAAGTGCCGAAATACCATCCGGGCCCGGGGACATATTTACGTCGAGATTCGCAAGAACCCTTTTAACCCCACGTGTTCGAAAAAAAACCTGAGGCATGGAACTAGATACGTTTTCGATCACGGGAAGTGGTTGATTGCTTTCCGGCAAAGAATAATTTCCTGCGAACATTTCAGCCAATAGGTTAGCTTTATCAACCGGGTCAGTGAATGCCTGATCGTCTTTAACAAGAGTTGGGATAGATGATGAACTATCCTTTACTCTTCTTACAAACGACCAAAAGCTCTTACTTCACCTGGGGGAAGCAAGAATCTTTGTGTGTAGAAATTTTTCACGCTTAAGCACTCTGGCACACGAAGTTCTTGCCTGTTTCCGCAGCAGTTCAGTATTGGCGTTTTTGTTCAGCCGCTAATTTCTGAACGCCTCCTCTTTAGATCAGGCAGCATCCCTGCATGCCTGGTTAAAACAACCGTTTTTGGCTGGTTTAGCCGACATAATTTTATTTGGAATAAATGTCTTCATTCCAAATAAAATGAAATTTTTTGGATCATTTCAGCAGCAGCATTTACGTCGTTGTCGAGAAAGCACAGTTTCCAATTAAAATGCTGAAAAAAATGGTTGAGCTCAGCCCAACGTACCTTTTCGTAGATAAAACCTGTCCGCTTTGGGGCTGGTATCGAAGCGACACGAAGAGCGGAACACGAAAAGGATGCTGAAACAATGCAGTGATCAGAATTACCAAGAGGTGCAAGGACATTATCTTCGTACTTTTCAGGGTGCGAAGTTAAGTAAAGGTCAAGAATATTGTGATGGTGCCCTTCGACACACGGTATATTATATGTGTCGGTTCATTCACTAGTTGCGTCAAGTCATTTTGCGCGGCGAAGAGCTTTGCGTATTGGCCCTCCGGAGTTGTTTGGCTCGAATGCGAAAGCCAGGCGGAATTGTGGACATTAAAATATCTAGCAACGACGATTTCACTGTCCGGATAACTCTCAAAATTTTTCGTTATAAAATCGGAAAGGACGTCGAAGCCGTTAAGGGAAGCTTCTCATTCCGAGTTTGGGCTTCTGTATATAAACCCAAAATGAAGTACGTGTGTTCCAATCCTGAACTTAACCCAAAGGGAGTGAAATTCTGGATCTTGTAGCATAAGTGTTGCTGGCTCTGAAACACTATATCGTTAGGTACATATACCATAAGTCCTCTGTGAGAAATAAAAAGAGGAAGGGTGTGATACCCAGGGACGTAAAAATCCTGTGGATCAGAATCCTCACGAACCTGTGCCTCACAAAGAGCTAGAACATCAGGCCTATGGAAATGAATGTGGGAGAACACAGCGAAAAAATTCGCACGCAGGCCACGTATGTTGGCGAAATGTATGTTAAATTTCTTTACCATTGCGCCAACTAGAAAACAAAAACAAATGTCAGTATGTAAGTGCAGTAAACAATCTCACCCCTTTGCCGCTGCTGGTCCCTCCAATGCTTAGTGTTATGCCTTAAACATTGGAGGGGCAACGACAAAAAAACTACTTACACAGATTGGAAAAGACATGGTGTGGTGGAGGGAGGGGGGTGGGTGGCAATGTACTACGGAAAGAGATAAACAAGTTCTCTTAGTGCGTTATCGTTGGTTTTTGTGTGTTATTTTTGTTTTTTGTCTTTTTCTCTTTTCTTCTTCTTATTGTTGTTGTGTTTAGAATTATAGCACATATGTATGTATGTTTGGCTTTTGATAGAATTTTGTTTTATGAGTTTTTTTCAGATTTTGTTTGTTTGTTTGTTGATATTTTTGGTAACGTAGATTTAGTTTTGTAGTTGTTATTTTCATGTGTTATAGTTTGGTTATTGATTTGGTTTTCCGTGTTTTGTTTTAATTTCGAGTAATTTTATTTTAGGACGGATGATAGGCAACTTTAACGCGGACGACACAAAACGCGTGCGGACTGGACGACGGACAGAACATTACGTCATTAACGTAACC
This sequence comes from Hydrotaea diabolus, assembly GCA_963513945.1. NCBI lineage: Eukaryota > Metazoa > Arthropoda > Insecta > Diptera > Muscidae > Hydrotaea > Hydrotaea diabolus. The sequence goes on along the minus strand of OY740716.1, from coordinate 101,704,484 downwards.
AAACAACCAAAAAACAAACAAAAAAAAAGTGAGCTTCATCGCTGAACAAAATTTTCTTGTAAAAATCAGGATCGGTGGACATGTCGTTTTGGGTCCATTCACCACGATTTGCAAACGTTGTTCATTATGAAATGACAAAACAAACTGAGCATAAATCAAGTGACAGCTGTGAAAAAGACCAACTCCGTAATATGTCAGCCAGATTGAAAACCACACGTCTAAACACCCATTATATTTTATATAAATGTTTCAATCGCGATTATTTATGAAAACAGAGCCTTACTGATAAGCAACTATATTCGATTCATATTTTTAAAAATTGCGTTTTTGCAGATTTATTTTTTAAAAAAATTTGACTTTCTGTTGTTTTTATTTGGCAGCCCTGACTATTCACACAATTACATTTTTCCTAGCTCAGTTTATTCGTTTTGTTTTCGTGAAACATGTTTTTATTTTGTTTGCATATGGAAGGCATTTTATCGCTTAAATCACTCATTTAGTAATGAAGGATTTTCTTCTATGGTAGCACAATTTGTTAACGTACGTGGTATATCCTCGGACATTGTTAAGGTGTCATCTGGAGTTGCCCAAGGCCCAGTAAATTGCCAACGTTTATTTCTATTTTACTTGAATGATTGTTTGGGTTCCTTAGATTTGCAAGTGATGAAACCTTTCCAGTTTGCAGATATACAGGTTTTATTTAATTCAAGTCGGCATCTCCTCGACGTATTGGATACTAACGTAAATTTGAACATTGATAATCTCATACATAAAATGGCGAATAATGACATTTCGATCACTGCTAGCAAAACTAAAGCTTACATAATCAGGGTGTATCACCCTGATTATGTAATGATTATGTATGTTTCATACATCTGACAGAGATGTTGTCTACTCGAGTATTAGACTTGGAATCAAGGATATTGCATATGTTTGAATTGAGAAATTGAGAATCGAAATTGAGCAAAATACAAATTAAAATTGAGAAAATACAAATTAAAATTGAGAAAATACGAATTAATGTTTACCCCTATTATGAAACTATTTTCCCCACAAAATTGTTCCTTTTTTCCTTTGTTGTGATTACGAAAACTTGTCTTCCCAATCTAGCATGTTCGAAAGTGAGTCCACTTTATTATGAAATAAAATTTCTTGGGCATTTTTGTGACATTTATATAGATTTTGTACCCTTTCAATTTGGATGTGAAAAAATGTATTCGTTCAAAATATAAAATTAGTAATTTTAAAGTAAATTGTTGTATTTCTGGGTCAGTGAATAAAATGCAAGTACAGATGTTAGTCGAAGAAATGGAAAGCTGCCCAAGTGTTGCTGGTGGTTTTTCCAAAATACCCAATAGAGAAATTAAATCGTTTTGGAAAGATACAATATTTTTAAACAGTGCGGGACCTCCAAAAAAGACTGTGCCAGAATATAAAAAGATTAATAGCAATTTTAAATATAAAGGTATGGATAGATCAGCGGAGATATACGCGGAACAATACATTAAATATTCTTCGCTATCGCGAGGGTACTGGAGAAGGTCCACCAAAAAATCTTCAACTTTCCGCTACTGAGGAATGAATTTATGATTTGGTGATTATGATTTTGTTTTTGTAGGTTTGGTTTGGAAGGAAAATTTAATCGTTTTGGAGGTGAAAATTCTCACGCCCTCCCCGCTATCTATAGAAACCCCTCCATCAGTGGGAGCATCTCGAAAGCTATTTACATCAAATGCTAAAACAAAATCAGGTGGGAGCTCATTGAAACCGATATTAAGGCACACGAAAAAATTATAATGAAGATGGGTGACCTGGTTGATTTCTTTAAGCAGGATAAGACTGAAGCAAAAGTTTATGTAAAGAGGATTATTCGCTCATTCAAAAAAAAAGTAGACTTTAACTCCAAAATATTGGATTTGAAACAAAAAAGATAAATTTGAAGAAACAAAAATTTAACGAAATAAAACGATATCATATGGAATTGGAAAAGTTTATGATACGGGAAAATATAAACCCAATTGATGAAAACAAGAAATTGATCGAACTTACACAGATGAAGTACTCTTTAATGGGAGGAACCCCTTTTAAACAAATTTAAATATATATTGTTAAATTAAATAAACTATTTTGTTTTTCTTAATTCTTATTTTATAATTGCATTTGAATTTATTTAATACAAAGGAGTCGTAACAAGACCCAGGGTGAGTTGCGTCATCATACCGAATCCTCATATCGTGATTACATATCTAAAAATAGCTTGAGCATTAAAAATCCGAAATACGTGTATTTAATTTGCCTCTGGAGAGGCCTGGGAATATTAGATTTCGTAAAAAAATACTCCGCAGCACTTATTTTTTTTTCATTTTTAAAAAAGGGGGACTTTTATAGTCTGAAGGAATTTGTTTAGTACCACACAAAACGTAAGCTGAGCCGTTGCCACCTGGTAATCTCGCGACTTACCCTTCTTGTAGCTGCTTTAATCAAAATAACTCAAGCATGTGCTAAGTTTTATGATCAGAGGAATACATACTTTGGCATCAACAGTATAATCTCATCAAGAAGATATTAAAATGCATCCTTATTTATGCGAAATTATTGTGAATGAGAATTCCCACACAATTCTTTTTTGGGAGTGGGAATTTAATTTTTCTTTGTGAAAGGGAATTCCCAACTTTTGTATAATAGGGCTGATTGAGAAATTGGCAAGTCACATGCGATATGCAAAACGCCAATTTGATATCGCCCTGATCTACGGTTCACGCGTTTTCACAATTTTTCGAAGTTGTGACGAAAAGTGATAGCATAAGTTTCATATGCCAAAAACATGTGTTCTCTTTAAAATAAATACAAAGGACGCTGAAAACCAACGCTTTTAATAAAAAAAATTAAATTTTGTCTTTCTTCTTCCATTATTTCTAAAATGTCTCCATTACATTTTTTAAGTTTTGGTTGAGGCAAATGAATAGAAGCATCATAAGTGGCTTGAATAATAGACGGCGAGGTAGTTCGTGCTTCCTTGTGGTAGTTCGCGACAAGTGGATTAAGATATTCATCTCAAAACGTTGAAGAATAAGCATCTACTCCCGCTTGGTTAGTTGTCTCAGTAGATATACTGTTTCTTTTTTCTCTGTGCAAAAGTCACCATTTTCTATCCCCTCGACAGGTTGAAAGATGTTGCAAATTGTATCTATTTGCCTTTCTATTGGTGACAAAGAGTGTTGTTGGTAACTACCTCTGCCCGTTTTTTCAAGAAACACTATTTTTCAGCAAGTCTTGTTTTTACACTCCTCCAATCGCACCTGGTCTGAAAAAATCATAATTTAGAACTTATTTTCTTAGTTGAATGTTAAACGAACATACCTTTTTTATGAAGCAACCTATTAGGTGGTCCAGAGGCGTTAAGCTGAACTATCAACACTTTCCATGACTCCTCTTGCTTTATTTTGTCCCCTTTTAAAAATTCTATTGCTTAATCTTGATGATAAAATCCACAAAGATTTTGGAATGTTCGGTAGTTATTGAGGTCCCCTAGAATTTACACATATATATTAGTGATCACTATATTAATTTTTGTTGTAATACTTACATTTTTTCCAGCAAATTATTCACACGTTTCAATGAGGCTTTTGTTGACATTTGTGATCAAATTTATTTATTTCAATACAGATACTCGGTAACCTTCAGTTTTTTCCTTGCTTTAATTTAATTCATTGGAAAGATTTTTAGTATTCTTTCCTTGGGACTACCATGAACAGTGTTTTCGGAGTAGTACGAGAAAATTAAGTATTTCTAATTTGTGATTGCAGCATTCGCCATCAAACCATTGTGGTATTTAATGGCTTACCATTAAACATTTTATGAAAAATTAGAATATGCTTCTTGCACATATTCATTAAGTCATCAGACGGAGCAACTTAGTTTTTTAAGCTTGTTAATGACTGATAATTTTTGAAAAATAAAAAAGGTTCGCTGGGAGCCATCAAAACTTCATCCAGCTTTCTTAACTTTTGCTCACACTCTCTACAATTTTATTTTATTTTTAAAGTATTAAGCTTTGTATATGTAATAAAAAAATGAGCAAAAGACATAACATATATATTAAATAAAATAATAACATATATATTAAATAAAATAATATTCCAATTTTTACTTACCTATTCTGTTGTAAATTAATTGTTACATTTATTTTTTACATAAAACAGCTGATTTCAAACATCTGTTCTATCTTTGGTTGGCTAAAATTTCTCCAACCAAAATTTGCACACTCTCTAACATCAAACTGTCAAAATTTTCTATCTTTGGCTCTCATTTACTGGACTTTTTGTGTAAACGAATACGATCCAGTGACAAATTTGTACAAATTTGCAAGCAAACGAACACACTTGTGGTTGTCGAAGTCAACATTAATTTTTTTGCTTGTGATTGTGTTTGTTTGGTCAAAAGCTAAATGGGAGCTATCAAAATTTTCTTCAATCAGTATTTCCTCCTTAAAATTTGCCAAAATGCCATTTAATTCACCTACAGAAAGATTTTTATTGTTTCCTCCTTTTTCACGCAATATAGCAAAAGTGTTTTCTAACATGTCATGAATAGAGGATTTTGTCATGATAAAAAAAATATTTTCATCTACCAATAGTTCGTCGACCAAAAAAAGAACAGAATTTAAAGTTAGTATCATTCCGTCTAAAACGAAAACTTTCTTCTTTCTATCCGCAAATTCTAGTTTTTCTAAGAATTTTAGAAAAGCTTGAATATATTTGTGAGCTTCGTTTAATTGTTTCAATTGTACGTAATGAAGATCTGTAGCAATTATCACCATAAAGTTTTCCACTATTTAGGTAATCTAAAATATTGTCAAGCCAATTCATACTACTATTAGTAAACTTAGTTGTCTCTAATACTGTTCTGTTTGCATTTTTCAAAAAAATTAAGGAAGATATAGTGTCGAGTTAGTTTCGGACACATTTTTGCTGTTGCGTAGGTTTCCATTTCATAAAGTTCCCTTATTACTTGAAAACTGACATTGCCGTTAGAACATTTTAAGTCACATTTTAGCCACCCATTTCCTAAAGATTTTATTAAATGGGGAAAGTCGAACATGCAATATATTTTATCGTTATCCATATCAAAATATGATTTTTCAGCTGATACTCCAAGTTTAGAGAAACATTTTCTAATAGGCGAACCTTGGTCGCAAACTAGCACTCTAACTTTCACGGCAAGACTTTTAATGACAGTTATAACTTGCTTCACTATTTTGGTCAAAGTATCAGCTGTTAAACCAATTTTCGAAATAAATTAATTAATGCCGATATTAACATTTGAGCACATCTAAGTAAAAATACGCAACTTGCGTACCAAATTTTATTGCTTCTTTCGAAACCAGTGTGTTCGAAATCATCTATTAAATCAAGATGCGTGTTGTATCTCAACTCCTTCCTTATTGACATTTCATCCATCAATAAAATGTGATTTAAATCTGAGAACATCTTTGTTTAAGGGATTCAAAACAAATGTTTTTGAAACCAGGCTGTAAACATTTTATGGGGGCCCACCGGATTAAAGTAGAAACGTGAGAAAATTGAGATTCAATTCATTTCGTAAAAAGACATAAGTTGACTAAGACATAAAGAATATATTCCGAGCCATATATCTTACATCGTCTGAATACTTTTGTGGACAAGAACTTAGCAAAAGCTTGCAGAAAATTCGTTTGTTGCTTAAATTCTAAAGACAATCAGTGGACGACTTCAATGCATTTTTTGAAACAATATTCTTTATATATTTTTTATCCGTCGCTCAGTTTTTAGCGCTTAATGTATATATATTTTTAACAGCCTATTATATTTTCTCTATATTTTTTCCTTTAATATTGTTTCATTTTCGCAATTCTTACAAAAAGGTGCTTCTATCTCATTATTATAAACATTTTTCGGCGAATTTGGATAATCGATATCCTCTACACATAATCCTATTGTAGAAATAGCTTCTGCTTTAAATTTCTTTTTCCAACATACGGCTGTTCGGAAAGTTCTTAGCCTATCAATGAAAGAATATAATCTCCTGAAACTTTAATACACTTAGTCCAACGCTTATATAGCAATTCTATCCCTTGATTAAAATAGTTTTCCTCAAGGTCTTCAAAATAGTGGTTTACAACTGTAATTGCATTTGAGGTAAAACGCTTGCCAGCAAGGATTTTTTTTAGATTTGGGAGCAGGTCAAAGTCACTGGGAGCTAAATCAGGAGAATAAGGTGGGTGGTCAAGCAACTCGTACTTTAATTCGTTGATTTTAGCCATTTTAAAACACTCTTGTGCGCTGCCAGGACGTTTTTCTCAAATTTTTACATTTAATTGATCTAAAAGGTTGCAATAGTACTCTGAATTTAGTGTTTTACCCTTTTGCAGATAGTCAATCAATAAAATACCTTTGAAGTCCCAAAAAACCAGCCGATTGAATTGTTTTTGCCTTCTTTGGGGCACTTCCTCCAGCTTCAGTCCATTGTTTGGATTGTTCTTTTGTCTCTGGAGTATAGTGGTGGATCCATGTCTCATCAACAGTTATGAAACGACGCTTAAAATCCATTTTATTTCGCTGAAAACGATCCAAACAAGCTTGAGAAATGTTCATTCTTATGCGTTTTTGGTCGACTGTTAACAAGTCCGGCACCGATCTTGCATTTTATGTAAATATTTAATGACACCACGCATTTCTAATTTTTCCATTGTAAAAAAATCGCGGATGCGTCTTTTGTGAACACCTGTTTCTATATGAAGGAGTTGCCAGATCGAAACAAAATTTTACATGTGTTCATAGCAGAGATGGAAGTTTTGTGCTAGGCTAAGAAGTTTCCGAACCGCCCTCGTATGTGCTATAGGGTACCGGTCTGGTACTGTTTGTGAGTTAAATTTTCTGTAGTCGCCACAAACTCGCCAGCCACCAGTCTTTTTGGAAACCATATGTATGGGACTGGCCCAAGCACTTTTTGAAGGACGACAAATACCATGTTCTATAAGAAAATCCATTTCGGCCCTGGCAGCTTTTAGTTTTTCTCCAGAAAGGGTCAGAAGGTCTAGAAAGGTGGAGGTCAGCAACTGGAGCGCCAGTTGTTTCTATGTGATGGACGACTGTTGCCTCAGATGTTGATTTTCTAGACAATGTTGTTGTTATGTCGATAAAGTCCTTGAGAATATCAAAGTAGGATGTTGTATGTGTTTAGTGTAGAAATTCCAAACTCTTCAGTTTTTAAAATTTCGCTACAACAGCTTATTCCGTTGAATTGTCAATAATTCTTTTTTGTTTAAGATTAATAATTAAATTAAAATGAGCTAAAAAATCAGCTCCAATAATGTGAGTTCGAACATTGGCAATAATAAATATCCATTTGAATTCACGGCGAAGACCCATGTCGAGTTTGAAAACACATTCACCATATGAACGTATTTCACTATTGTTTGGTGCCAGTAGGATCATTGTAGATGGCTTTAGTGTTTGTTTAATCATAGAAAGAGGTACGATAGATACCACCGAACCGGAATCCACCAAGAAACGTGTACTTGTTGATTTATCGTAAAGATGCAGTCAATTTTCTACGATGTTATTATTGTCGCTGCCGCCAACCGCGTTGACTGACGGCAGCTTTTTTAGTTTTCCGACTTCCAACGTGTACATTCAGGCTTGCAGTTTCGAGCAGCGTCCCCGAATTTGTGGTGAAAATAACATAATGTTTGAGAGTCGGTTTTTTGATTACATTGTGATCGGCTTCTTGATTTGGATCAATGTCGCTGATTTTGGTAGTTGCCTTTCTTAAACTCATTTTGCATTTTGTCGACTTTTTCTGACAGCTCTTTGATTGCCTGACATACATCAGAAAAAGACATACGACCTGAAATTGCATCTACGGGAGTGAAAGGGGTGCTCTGATGTGACACTGAGTTGACAGTGTTGTTGTTGTTAGCATCAAACATTTTATCTGCTATTTTGGCAAGTTTTTCCAAGACTTCTTTTTCCCATGCCGTAAGAAAAGGTCTCATTGTTTCGGGCGTTTGGCCAAGGAAAATTGTTCTGATAATGGCATCGTTTCCCTTACCAGGTGCAAGACGCTTCTTATTGCCAAAATCGATGTAGGTCTCATACCATTTGTTTCGCCGCCCTGAATTAAACGGCGTAGTTTTGATTCGGAAGACTCTGCAAACTTAGATATAAGTCTATCTTTTAATGCAGTATATTTTCCAGTTGCCGGAGGGTTTGTAACAAGATCTTCCATAGACAAAAGAATTTCGTCCTCAAGACGCACTACTAGATCAAATTTATCCGAATCCGATGTGACGTCAAACATTGCAAAAGATCTTTCAATTTGTGCAAACCACAGGTGGGGATTACGTTCATTGAATTTCGGAATATGAACTTTTTGCAAATTTAATTTTGTTGAATGAGGTTGTTGTTCTTGTGATGCACGAGCCTCGGCCAGCTGAAGTTGTAATTCCTGAATTTGGTGTTGCAGTTGTTCCATATTGTTGATAGACATTGCGATCTCGCTTGTTTCAAAAACTTCTATTTCGTCACTGCTTGAAGAATCCTCTTTGTACGAGATCGTCTTTCGGCTTCTTAAATTGTTTGCTTCGTCAACCATATGTCGCTAAAAAAACATGCACGCATTTGCACGAAATCGTCATTGCTTTGAAATTTTGATGAATATTGTGAAATTCCTCTTGTGCTGCAAAAATTTGTTTTTGCGAATTTTCCTGATGCTCTGGACGGGGTCACCAATATAGTTGCTATCGAGGACCAGTAGGGAGTAAAACCCGTTATCTTCACTTAACAACTATTTAATACAAAACGTTTATTCAATTAATTAAGTTACTATATTAAATCAAAAGGAAGCCACAGCTGTGGTGTTAGAAAACTTCGCGAGGAATCAATTGCTGTTTTCTTTTCATCTGACGTTTTCTGCTTATGGGTGATTCCACGAAAGTTGACCCCTTGCAAGCAAAAAATAAAATTATCAACTTTGACCCATTTTAGCTCTTTTGTTATAGAAAATATACGTATCCATTACATCCTGGGGTGTATGATAAATTTTTTTTATTTGTTTTTGTAAAAAAATCTACTTTAACTTGGTGCATCATACACTTTTTCCCCCATTATACTGAGTCTTTTTTTAAATCACTTGACAACACTTTTATAACGGTAGTTAGCAATCAAAACAATTACCAGCTGACAGTTGTTACTTTTGTCTACGTTCAGCAGAAAATTTGCACGTGTAGCTTTCAAATTATAATTTAGAAAAATTTTTCAAAATCAATAATTTGTGTCACGACCGTGACCACGCAAATAAAAAAAGTTTAAATTTTGTGAAAACTGTTAAAGCTATAAAAAAACACAGTTGCTAAGGGTGACAAGGTAAGTAAGTTAAAGAGTTTCATGTAGCAAAATAAGCGCTCGGAAGTCATTTCAATTTTTTTTTAATTTATTGAGAATGTCACGATCGTTACCTTATTGAAAATTGTGTTCAAGTTTTTCTTACTAACTATAGCTTAACAAACCATGGACTCCCAAAGCAAGATGCAAAGATATCGGAAGAGATTGAAGGAAGATCCAGTAAAATACAAAGCTCATTTGAAAAAAGAAAGAGAAAGAAATAAAAAACGGCGGCTGGCTGGAAAAGAGTCATTGAGTGAAGAAATGCTTGCTCAGAATCGGAATACTGATCGCGAACGTCAAAGGAAGTGTCGTGAAAAAAAGAACATAGGGAAGGAGAAAGTTGTTGAAGCTGCAGCCTCATCATCGAATATAGGAAGCTTTAAGTCCGATCGTTCACTTAAAAAGGCAGTAACAAAAGTTAAGGTCAAACTACCGAGCAGCCCCTCGAAGAAAATTGCAGTTGTGAAGAGACTTGCTTCTGAGCTAGTTGGTCCTGAAATGGATTTGATTTTCACCAAGCGACGTAGCGGAAAAAAGAATCGCCTATCTAATGCCGAGTTAGAAAAAGTCAAAAACTTCTTTTTGAGGGACGATGTAAGCTACCAAACACCAGGACGAAAGGACACAAAACTAATAAACTGAGTACAAATGCAATTGAAGTATATGGTGATGACGGTTGGAGAATGTTATCAGCTTTTTAAGGAAGAAAATGCACAAATAAAAATTGGGAAGTCTTTGTTTTACGGAAGTCGGCCACAACATGTACGCCTCAATTCACAAACTCCATCAAACATGTGCGTCTGTATTTACTACGCCAACTTTGAATTTTTGCTTAAATCAGTTTCTGAAGTGGTCTCTACAGTGCCTAAATCTGCTAAGGATTTGATGAATGAACTTTGCTGTGACACAACAAATGAGGCTTGCATGACTAGCAGTTGCAAGAACTGCGACACAATTTTTGATATATTGCCATTGAATTATAGTTCAGATGCAACTGTGCGTTGAAAACAATGGACCAAAAATGAACATCGTACTCAAATAAGCGAGGAGGAAGGCACTTTTCAAGTTTAACTTCAAACATTCGAAAGCAAACTCCAAAGATTTAAGCAACATTTTTATGTGCACCGAACACAGAGCGATCAATTTCGCGAGGCTAAGGAGCGGATTGAATCAAATGAAGCAGTCGTTCAGATAGATTTCGCTGCAAATTTCACGTTGATTTCGCAGGACGAAGTGCAAAGCGCACACTGGAACCAAGCTCAAGCAACTGTGTTTACAGCCTGTGCTTGGGTGAAAACTGAATTGGCCCTGAAATCATATTCTTATGCAATCATAAGTGATGACTTGACGCACAATAAAGAAAGTGTGTGGTACTTTTTGAAAATGATTGTTGAACACCTCAAAACGAAAACTGAAATTAATACTGCACACGTGTTTTCGGATAGATGTGCTGCTCAATTCAAAAATAGGTTCAATCTATTTAACTTATGTTTTGCAAAGGAAGACTTCGGTGTAAATATGAAATGGTCGTTTTTTGCATCTGGACATGGCAAAGGCGCTGTGGATGGAATCGGAGCCACTATCAAAAGGTCTTTATGGACAGCAATCATGTCTCGCCAAGCTAAAATTAATACTCCAGCAGAAGCTTTCAATTTTTTTGTTCAAAATAAAAAGTTGGATGGAGTGACTGTTTTGTATTGCGATAAGAACCAAATAAAGCAAAATACAGGCTGTTTAAAAAAAAGATGGGAACATCTTAAAGCAATCGAAAACATCCAGAAGATGCACTATTTTCAAAATGCTGGCTTTAACTGTTTGCTTTGTGGAATAACTGGAGTTTCGGCGCTAAAAATGAGCTGCCTTAAACGTCTGGAGTATAATGATGTATATTCTTCAACTGAAAATGAATAAAAACGAAATCGAGCTTTAAAACATTGCTGCCTTCTCTAAGATAACCATAAACTTCCATGTAATCATTTTGATACTGTTAAATATACGACTACAAAAACAAATCCGTTTTATTTTTTATGCTGTCACGACCGTTACTTTTTTTTGTCACAACCGTTACCTTTTCAAAGTTATTTTTTTTTATTTGGCTACATCATTTTCACACAAAAGTAGAGTTTTCTTACACAAAACACTGCAAAGAATTTAATAAGATTTTTTATTTAACGCATTCCTTGGAAAATTTTACAATCTGAGTTGCTAAGACCAAAAATTCAAAAACAGCTCATTTGTAATGTCACGACCGTTACCTTTTAATTGATCTAAAAAAACCTTAAAATGCAATTTCTATGAAATGATTCTTATTGCTTTTAGGGGTTGAAATTTTATATTTTTAAAATCAACAAATCATTTTGACATTGTATTTCAGGTTAAAGTTTTATTACGAAATTTCGTGTAAACCTGTCACGACCGTTACTATGGAAACACCCTTATCCAGATTCAAATTGCTGATTTGGTGTTGCCACAGTACCAATTGAGCAGAGCGGTAAGATTTTTGAAACCTTTTACGAAAATGGGCGCTCAAATCAAATTGCAATTCGTTATTTTTTTGGTCACCAAATGTGTCCACAGTGAATTTATTAACAGGCGGAATCGTCGCATTTGTGCAAATGAGAATTTACGAGTGATTCTTGAAAAGCAGATGCATTCACAAAGAACGACTGTTTGAAGCGGTTTATGGGCTGCCGGCACCATCGGGCTGTTCTTCTTTGAAAATAAGGTCCGTGAATAGTGTTCGCTATTGCGAGATGATAGCGAACTTCTTGTGGCCAGAAATTTTTATATGAACCTGGACGATATGTAATTCCAACAGGATGGTGCCACATAGCCATGGCGATTTTAATTTTCCGCCATGATCGTGTGACACCGTTGGGCTTCATTCTTTATAGATATTTGAAACAACAAGTGTGCTTTATCGACACCAAGAACAATTCAAAAGGATGTCTGAGAGTCATTGAAAATATGAACCATCGGATAGAGGTCTGTCACCGATGCTGTGGAGATTTGGCCGATAACACAGTGTGGCAGAAAAAAAGCTGGGAAATGATATTATTTTTCTTGTAGATCTTGCTGAGTACAACAAGAAACCGGTTTTGAAATTTCCCAAACACCTCCAAAATCTGGAGTTACGGGTAAAAACCCGGGTTTTCGGATCTAGCGCACTTATATGCCACTAACTTAGTTGAATATCAACCGATTATAATTTTTTGGCTGATTTGGAAAGAAGAAACTACGCCCTTTCGAATAGTGCATACACTTTTAAAATCATACTGAAAAATCTGTGTACTTAAATTTTTCCTGTACTCATTTTTTTTTAAAATTTTTAAACTTTGAATGCGTTTTTACACAGAATTTTTTAAAAGGAAGCGAATAATTTTTGAACTTATTAATAATGAGAGTGTTTTTACGAATACAATAAGTCATTTTTAAAAATCCGTGAGAAACTGATTGAGTAATTCAACTTTTATTAATACAAACGTTTTTTTTATTGAATATCTCAGTATTCCGTTTGTCATGTAAACATATTGTTTTAGTGTTTGTTCATTTGTTTTGATGATTTATCACTTCAATCGTTCTTACAAATTCAGTCGCTGGTATGAACCTGAATTTGTTTGTGAAAATTGCCGTGCAACATTAAAAAAAATACAAAGTTCAACCTTCCATTTCGTTGCCTTTTTGTACGCCTATGACTTGGCATCATCAGTTCTGGAATAAACCAGATGATTGCTACTTTTGTGAAACAAATATTTCAGGGCACACTTTTAAACCCCACAAAAATGTAAAGTGCGCAAATGTTGTAAGTGTTACAAAACCGATATTTGGTAATGATAAAGTTCCGACAACGAGCATATGTTTTGTTTTGAGGCTGAAAAATATTTGGTAGGAGAAGAGTACCTTCCATCCAAATCTACAACGGAGCGACATTTTGTTTCAAATGCAGATTTCTGCGATCTCGTTCGCGATTAAGTTTGTCAAAACGACAGGCTGAAATCCTTGGGTCGCGATTAAGGCAGTGGAATTTGGTGGAAGAATATTTTCGTGTAACCTTCTGCAGAAGAAGTGACCGGACATTGTTATTTGAAGAACGTTTTAAGACTGGTGAAAATGACAGTAATCTCATATATTGCGCTGATGTACCCAAACTTTTTTGGGCATTAAGTCACAATTATAAGGAAGACGAATGGCGACTTTATGTCGCGATTGTTGATGAATTTTTGAGTGCGTATGGTGAAAAATAACAGTAATCTCATATATTGCGCTGATGTACTCAAACTGTTTTCGGCATTAAGTCACAATTATAAGGAAGACGAATGTCGACTTTATGTCGCGATTGTTGATGAATTTTTGAGTGCGTATGAGAAATGGGTTACAACATATCAATTAAAATTCATTGCCACCATTCACATCTAGACTTCTTCCCAGCCTGGGCCAGTTCAGTGATGAACAATGTGAACACTTTGATCTAGAAATAATTACAATGGAAAAACGTTTTGAAGGAAAAGATAAAATAAAATGATTTCCGGATATTTCTGTTCACTTAAAAGGGATACTGATGATTTTCAATTAAAATGAAAACGGTTAAACAAACATTTCTAAGTAGTATTGCCAATAATTGTATTTTTTCAAAAAATGTTGTTTTCAAAAATTGTACTGATGATTTTCAATTAAAATAAAAAGGTTAAACAAACATTTCTAAGTAGTATTGCCAATAATTGTATTTTTTCAAAAAATGTTGTTTTAATAAAAGTGAATAACTCAATCAGTTTCTAACGGAATTTTAAAAATGATTCCGAATTGTATTCGTAAAAACACTCTTCTTATTAATCTGTCCTCCTTTTAAAAAATTCTGTGTAAAAACGCATACAAAGTTAAAGAATTACAAAAAATTTAAAAAAAATGAGTTTACAGGAAAAATACACAGATCTTGTGTGATTTTAAAAGTGTATACACCATTCGAAAGGCCGATGATATTTAACCAAGTTACTGGCATATAAGTGCGTAAGATCCTAAAACCCTGTTTTTACCCGCAACTTCAGATTTTGGAGGTGTTTGGGAAATTTCAAACCGGGTTCTTGTTGTACTCAGCAAGATCTACAAAAAAAATAATATCACTTCAGAGGTATTTTGACTGCATTCTTTTTTGTTACTACACTGTGTAATTTGTTTTACACATAATTGTCACAGATCATAAAAAAAATTAAGAAAATTCTCTGAAAATATTTTGTTTTATTTGCATAATGTATGTTGGCTAAAGAAAAAATGAAAAATAATAAATACTTACATATTCTGCAATTTGTTGGCGGAATTTTTTCCAAAATTTGTGTCACATTCTCCCTTTTTTTGATATTCCTATGGCTTTATGCCTTTTCCCTTTTTCGAAGTTCGTTTAGAATAAGGGTAAATAGAAAAAATCCCGGGAGAATCTATTTAGAATGGGTGAAGCGAGAATAGGGAAAAAATTCACAGGGAATACTTATTCAGACAGTGAAATATCAAGCCATATGCTAAAAAATGCATCACAATATAAGTATTTGCGAACATTTACTCAGAGCAGAACAACATGTTTTTACCATAAAGTGTACGAATTGGAGAATGTGTCTGTTAAAGAGATTTTTTAAATCAATTTCCCTTTTCTCAAATTCAATTTGTATTTTCTCACCATCAAATTGTATTTTATCAATTTGCGATTCCAATTTCAAGTTGTATTTTCTCCATTTCAATTTACGTTGTACAATTTCAATTTTCATTTTCTCAATTTCAATTTGTATTTTCTCAATTTCAATTTGTCTTTCACAATTTCAATTTGTATTTTCTCAATTTCAATTAGAAATGGTGTAGATGAGTGTCTCAATTTCAGCCGGAATATTTCCAAATTTCTCAAATATAAAGAAAAAATAATTATGTCAAATAATTTTATTTTGTATATTCACTTGTATACAACAAAAAACCAACACAATATTAACTAAACAACAACTAGAGAAAACCGAGATCACGTTAAGTACATATTTTTGCACAGCATAAGTCTCGGTACCCCTGGAAATAGATGAAAAAATGAGGAAATTTTTACGATTTTTCAGCTAACTTGTTTTACCTAATTCTTTGTAGGATAACCCCTAAGTCGTAGAACTTCATTTAATTGGTTCGGCATTGAGTCTACAAACTTATTTGTATAGTCTCCGGATATTTGACCCCATTCAGACAAAATTATTTATTTTAGCTGTATGATTTCTGATGCGTTCCCACATGTGCTCAATGGGGTTCAAATACGGATTTGAGGTGTTTTTAGAATATGTGGGGTATTGTATGCGATCCACATCTTAACATCGGCAGCGGTGTGCTTGGGATCATTGTCTTGTTGGAAGTAGTAATCATGCCGAATATTCAGTTTGTCGGCACTTTGGTTCAGATTTTCTTTCAGAATGTTCATGTATACTGTTTTGTTCATCGTCTCCTAAATGAACACCAAATTCACAACACCGGCTGCTGACATGTATCCCCATACCATTACTTCACCGCCTCCATGCTTAACCGTTGTTCTAGTATTGTTTGGAATTAGCTTTTTGAACTTTTTCCACCACACGTGTCCGTCCGATCCAAAAATATTAAATTTTGATTCGTCCGAGAAAATAACATTTTTTTTAAGAACTCATTTGTTTTGTTTTTGTACGAGGGCTGCTATATATATTTCTGGCCTTATAATGAAAATGCGAATATTTATTATCAAAAATGGTGTTATTGTTTTTTAAAGTATTCTCCAGCTTGATTTATACACTTGTGCATGCGCTCAAACCAATTGTCCAAGCACTTTTTCCACTAGGATTGAGACACCACCAAAACATGTTTTTTAACGCTTCAACAGTGTCTTCTGGCGACGAAAATCGTTGACGACGCATTTTTTTTCTTGATGTGCGGGAATAAAAAGTAGTCATTGGGTGCCAAGTCAGAGCTGTGCGCCGGATGACCTATAAATTCGACGTTTTAGCAGGTCAAAAAAGCACTGGTTTGAGCCGATGTGTGAAAGCTCTCATTGTCGTGGTGCACAATGATTCGTTTTCTCTTGTTCGTTTTTCGAATTTCTCCGAAGACTTCAGACAAACAAATTGTGGTGTACCACTCAGAAATTCTGAGTCAGAATTGACCTCCACCGTTGCTCAAGCGGAACAGTCGCCACATGACCAGTTTTGCCAAAGAAACAGGTGACCAGTTGCTTCGAAGTAGTGATGGCAAAAAAAAATTATTAATCGGTTAATAGATCATATGATTAATTGAAACCACCGATTATTAATTGCAATTAATTGAAAAAAATTAACCGATTAATCGGTATTTTCAGCTAAATTTTAAAATTTAAGTAAAAAAATATATTATTTACTGAATAATACTATTTGCTCTTAATGCATACATAAAACATACATTTTTTTGCCAATATTTATTCAATTTAAAAAAAAAACTATTTGTTAAGGACAGAGTTTAAAAACAAGAGTTTTGATAGACGTTTTGTAGTTAATCTATTTCGTTTTTCCGTGATTGTGGCACCTGCTTTGGAAAAAAGCCGCTCCGATGGGACAGACGTTCCAATTAGAAAGCAATATTTTTATGCAAGGGCGTAAAGCTTAGGGTACACAGATTTCATTTCTTCCCAGGCATCAACCACATTGCGTTTTAATTCCAGCACAGGTGCATTGAGGAAGAAGCTGAGTTCATCTTGTTGATGTGTTGACTCGTTGTCTTTTCTTCTTCGTTTGTGGGCTAACGACTTGTGGTGAGCCCATAAGTCGAATTCAACCTCACCAGTAGAAGACGTTTCGCTTCCACTACCAATGCTGTCATCTATATTAGCAATTTCAATTTCATTTCGTACATGTCTCATAACTTTTGATAAAATGAATTTTTTTAAATCTTGGGTCTAGCAAAGTTGACGCTGCCAGTAGAAATGAATGTTCCATTTCTCCAAAGCGACGGGCAAACTGGGTCAAAATGTTTGTTTTTAATTTATTTGCCACCGGAGATGTACAATATTTTTTCATAATTTGCTGTTGACCACAATGAGCAAGTGGAATAACTTGGCTTAATGTGGCGTATTTTTCTCCACTTATTTGAGTAGTCATTGCTTCCAAAGGTCTTAATAAATTATTTATTTCCATCATTTCCTCTTTATTTTTTGTTGTTATCATGGGTGGCGCATCGGAATAGTTTATTAAAATTTGGCTGATGTATGGAATTAATTTTATGAAGCGGTCAAGCATATAATATGTAGAATTCTATCTTGTTTTTACATCCAAAATTAGTTTTAACATTTTACCTTCTGGTATTCCAGCAGAAGATTGCAAACGGTGCAGATTATCATTGGCTTTAACACGCCGCTTAAACCAGGCAACTATTTTTCGGCATTTTGCGATAATGTCGCTAACTTCAGGTGTATTTAATGCATTGTCACAAACTAAGTTCAGCGTATGTGCGAAACATGGAATGTGATGATTTTTCCCAAAAATATCGTGTATTGCTTTCACTATATTAGCGCCATTGTCTGTGACAACTGCCATTACTTTATCTTTGCTGATGGAGAATTCTGCAAGCGAATTTAGAATTACCTTCAACATGTAAAAATGGCAAATTATCCATTACAATCATTTCCACTATCGATTTTGTCAATTTTTGATGTTTAGAACCACCAGATGCATAACTTTGTGCATTTGAAAAAACGGTCTGAATGTCAGGCTGACTGCATTTTGATGTTGACTTTTGCTGGTACTGGCTATTTCGTTGCTATATTCTTTATCACAGCTGTTCTGCAAATCGGCGTTGGTGGATGGTGCCTAAAAGCAATAAAAATTAATTTAACGTTATGCTATACTTTGCTTCAACTTACATTAAAGGTTTCAACATCCTTCGAGTGCTTTAGTTTCAAATGTTGCATCATGTTTGATGTGTTGTTAGAACACTTCAACCTTTTGTGGCACAACCGACACTTCACCTCCGCTGCATTTTCTTTTGAAAAATGCTTCCAAACTTCGCTTCTTATTGGAGCCATTTATATAATTTTTTTTAAGCAACACCGTTAAAAATGGCCACAAACTTTCAAATGGCCACAAATTGTCAAACTTTCAACAGGAAAAACTCTGAATAATTTTGTTTCGTATAAATTTAAGGTTTTTATTCCGCGCGCACTACATGTTCTTGTCACTGGTCGATTTTTGGCATTTTGCTTTGTCCTTCTTTCTTTCTTTCTTTCTTTCTTTCTTTATTTTTTCAACTGATGGCTGTTTAACGATTATTTTGGAAATAATCGATTAATTATTCAATTAATCGAAGGTGAATCTACGATACAATTTAATCGTCAATTGAAAGAAAATAACCGATTATTACTAATTTTTCGGTTAATCGTGCCATCACTACTTCGAAGTGCTTCTTCCACGAACAACTTTCGCTGGATTTGGCTCGTCTTCGAAGGCGCACACTGTCGATTGCTGTTTTGTTTCGGGCTCATACGCATAGATCCATGATATGCCTCCTGCGACGATCTTACAAACGTCTTTTGAAGCACCGCGGTCGTATATTTTCAAAATTTCTTTGCACCAATCGACGGTTAATCGTGCCATCACTACTTCGAAGTGCTTCTTCCACGAACAACTTTCGCTGGATTTGGCTCGTCTTCGAAGGCGCACACGGTCGATTGCTGTTTTGTTTCGGGCTCATACGCATAGATCCATGATATGCCTCCTGTGACGATCTTACAAACGTCTTTTGAAGCACCGCGGTCGTATATTTTCAAAATTTCTTTGCACCAATCGACACGAGCCTTTTTTGAGCATTTGTCAAATTGTGCGAGATCCAACGAGAACAAACCTTTTTTACTGTCAGGTGATCATGCAATATCGAATGTATGCTGGTGGAAGAAATGCCCAAGGATGCCTCTATCTTACTGTATGTCACATGACGATCTTGCATTATCTGTTCACGCACGGCATCAATGTTCTCTGGTACAACGGCCGTTTTAGGACGACCTTCGTCTTTGAGCGAACGTCGGCCACGATTGAAACCAGTTTTTCACAGTGCTATAGGATGGTGCTTTAACGCCATACAAAGATTTATGTTTATCGATGCACTCTTGTCGTGATAATCCACGAGTTAATTTCATTTTTTTGCCAAATTGATTTTTCAAGTCATTGTAAACAACAAAAATGATGGCCGTACGTTAAAACGTTTTGGGTACGTTACGTGCTAAAAAATGTCAAATCTTACAGTGGAAATGTCAGATGCCGCCAGACAACACTTAGTGGCTGCCTGTTCGCGACTTATTTTCAATTATATTTTCCGTTTTTAACCGATTTATAGCTTTTTGCACAGTTGATTTACTAATACATATTTATAATTTTCGCAGTTTCGGAATAAGATTTACTATTTTCGTGGCAATTAATTATTATTTTTCTCTCTTCCTTTGATAGCTTTTTTCTCGACATTTTAAAAAATTGATTGACTTTACTTCTTGCAATAAACAAATGCTTCTTATGTTTATTAGAAGTTTGGAAAGTATCGTTATAGTTTTTAAAAGTCGTCTATAAAAAAACTACTGGGTTACAACAGTTTTACAAACCTATTTTGTCGGGTAAATTTAATGTTATATCATTTTTGCCCAGGGGTACTATAACTTATGCTGTGCTAAATTATGCACTTATTTCGGTTTAATTTTTTAAATATTAATTTGAGTTAAACAAGTAAAATATTCTATTGATTTTATTAAATATACAAGTAAATACACAAAATAAAAAAAAAATCATATTGTTTCAATTTACGTTTGGTCTTCAAAAAAATGTACAATAGTGGTGATCATCTGCAAAAAAAGAATAAACATTGCTCTTCTTATGTCTCATGTAAATAACTCTATCGAGGTTACCTCTGGCAATTTGCCTACAATTTACGTAAACTGTAACTTGTCGTCAAATCACACAACAAATCAGGAACAAGGGGGAACTTATTTCAATTCAATGAGAATTGGACGATTAAATGCTTATACTCACTGACAGGAACCTAACCTACTGCCTAAAGACTGTTAATGCATTTTACAAGGAAGTTTTTACATGGTTTATCGATAAATCTAAATAATTACTCGTGAAGTCGCGGCATTTACAGTCGTGGTTGTCGTGGACACTTCCATAACACGACGCGGCCTACAAATTTGGCATACCAAATTTCCTGTTTCTTAATATTTTTTTAAATTCGCGAGGAATTCGTAGGTTATTTTTCCTTTCCTTTAAGAAGTGTTCGAAATCGAGAAGGAATTGCAGCAAATTGAAAATGTTTAAATTTCCTGCACCTGATTTGATTCTTGGTCAAATTTTGAGAGAAAAATGTCAAATTCCTGAAAATGATTATAATAAAAATTTATTTATATGCGAAAATCCTTCAGCACATATGTATGTTGGAAAAAGAAATTTAAAGCAGAAGATATTACTACAATAGGATTAGGTGTAGAGGACGATATGGGCATTGATTTCGAAGCAACTTTTTGGAAGAATTGCAAAAATGAAACAACATAAAAGGAAAAAATATAATAAAATATAAGAAAATAGAAATATAAAAAATATATAAAGAATATTGTTTAAAAAAATTTTGATGTTAGAGAGTTTGCATATTTTGGTTGGAGAAATTTTAGCCAACCAAAATTTGCAAGATAGAACAGATTTTTGAAATCAGCTGTTTTATGTAAAAAAATTAATGTAACAATAAATTTACAACAGAATAGGTAAGTAAAAATTGAATTATTGTTTTATTTTATTAAATATATATGTTATATACTTTATGTTATTATTTTATTTAATATATAAGTATATGTTATGCCTTTGGTGTAATGCAAACAGTAAACAAAATCAGCTGTTTCATTGCAATTTTTGCTGGAAACTGCCCGTTTACTTTTCTTGCAAATTTTAATAAATAGAGTAAAATTGGCCTTACGCTCTCAAAAGTAGAAACTTGGAATTTTTACTGGGATAGTAAACGAACACACTTAATATCTATGCCGAATAATTTCTTGAAGATGTTTTCTATAGTTCAGCTGACATTAATATTGAGGTGGTTTCGATGAGGTACTTTGTTGGTTACGTGGCATTCAAAATTATACCCAAGCTGGATTGTAGAAAGTGTGAGCAGAAGTTAAGATAAAGTTTTGATGGCTCCCAGCGAACCTTTTATATTTTTGAAAAATTATCAGTCATTAACAAGCTTTGAAAACTAAGTTTCTTCGTCTGATGCCTTAATAATGTGTGCAAGAAGCATATTCTAATTTTTCATAAAATGTTTAAGGATGTGCCACATAAAGTAAAGCCTATATGATAGAATCATGTAAAAACGCAATATCACGATGGTTTGATGGCGAATGCTGCAATCACAAATTAGAAATACTTAATTTTCTCTTACTCGTACTTCTCCGAAAACACTGTGCATGGGCTATAAAAATGGTAGTTCCAAAGAAAGAATACTAAAAAGCTTTCCAATGAATAGCACTACTCTTTCGCCTTTATATAAAATTAAAAAAATAAAAACACAAAATTGAAGAAAAACAATATGAGAACAATAACAAAAAATTAAAAAAATATAAAACACACAAAATATATAAAGAATATTGTTTCAAAAAATGTATTGTAGTCGTCTATTGATTTTCTTTAGAATTTAAGCAACGAAACCAAAATTTTCTGCAAGCTTTTGCTAAATTCTCGTCCACAAAAGTATTCAGATGATGTAAGATATCTGGCTCAGAATATATTTTTTATGTCGCAGTAAACTTATGCCTTTTTACGAAATGAATTGAATCTCAATTTACCTCACGTTTCTACTTTAATCCGGTGGGCCCCCATAAAATGTTTACAGCCTGGTTTAAAAAACAGTTGTTTTGAATCCCTTAAGCAAAAATGTTCTCAACTTGAAGGTAAGGATATATATCACATGGTTTTATGGGTGGATGAAATGTCGATAAGGAAGGAGTTGAGATACAACACGCATCTTGATTTAATAGATGGATTCGAACACACTGGTTTCGAAAAAAGCAATAATATTGGTACGCAAGTATGCATATTTTACTAAGGTCGATGTGCTCAAATGTGAAACACACAAATCATGTAAAACGCACAAATTTAAAATACAAAAAATTAAAAAAAAACACAATATTAATTAATTATTAAAATTATTTAACTTTTTCATTTAAAATCAAAAAAAAAGCATATTTTTTAAGGCCCAATTTTCCAAATTGACTTCATTTGTACCTATTTCAACTTATAAACATTTTATTAAAACCAAATATGTAAAAGAATTTAATTGCTAATCACGAATTTAGATAAGAAATCGTTAAAATAAATAAATATTGCAAATTTGCCGACAAGGCATACGCTGTCTACGAGTCATTGTAAAAAAGCAAATTAATAAAAAAAAGAAACATAAATACACAGACGATAGCAGCAATGCTCGCTCTTATTATGAGCGACGTCACATCACCTTTCGTTTTTGCGAACGCTTTTGCTGCAAGCAATGCGAGCGCAGCATGCAACGCAGAAAGAAATGAGTGTATAATTAAATGATACGACTATACGTTATTTTGGAGAAAAGTTGAAAGGTCTTCTCATGTTGAGTATTTATTTCATTCTTTAAAAAGAAGATTTTTAAGGTCTTCTTATTTAGTTGAGTAATGCGTTCGCTTAGGACTATATATCCAAAAATTATTATCAAGCGAACCACATTGGTCTTATTTTTTTTAACGCAGCGATGAATAGTTTTCATGTGTGGGCTGTTGCACTTATCACAGGCCCTTATCGCCCTGTGCGTTTATTCGATTGTGCATTCAGTGGATTGTGCGTTTATCACTTATCTCTGATAATTTATTAATTTGATGTTTATTCTCGCTGCACTTGAATTTGTATCAACAATTTAACATAACCCAACACACAATATCAAACGTGTTCACTTTGAATGATTAGAGTGCGTACGCTGGACGGGTAGCACAGGAAATACCCGTCATAGAAAATTTTAGCTTGTAT
The DNA here is from genome assembly GCA_963513945.1 of Hydrotaea diabolus. NCBI lineage: Eukaryota > Metazoa > Arthropoda > Insecta > Diptera > Muscidae > Hydrotaea > Hydrotaea diabolus. Next base: position 101,681,032 of record OY740716.1, on the reverse strand, counting down.
GAGATGCGCATTCTATATGATTTATATTCTTTGGTGTGACTCACAATTTACATTATACATTATGGTTGGACTACTATTTACAATGTACTTACGACGAAATTGCGAAAACTTTTTTAGGTATAGACGATCAACAGTTGAATGTACGACTGCACAAAACCTATGGAGCATCTAGCAATATGGAGTTTTCTGCTATCATTACAAACGCAACACTTATCATATTTATATGATTTTTTGTTATATTCACTTTGTACGTTTGCAACTTCAAAAAAATGTATATTAACATCAAAACAAATTTTTTTCTTCTTCCCTTTTTTTAGAACCGGATTTAATTTCCGGGGAAAATAAATTCCCGGGAATTATCTCCCGTGGAGTATTCAGAATCGGGCTGATTATTCCCGGTATTGAAATCCTTCTATTCTAAAAAACGGAGAGAAGGGTAATAGGGAGAGAATTTCGATTCTTCGAAGTAACCTGTTTTATTTTGCTAACAATTTGCTAATTATTTTTATGAAGTTGCAAACGTACAAAGTTTACTTGTAGGACATAAATACTGTTACAACATTGAACACACCCGTTTCAATAGTAGAACTGAACATACCCCGTTAATGTCATATGGGTTTTGAAAGCTAACCTCAATAGCGTTAGTCTGTAAAGCTGGCCATAGACGTGCGATTTGTGTCTACGATTTGTGTCTTTACCTTTTCTCCACACACGTGCAACATTTTCATTTTGTGGTTGACGTTGACGAGTAAGCATGGGTGACAAAGCGGATGATGCAATTGCGCTTTTGGTGATTTATTCAACATGCGAGTCTATGCGTTTAAAGGAAAAAGAAAAAAAAATAGCAGAAAACGAAAATGGACGGAAGAATGGTTGCTAGAAAGGAATAAGCATTCACATGTAACCACGTTAAAAAATATGGAAATTACAACTCCAAAACATTATAAAATAAATAAAAATTCCTTACTGGCATTTTGAGCTCTTCACTATTTGACGTTTCAAGAACAACTGAAACTACGAAATGTATAAATGTGTGATCACAACCCCATACACGTAGACACAAATCCCAAGTTGATGAAAAATTTTAGCAACCTGGGGATTTGTGTGATCACAGCGCCATACACGTGCAACATGACGTCGAGCACACACAAGTCGTAGACACAAATCGCACGTCTATGGCCAGCTTAACGGGATTTTAAAATTGTTTCAACTTTCAGCATGGAGTGGTCAGATTATGAAAACCGTATCGCTGTAATAGCGCTTTTCAAGTGTGAAATGAAAAAACCGATATTTTCAAAAAGCTCCGGACACTAGGGATTAGCCGCATGTTCGTCTACCGATGCATAAAACTGTTTGCGGAACTTTCAAACGACGTACCGGGCATTTATTGACTGCAGCTTAAAAAAAATAGGATTGAAAAATGCAAACGTCTTTTGGTAAAGCACGCTGATAACTTGCATAGAAAACTTTTGTTCACCAATGAAAAAATTTTTACCGTTCAGGAAAAATTTAACAAGCGAAATGTTAGAGTGTATGCGCGGTCATCTAAGGAAGGATCTGAACTGATGCCAAGGGTGGAAAAGGGTCATCACCCAGCTTCAGTCATGGTTTGGTGGGGTGTCTCTTACGATGGGGTCACTGACCTGCATTTCTGCGAACAAGGAGTCAAAACATCGGCCAAACTTTACCAAGAAACCGTTTTGTAAGCTGCTGTGAAGCCTCTTAACAATTCCCAGTTCCAAAATCAGCCATGTACTTACCAACAGGACACTGCGCCGGCCCATAAGGCTAAAACGGTCCAGGCCTGGCTTCGAAACAATTTGCCAGCGTTCATTTCCTCTGAAGAATGGCCCACAGGCAGTACAGATTTGAACCCATTGGGTTACAATTTGTGAACGGTTTAAGAGGACAAGGTTTGTAACAAAAGATACCCCAACATTGGATTTCTTAAGACTGCTTTGGTTCGAGCTATTGCCAATTTTCCAATGGACGAGGTTCGTGCAGCTTTTGACGATTGGCCAGTGCGACTTAAGGCGTGTGTAAAGGCAAAAGGCGGACATTTCGAATAAGTAGATTCTTTTTGGATACAATATACATCAATAAATATAATAAAAAATATTTGGTCCAAAAACATTCAGTACTTTTTATTTTACAGCATAAAATGTATGTAACAGTATTTATGTCCCTAGTATATTACAGAAAAATTATATAACCCAAGTAAAAAAATGTTAAGTTTGGCTGTGTCGAACTTTGGATACCCTGCACCAGATTCCCAAATAACAAACTATTTTTTTAATTTTTGTAATTTATTTATTGTAATTTATTTATTGTAATTTATTTAAAGCAATATAACTATTATAATTTATCATAACTTAAAATTAACATATTTTCTTTTTTTGTCGTTTTTTATTATTTACACACAATATTTATTATAAATAAAAAAAAACTAAATGCCTATTACTATAGCATCATGATGACAGTAAGCTGTAGAATACGTTTGAAATTTTACCGAATTATGTTCGGAGTTGGTAAACGACCAATCGATATGTGTTCCGTGTTTAGTTGTTGGTACAGATTTTTCTACCAATGATGAAAATCCTTTTTGTTCGAGCATATATTGAAGTCTCCTACAACAAAAAACATTTGCGAATTACCAGACATCTCTACATTCAGGGTATGACGCATTTCAATAAAGAGCAAGTACAAATATGCTTTCAATCTGAAATGCAATGTATTGAAATGTGTGGCTTCCACTACTGTCTCTTTTGAAGAGATATACCGCCGCTTGGAGCTTATCATTTCAAACACAGATTGTTATTCCTCGTTTGTTACGAACTCTCTCCTCTTCTTGTTCTTCGTTGAAACAATCTATTCGGCTAATAATAGAAAATTCATTAAAACAAGTTTCTTCTTCTGGAAAACTCCACGTCTCCACAAGACAAATAACATCGCATTTCATTACAATCCTATCTGTTGATATGTCCTGAAAGTGTGCTTGCATAATTTGGATGTTTTGATAAAATAGCTTCATTTGCATCTCTTTCAAAAAATACGTTTGGCGGAAATTTATGGTTTTTGTTGTTTGCAGCATCTGGAGCTGCATTTTAACTGGATCACAGTTTTCAAAAGAATTTGACGGTTGGAAATTTCCGATTATGAACAAACCAGATGCATTTGTTGCTCTACTACATGCGACATATAAAGCTGCTCTGCTCATTTTACTACGAGTATGAACTACAACATTGTCATATGTTGCACCTTGGCTCTTATGAATTGTTATTCCTTCTGCTACAACCAGCGGAAATTGCCGTCGATCGATTGATATTTGTTCGGTTCGCTTAAACTGAAAAGACCGTGGGCACTTTTCTACAGGAGTCTATAATGAGGGTGTCGTTTTTGTCGTCGCGCTTCTGTTCCAACGTTTTCGTCAGAAAATAATATCCACAGAGTTTTGGGCTTTCGAGAAGCTCTTTCAAAATCAATCGACATTAATATTCCGGTGGCTCCATTGACGAGACCATTTATATTAAAGGTCATCATATATTTTGCCTTAGTTTTTAATTTGAGTTCATAAGTAAGTCCTTGGGTTTCAGAAGTCTTTAAATTGGCCACTGACCTTAAAATTCGGTTTCTTTGTTCTAGTGGCAAAGAATCAGATTTTATGATGTCGGTTGCAGTTGAAGTGAACTCCTCTGTATTAACCTGATTTAATTTCAGGGAGTTATACTGGTTTGCTTCCTGGTTGGACCAAAATAAATGAATAGCGTCAACTGGAACATCTGCTGTCGAGGCCACAATTCTTAATCTTAAAAATTTAACGTCCTCTTGTGTCATCTGGCCATTAGCCATTCTATTGAGGATATGAGCAAAACTTTGGTCTTTTCTCTGTCGCATTGTTTCGGTGAGTTCGAAATATGAAAATTGTTCCCACAAACTTTCTCTAACTATGACCCCATAAGGATTCGCAGAATTTGAAGAAAATACCCATTTGTATCCCACGAGAGGAAGTTGTTTAAAATTACCGAAATCCAGAATTGATACACCGCCGAAAGCATCTGTGCTTTTAAAAATGTGTTTAGTCTAGCATCTAAAAATCCTAACATCCTCGCTCCGACCATTGAAATCTCATCGAGAATTAGGAACTTTAACTCCAAGAACTTGGAAATTATAGAATTATCTCCCGTGGAGTATTCAGAATCGGGCTGATTATTCCCGGTATTGAAATCCTCCTATTCTAAAACGGAGAGAAGGGTAATAGGGAGAGAATTTCGATTCTTCGAAGTAACCTGTTTTATTTTGCTAACAATTTGCTAATTATTTTTATGAAGTTGCAAACGTACAAAGTTTACTTGTAGGGACATAAATACTGTAACAACATTGAACACACCCGTTTCAATAGTAGAACTGAACATACCCCGTTAATGTCATATGGGTTTTGAAAGCTAACCTCAATAGCGTTAGTCTGTAACGGGATTTTAAAATTGTTTCAACTTTCAGCATGGAGTGGTCAGATTATGAAAACCGTATCGCTGTAATAGCGCTTTTCAAGTGTGAAATGAAAAAAGCGATATTTTCAAAACGCTCCGGCCACTAGGGATTAGCCGCATGTTAGTCTACCGATGCATAGAACTGTTTGCGGAACTTTCAAACGACGTACCGGGCATTTATTGACTGCAGCTTAAATAAAATAGGATTGAAAAATGCAAACGTCTTTTGGTAAAGCACGCTGATAACTTGCAAAGAAAAATTTTGTTCACCGATGAAAAAATTTTTACCGTTCAGGAAAAATTTAACAAGCAAAATGTTAGAGTGTATGCGGGGTCATCTAAGGAAGCATCCGAACTGATCCCAAGGGTGGAAAAGGGACATCACCCAGCTTCAGTCATGGTTTGGTGGGGTGTCTCTTACGATGGGGTCACTGACCTGCATTTCTGCGAACAAGGAGTCAAAACATCGGCCAAACTTTACCAAGAAACCGTTTTGTAAGCTGCTGTCAAGCCTCTTAACAATTCCCAGTTCCAAAATCAGCCATGTACTTACCAACAGGACTCTGCGCCGGCCCATAAGGCAAAAACGTCCCAGGCCTGGCCTCGAAACAATTTGCCAGCGTTCATTTCCTCTGAAGAATGGCCCACAGGCAGTCCAGATTTGAACCCATTGGGTTACAATTTGTAAACGGTTTAAGAGGACAAGGTTTGTAACAAAAGATACCCCAACATTGCATTTCTTAAGACTGCTTTGGTTCGAGCTATTGCCAATTTTCCAATGGACGAGGTTCGTGCAGCTTTTGACGATTGGCCAGTGCGACTTAAGGCGTGTGTAAAGGCAAAAGGCGGACATTTCGAATAAGTAGATTCTTTTTGGATACAATATACATCAATAAATATAATAAAAAATATTTGGTCCAAAAACATTCAGTACTTTTTATTTTACAGCATAAAATGTATGTAACAGTATTTATGTCCCTAGTATATTACAGAAAAATTTTATAAAACAAGTAAAAAAATGTTAAGTTTGGCTGTGCCGAACTTTGGATACCCTGCACCAGATTCCCAAATAAAAAACTATTTTTGTAATTTATTTATTGTAATTTATTTAAAGCAATATAACTATAATAATTTATTATAACTTAAAATTAACATATTTTCTTTTTTTGTCTTTTTTTATTATTTACACACAATATTTATTATAAATAAATAAAAACTAAATGCCTATTGCTATAGCATCATGATGACTGTGAGCTGTAGAGAACGTTTAAAATTTTACCGAATTATGGTCGGAGTTGGTAAACGACCAATCGATATGTGTTCCGTTTAGTTGTTGGTACAGATTTTTCTAACAATGAAAATCCTTTTTGTTCGAGAAGAGTTTCTGTTGAATTTTTTGCAAAGTTGCGCGGCATATATTGAAGTCTCCTACAACAAAAAATTGCGAATTACCAGACATCTCTACCGCATTTCAATAAAGGGCAAGTACAAATATGCTTTCAATCTGAAATGCAATGTATTGAAATGTGTGGCTTCCAATACTGTCTCTTTTGAAGAGATATACCGCAGCTTGGAGCTTATCATTTCTAACAAAGATTGTTATTCCTCGTTTGTTACGAACTCTCTCCTCTTTTTGTTCTTCGTTGAAACAATCTATTCGGCTAATAATAGAAAATTCATTGAAACAAGTTTCTTCTTCTCGAAAACTCCACGTCTTCACAAGACAAATAACATCGCATTTCATTACAACCCTATCTGTTGATATGTCCTGAAAGTGTGCTTGCATACTTTGGATGTTTTGATAAAATAGCTTCATTTGCATTGTCTCTTTCAAAAAATACGTTTGGCGGAAATTTATGGTTTTTGTTGTTTGCAGCTTCTGGAGCTGCATTTTAACTGGATCACAGTTTTCAAAAGAATTTGGCGGTTGAAAATTTCCGATTATGAACAAACCAGATGCATTTGTTGCTCTACTACATGCGACATATAAAGCTGCTCTGCTCATTTTACTACGAGTATGAACTACAACATTGTCATATGTTGCACCTTGGCTCTTATGAATTGTTATTCCTTCTGCTACAACCAGCGGAAATTGCCGTCGATCGATTGATATTTGTTCGTTTCGCTTAAACTGAAACGACCGTTGGCACTTTTCTACAGGAGTCCATAATGAGGGTGTCGTTTTTGTCGTCGCGCTTCTGTTCCTACGTTTTCGTCAAAAAATAATATCCACAGAGTTTTGGACTTTCGAGAAGCTCTTTCGAAATCAATCGACATTAATATTCCGGTGGCTCCATTGACAAACCATTTATATTAAAGGTCATCATATATTTTGCCTTAGTTTTTAATTTGAGTTCATAAGTAAGTCCTTGGGTTTCAGAAGTCTTTAAATTGGCCACTGACCTTAAAATTCGGTTTCTTTGTTCTAGTGGCAAAGAATCAGATTTTATGATGTCAGTTGCAGTTGAAGTGAACTCCTCTGTATTAACCTGATTTAATTTCAGGGAGTTATACTGGTTTGCTTCCTGGTTGGACCAAAATAAATGAATAGCGTCAATTGGAACATCTGCTGTCGAGGCCACAATTCTTAATCTTAAAAATTTAACGTCCTCTTGTGTCATCTGGCCATTAGCCATTCTATTGAGGATATGAGCAAAACTTTGGTTTTCTCTCTGTCGCATTGTTTCGGTAAGTTCGAAATATGAAAATTGTTCGCACAAACTTTCTCCAACTATGACCCCATAAGGATTCGCAGAATTTGAAGAAAATACCCATTTGTATCCCACGAGAGGAAGTTGTTTAAAATTACCGAAAGCCAGAATTGATACGCAGCCGAAAGCATCTGTGCTTTTAAAAATGTGTTTAGTCTAGCGTCTAAAAATCCTAACATCCTCGCTCCGACCATTGAAATCTCATCGAGAATTAGGAATTTTAACTCCAAGAACTTGGAAATTATAGAATTATCTCCCGTGGAGTATTCAGAATCGGGCTGATTATTCCCGGTATTGAAATCCTCCTATTCTAAAAAACGGAGAGAAGGATAATAGGGAGAGAATTTCGGTTCTTCGAAGTAACCTGTTTTATTTTGCTAACAATTTGCTAATTATTTTTATGAAGTTGCAAACGTACAAAGTTTACTTGTAGGGACATAAATACTGTTACAACATTGAACACACCCGTTTCAATAGTAGAACTGAACATACCCCGTTAATGTCTTATGGGTTTTGAAAGCTAACCTCAATAGCGTTAGTCTGTAACGGGATTTTAAAATTGTTTCAACTTTCAGCATGGAGTGGTCAGATTATGAAAACCGTATCGCTGTAATAGCGCTTTTCAAGTGTGAAATGAAAAAAGCGATATTTTCAAAACGCTCCGGCCACTAGGGATTAGCCGCATGTTAGTCTACCGATGCATAGAACTGTTTGCGGAACTTTCAAACGACGTACCAGGCATTTATTGACTGCAGCTTAAAAAAAATAGGATTGAAAAATGCAAACGTCTTTTGGTAAAGCACGCTGATAACTTGCAAAGAAAAATTTTGTTCACCGATGAAAAAATTTTTACCGTTCAGGAAAAATTTAACAAGCAAAATGTTAGAGTGTATGCGGGGTCATCTAAGGAAGCATCCGAACTGATCCCAAGGGTGGAAAAGGGTCATCACCCAGCTTCAGTCATGGTTTGGCGGGGTGTCTCTTACGATGGGGTCACTGACCTGCATTTCTGCGAACAAGGAGTCAAAACATCGGCCAAACTTTACCAAGAAACCGTTTTGTAAGCTGCTGTCAAGCCTCTTAACAATTCCCAGTTCCAAAATCAGCCATGTACTTACCAACAGGACTCTGCGCCGGCCCATAAGGCTAAAACGTCCCAGGCCTGGCCTCGAAACAATTTGCCAGCGTTCATTTCCTCTGAAGAATGGCCCACAGGCAGTCCAGATTTGAACCCATTGGGTTACAATTTGTGAACGGTTTAATAGGACAAGGTTTGTAATAAAAGATACCCCAACATTGCATTTCTTAAGACTGCTTTGGTTCGAGCTATTGCCAATTTTCCAATGGACGAGGTTCGTGCAGCTTTTGACGATTGGCCAGTGCGACTTAAGGCGTGTGTAAAGGCAAAAGGCGGAAATTTCGAATAAGTAGATTCTTTTTGGATACAATATACATCAATAAATATAATAAAAAATATTTGGTCCAAAAACATTCAGTACTTTTTATTTTACAGCATAAAATGTATGTAACAGTATTTATGCCCCTAGTATATTACAGAAAAATTATATAAAACAAGTAAAAAATGTTAAGTTTGGCTGTGCCGAACTTTGGATACCCTGCACCAGATTCCCAAATAAAAAACTGTTTTTTTAATTTTTGTAATTTATTTATTGTAATTTATTTAAAGCAATATAACTATTATAATTTATTATAACTTAAAATCAACATATTTTCTTATTTTGTCTTTTTTTATTATTTACACACAATATTTATTATAAATAAATAAAAACTAAATGCCTATTACTATAGCATCATGATGACTGTGAGCTGTAGAATACGTTTGAAATTTTACCGAATTATGTTCGGAGTTGGTAAACGACCAATCGATATGTGTTCCGTTTAGTTGTTGGTACAGATTTTTCTAACAATGATGAAAATCCTTTTTGTTCGAGAAGAGTTTCTGTTGAATTTTTTGCAAAGTTGCGCGGCATATATTGAAGTCTCCTACAACAAAAAACATTTGCGAATTACCAGACATCTCTACCTTCAGGGTATGACGCATTTCAATAAAGGGCAAGTACAAATATGCTTTCAATCTGAAATGCAATGTATTGAAATGTGTGGCTTCCAATACTGTCTCTTTTGAAGAGATATACCGCAGCTTGGAGCTTATCATTTCTAACACAGATTGTTATTCCTCGTTTGTTACGAACTCTCTCCTCTTCTTGTTCTTCGTTGAAACAATCTATTCGGCTAATAATAGAATATTCATTAAAACAAGTTTCTTCTTCTGAAAAACTCCACGTCTCCACAAGACAAATAACATCGCATTTCATTACAACCCTATCTGTTGATATGTCCTGAAAGTGTGCTTGCATACTTTGGATGTTTTGATGAAATAGCTTCATTTGCATTGTCTCTTTCAAAAAAATACGTTTGGCGGAAATTTATGGTTTTTGTTGTTTGCAGCTTCTGGAGCTGCATTTTAACTGGATCACATTTATCAAAAGAATTTGGCGGTTGGAAATTTCCGATTATGAACAAACCAGATGCATTTGTTGCTCTACTACATGCGACATATAAAGCTGCTCTGCTCATTTTACTACGAGTATGAACTACAACATTGTCATATGTTGCACCTTGGCTCTTATGAATTGTTATTCCTTCTGCTACAACCAGCGGAAATTGCCGTCGATCGATTGATATTTGTTCGTTTCGCTTAAACTGAAACGACCGTTGGCACTTTTCTACAGGAGTCCATAATGAGGGTGTCGTTTTTGTCGTCGCGCTTCTGTTCCTACGTTTTCGTCAGAAAATAATATCCACAGAGTTTTGGGCTTTCGAGAAGCTCTTTCAAAATCAATCGACATTAATATTCCGGTGGCTCCATTGACGAGACCATTTATATTAAATGTCATAATATATTTTGCCTTAGTTTTTAATTTGAGTTCATAAGTAAGTCCTTGGGTTTCAGAAGTCTTTAAATTGGCCACTGACCTTAAAATTCGGTTTCTTTGTTCTAGTGGCAAAGAATCAGATTTTATGATGTCAGTTGCAGTTGAAGTGAACTCCTCTGTATTAACCTGATTTAATTTCAGGGAGTTATACTGGTTTGCTTCCTGGTTGGACCAAAATAAATGAATAGCGTCAATTGGAACATCTGCTGTCGAGGCCACAATTTTTAATCTTAAAAATTTAACGTCCTCTTGTGTCAACTGGCCATTAGCCATTCTATTGAGGATATGAGCAAAACTTTGGTCTTCTCTCTGTCGCATTGTTTCGGTGAGTTCGAAATATGAAAATTGTTCCCACAAACTTTCTCCAACTATGACCCCATAAGGATTCGCAGAATTTGAAGAAAATACCCATTTGTATCCCACTAGAGGAAGTTGTTTAAAATTACCGAAAGCCAGAATTGATACACCGCCGAAAGCATCTGTGCTTTTTAAAATGTGCTTAGTATAGCGTCTAAAACTCCCAACATCCTCGCTCCGACCATTGAAATCTCATCGAGAATTAGGAATTTTAACTCCAAGAACTTGGAAATTATAGAATTATCTCCAGTGGAGTATTCAGAATCGGGCTGATTATTCCCGGTATTGAAATCCTCCTATTCTAAAAAACGGAGAGAAGGGTAATAGGGAGAGAATTTCGATTCTTCGAAGTGACCTGTTTTATTTTGCTAACAATTTGCTAATTATTTTTATGAAGTTGCAAACGTACAAAGTTTACTTGTAGGGACATAAATACTGTTACAACATTGAACACACCCGTTTCAATAGTAGAACTGAACATACCCCGTTAATGTCATATGGGTTTTGAAAGCTAACCTCAATAGCGTTAGTCTGTAACGGGATTTTAAAATTGTTTCAACTTTCAGCATGGAGTGGTCAGATTATGAAAACCGTATCGCTGTAATAGCGCTTTTCAAGTGTGAAATGAAAAAAGCGATATTTTCAAAACGCTCCGGCCACTAGGGATTAGCCGCATGTTAGTCTACCGATGCATAGAACTGTTTGCGGAACTTTCAAACGACGTACCGGGCATTTATTGACTGCAGCTTAAAAAAAATAGGATTGAAAAATGCAAACGTCTTTTGGTAAAGCACGCTGATAACTTGCAAAGAAAAATTTTGTTCACCGATGAAAAAATTTTTACCGTTCAGGAAAAATTTAACAAGCAAAATGTTAGAGTGTATGCGGGGTCATCTAAGGAAGCATCCGAACTGATCCCAAGGGTGGAAAAGGGTCATCACCCAGCTTCAGTCATGGTTTGGTGGGGTGTCTCTTACGATGGGGTCACTGACCTGCATTTCTGCGAACAAGGAGTCAAAACATCGGCCAAACTTTACCAAGAAACCGTTTTGTAAGCTGCTGTGAAGCCTCTTAACAATTCCCAGTTCCAAAATCAGCCATGTACTTACCAACAGGACTCTGCGCCGGCCCATAAGGCTAAAACGTCCCAGGCCTGGCCTCGAAACAATTTGCCAGCGTTCATTTCCTCTGAAGAATGGCCCACAGGCAGTCCAGATTTGAACCCATTGGGTTACAATTTGTGAACGGTTTAAGAGGACAAGGTTTTTAACAAAAGATACCCCAACATTGCATTTCTTAAGACTGCTTTGGTTCGAGCTATTGCCAATTTTCCAATGGACGAGGTTCGTGCAGCTTTTGACGATTGGCCAGTGCGACTTAAGGCGTGTGTAAAGGCAAAAGGCGGACATTTCGAATAAGTAGATTCTTTTTGGATACAATATACATCAATAAATATAATAAAAAATATTTGGTCCAAAAACATTCAGTACTTTTTATTTTACAGCATAAAATGTATGTAACAGTATTTATGTCCCTAGTATATTACAGAAAAATTATATAAAACAAGTAAAAAATGTTAAGTTTGGCTGTGCCGAACTTTGGATACCCTGCACCAGATTCCCAAATAAAAAACTATTTTTTTAATTTTTGTAATTTATTTATTGTAATTTATTTAAAGCAATATAACTATTATAATTTATTATAACTTAAAATTAACATATTTTCTTTTTTTTTATTATTTACACACAATATTTATTATAAATAAATAAAAACTAAATACCTTATACTATAGCATCATGATGACTGTGAGCTGTAGAATACGTTGAAATTTTACCGAATTATGTTCGGAGTTGGTAAACGACCAATCGATATGTGCTCCGTTTAGTTGTTGGTACAGATTTTTCTAACAATGATGAAAATCCTTTTTGTTCGAGAAGAGTTTCTGTTGAATTTTTTGCAAAGTTGCGCGGAATATATTGAAGTATCCTACAACAAAAAACATTTGCGAATTACCAGACATCTCTACCTTCAGGGTATGACGCATTTCAATAAAGGGCAAGTACAAATATGCTTTCAATCTGAAATACAATGTATTGAAATGTGTGGCTTCCAATACTGTCTCTTTTGAAGAGATATACCGCAGCTTGGAGCTTATCATTTCTAACACAGATTATTATTCCTCGTTTGTTACGAACTCTCTCCTCTTCTTGTTCTTCGTTGAAACAATCTATTCGGCTAATAATAGAAAATTCATTAAAACAAGTTTCTTCTTCTGGAAAACTCCACGTCTTCACAAGACAAATAACATCGCATTTCATTACAACCCTATCTGTTGATATGTCCTGCAAGTGTGCTTGCATACTTTGGATGTTTTGATAAAATAGCTTCATTTGCATTGTCTCTTTCAAAAAAACGTTTGGCGGAAATTTATGGTTTTTGTTGTTTGCAGCTTCTGGAGCTGCATTTTAACTGGATCACAGTTTTCAAAAGAATTTGGCGGTTGGAAATTTCCGATTATGAACAAACCAGATGCATTTGTTGCTCTACTACATGTGACATATAAAGCTGGTCTGCTTATTTTACTACGAGTATGAACTACAACATTGTCATATGTTGCACCTTGGCTCTTATGAATTGTTATTCCTTCTGCTACAACCAGCGGAAATTGCCATCGATCGATTGATATTTGTTCGTTTCGCTTAAACTGAAACGACCGTTGGCACTTTTCTACAGGAGTCCATAATGAGGGTGTCGTTTTTGTCATCGCGCTTCTGTTCCTACGTTTTCGTCAGAAAATAATATAAAGAAAATACCCATTTGTATCCCACGGGAGGAAGTTGTTTAAAAATACCGAAAGCCAGAATTGATACACCGCCGAAAGCAGCTGTGCTTTTAAAAATTTGTTTAGTCTAGCGTCTAAAAATCCTAACATCCTCGCTCCGACCATTGAATCTCATCGAGAATTAGGAATTTTAACTCCAAGAACTTGGAAATTATAGAGTTGACGGTATTACTGCTGAGTGGTCTGTTCTCCAGAGTAATAATTTAGTGGCAAAGAAAATATAGCATGCAATGTTGTGCCCCCAATTCCAAAAGCCGCTATTCCGGTTGGAGCACAAAGTAAAACTTTAATTTTCAAACTTTTCTGATTCAACTGGTACTGAGTTGAATCTGTGGGTTACCGCCTGGTAAATTGTTTTTTTTTTGTCAAAAGATGGCTAGGCTTATGCCAGCGCCACCACCAATATATTCATAGAATTTTTGCTTTTCCACGACGTTTTGTTAAAGATGCTGTAGGTATAAGCGTTGCTTTTAATTGAGTGTTCTAATTGATGTTAAAAGTTCATTTTCGCTTATCAGTGGTGGCAATCTTATTAAACGAACATCGGCAGATTCATTTACTGCACCTCTATTCTCTGGCTCAATATCGAATATATTAATATTTTCGTCAATTTCTGGAACTGCCAAAGCTCGAAATTCGTCATCAAGAAGTTGTGTAGTTGCTATGTTGTCTTCATGACCAGAATTTTCATTCTGGGTTGATTCTTGAATTTGTTGCAGAATCTCCTCAAGCTCGCCTTCTTTAAGGCGTTCGAACTGTAGCCTGTTAGTGCTAATTGTATCATTGTGGACACTGCAAGTACGCTCGTTATGGTTTTGAACCAGTTCTTCCAACTCATTACGCCACGGCAAGTAAAGCATTACCAAGCTTCGGAAGTAATCGTCTCTGCTCGTTTCTACTTTAACCGACGGAAATCGAATAATTGCCGGGTTTGTCTTTTTATATGCATACCCTGAATTATCTTTTAATCGGAATGCTATTCCTATTTGCTCCGAATTCTCTTCAAAATCTTCAACGAAATCGTCTTCTTCTTGTGGTCGCCTTGAATTTCTTCGTTGAGTCTTGCAAAATGTGTAGTAAGCTGCAAAAGAAGCCAAGCACAAATCTTCTAACGTGTCTGGACGCTGGCAGTAGTGATCAAGCAGATTAGGCTGAAATATTTCTGTTGAATCCTGATCAAGTCTGAGGAAATCCTGTTGTGGCTTGAGTATTCTAACGCGCTTTTCAAGCAAAAAGGTGTTTATGAAAATTTCTGCGTTGCTACATTGAGATAGACTCATTCCCAAATTATTATAGGAAGCCACATGAGCTGAAACTTTCACCCTCCCAGTGGGGAGGGTGAAATGGTAATATTGTGCTTTTTAAATAGTTCGGTATTAACCAAATAATGGGCTGCTTGGAAAATTTTCGCAGGCCTAATGGTTTCCGTCATAAAACTTTGATTGTATTCCAACCTACGCATAAGATGAACTTGTATAACTTCCGTTTGGTCAACAGAGCGTGGTAGGATATTGACAGTCGAACTTAAATCGATTGGAACATTAACTACTGCTCCCCGAATGGCACACTGCCTATTGTAACCTAGAGATACAATTCTCATAAATGGATTTCTCGGAGATACAAAACGTTCTTCATGAGGTGTTAAGCCCGCAAGTTCATCTGGAATGGCTGGAAAATTAAATCCTTTGGAAAGGCATAAATTTGGGATTTTTCCTGAATTTGCCATTTTGTGGCAAGTGTTGCCGAATTTGTTATAATTATTTTCGGTGGGAAAGATATCAAACAGAAAGAAAACTTCGGATAAGTGCGAATAACTTGGAAGAGTTGTTTCCTTACTCAATTGTTTTACTTGTTTGGGGAACCAAAGGCCGCCACAGCAAATACAAATTTCTGTTGGTCCAAACTTAACATTTTTGTTAAATTCCGATAACATCTTATTTGCATGACGCTGTGAATCTAACTGAATAATCTGTGCTCTGGACTCCGGCGAAAGATTTTTTCTGGTTTGCCTTCTTCGCAATGTTTCTCTTGCGTTTTCAACCAGACGGTTTACTGGGTTCATTCGATAATGCCTTATACGTAAACTTGCCCTTATTCTAAGATTACCTGACCGAGTTTGAGCCATTTGGCGTCTGGAAGATGATAATTCCTGCTTCCGCGCTGTATACGTTTCATATTGTCGCCTTGCCGATCTTCTTCGTATGTTCCGTACTCGTTCACTTTGCATATATGTGGGGTCCTGGCGTCGCAGTGACCGCCGCCGATTGGTCCTTCTTCGTTCTCCTTGCATGTATGTTGTATTTTGTCGTCGTGATGACCGTCATTGCGTATTCCGTTGTCGTTCATTTTGCATAAATGTGGTGTCCTGTCTTCGAAGTGATCGCCCCCGATTCGTCCTTTCTCGTTCTTCTTGCATGTATGTTGTATTTTGTCGTCGTGATGACCGTCTTTGCGAATTCCATTCTCGTTCACTTTGCATATATGTGGGGTTCCGTCGTCGCAGTGAACGCCGCAGATTGGTCCTTTCTCGTTCCCCTTGCATGTACGTTGTATTTTGTCGTCGCGATGACCGCCTTTGCGAATTACATTCTCGTTCACTTTACATATATGTGGGGTTCCGTCGTCGCAGTGAACGCCGCAGGTTGGTCCTTCCTCCTTCCTCTTACATATATGCTGGATCTTCACGATGTGATAAACGTTTTTCTGTATTCCTTTCCTGTTCTTCATTTCTATATCTTGTGTTTTGTCTTCTCGATGCGTGGGCATCGCGATCACGCTGACTCTCCTGCTGACGATATTCGGCATTCAGTCTTCTGGCTGCAATGCGTTAAGAGTTTCTGGTTCCATCTTCTGGATTTTCTTCTCTGCGTTGAATAACTGCCTGTCTGACCAAACGTCTTCTCTGTTGGGCAGATTGTCTTCGCAGTCTTGGCATACTTTTATAAGTACAGATTATATATTTCAGGAAAATTTGAGATACAAAGCAACTTTTTATATAGCTTGTTGCTGCTTTTCACATTCCTTTATTAAAAATGAAGAGTATGTAATAAAAACTCGAATTAGATTGTTTTAAATTTAACGGCACAAAAACACAATATTTGGATATATACGAGTACACTGACATATATAGATGACACTGACTTGTTCGATTATTGAACACTTTTTGTTGAGATTTTTAACACGTCAGTTCACTTGTAAATTTCGTAACGAATTAATCAAAGTCGATTGCAGCGGTTTTTTATATACCTTTTTAGCAAAATATAGGTAAATATTATCCTGACCATTGATAGAAACACAAGAACAAATTGGGTTATGCAATCTAACCCATTGTCTATTGTAAAAATAGAAATTAGGCGGAAAAACACAAATGTACAATGAAACTATATTTTAAATAGTGCAGGTAGTATAACCAAAAGCCTAATTGTGTATGTCCAAATTGGTACCTGCTTTATTGAAAAATTGCGCAAATGGGTGTTTATTGCTTTATAGCCGGCAACCTTTTCATAATTAAGTTATTAGGAACATTCACAAAATCGCCCTTGCAGCTGCACAAATATAAGAAGTCAACTTTACCTAAACTATTTTCAAAAAAAAATAATTGATAAAGGTAAAATGAAACACAATCATAATTTTCAAATACCTGAATATAAAACAAGATGCAAAATAAATTAAGCAGAAAAGTAATATAAATACAATTGCCCATGGTACTTCATGGCTGTACGCCATTCCATTGTCCAATTTTTTTCTTGAATGGTGAAAATATTTAGTTCAAGTATTGTTTTCACGTTTGGTGAAGAAGTGTATATATAGAAATCGTTATGCGTAAAATTCCATCTCGATAGGTCAAGTTCGTAATGAGTTATAGTCATATTATTTCTCAAGGCCCATAAGACCGTTTGTATGGGAGGTACCAGAAGGGACTTCCCAAACTCAACTAAATTTGGCGCACAAGTGTGTTCTATATAGAAATTTGTATATAGAAATTTGTTCATTTCGATTAGTCAAGTTTGTGGTGGGTTATTGTCATATTATTTCTCAAGACCGATTGTATGGGAGGTACCAGTAGGACTTTTCATCTCGATAGGTCAAGTTTATAGGGAGCTATTTTCATATTATTTTTCAAGGCCCATGAGACCGTTTGTGTGGGAGGTACCAGTAGGGCCTTTCCGATCTTAGCCAAATTTAGCGCAAAAGTCTGTTCAATGTATTAATCTTTATACCGAAAATATCGTCTCGATAGGTCAAGTGTGTGGTGAGTTATTGTCATATTATTTTTCACGACCCGTGAGACCGTTAGTGTGGGAGGTACCAGTAGGACATTTCCAATCTCAACCGAATTCAGCGTAGAACTGTGCTGTATATAGAAATCTTGATGTGTAAAATTTCGATAGGTCAAGTTTGTCGTGAGTTATTGTCATATTATTTCTCAATGCCCATAAGGCCGTTTGTATGGGAGGTAAAAGAAATGGTGGCCCAATCTAAAACATTTTAACATAGATGATTGCGCCTATATATAAATTATTATTTGCTAAATTTCAGTGATTTTGCTCAAGAAACTGGACGGATATTTCCAAATAAAAAAAATAATTTTTATGAGGTAGTGTCGGTTGAGGGTCTCGAACACCAACTTCCCGTAGAGCTTTATAGCTTATTTTCAATACCAACCATGCTAGGTTAACTACACATGTTTGTGCCAAATTTCAGCTCCCTAGCTGTTTTCATGCAGGGTGTATCTTGTTTTCAACAGACGGACAGCCGGACAACATGGCTAGATCGTCTTAGAATTATACGAGGATCAAGAATATATATATACTTTGTTGGGTCTCCGATGATTATTTCAAGGTGTTACAGACAGAATGACAAAACTAATATACCCTCCATTGTATGGTGAAGGGTACAAAAACATGTAAAAATGTTCAGTGTTGAGTTTGTGATGATAGCAAAAAACTCCTGCTCCATATTGAGGCCTCCACCAGTTCCTGTGGAGCATTTGAGGTTTTGTGACGCCATGTGCCGTCGTACATACTACTTTTGATCGCCCATACCTTAAAAAGGTCATTTGTGCATTGAAAAAGGTAGTCCAACCATAATACATGATGTAAATTGCGAGTCACACTTAATGTCGTTTTTTGCCAACTTTAATTTAACATCTCTTCAACTACAAGAGCTACCAATTGAGCAGAGCGGTAAGATTTTTGAAACCTTTTAAGAAAATGGGCGCTCAAATCAAATTGCACTTCGTGCAATGAAAAGCAGATGCATTCACAAAGAACGACTGTTTGATGCCGTTTATGGGCTGCCGACACCATCGGGCTGTTCTTCTTTGAAAATAAGGTCCGTGAATGGTGTTCGCTATTGCGAGATGATAGCGAACTTCTTGTGGCCAGAAATTGAGGATATGAACCTAGACGATATGTGGTTCCAACATGATGGTGCCACATAGCCATGGCGATTTTAATTTTCCGCCACGATCATGTGATTTGACACCATTGGACTTCTTTCTTTGTAGATATTTAAAACAAAAAGTGTGCTTTATCGACGCCAAGAACAATTCAAAAGCTAGAGGATGTCTCAGAGTCATTATACCCGCACCACATAGTGGTATGGGGTATAATGGCTTAGTGCTTGCGTTTGTAACACATCGAAGGAATCGAGTTAGAATACCGGGACCAGAGAGAAAGTTGCTCAGAATTACATTTTGAGTCGATCTAGCCATGTCTGTCTGGCTGGCTGGGCGGCTGGCTGGCTGGCTGGCTGGCCGGCTGGCTGGCTGGCCGGCTGGCTGGCCGGCTGGCTGGCTGGCCGGCTGGCTGGATGTAAAGATGTCCATCTATTCTTGTAATCAAAGTACAGGTCGCATTTATGCACCGATCTTGATGAAAATTGGCAAGTGGTAATATATTGGGACAAGGACGGACGCTATTGAATTTGGTCCAAATCGGAGCACTTTCTGGTCCAAATCCAGTTGATGTTGCGTGTATTGGTCAACAAATTAAAAAAATATGACATTCGATGTAGAACTGACCACAAAATGTAAAAAAAATAGTTGGACCCGCCTCTCGGACCTACGGGGCCTTCAGAACCCAAAAAATGGACCCATGATTTTAAATATAAGTGTGACCCCTTAAATGAAAGGAAATTATCTTACAATTTTAAATACAGAAAAAAATTCGACCTGTTTGGGCCCCAGGGTCCATTAGGAGGGTCCAAAAGTTTCGGTTTACCCGGATTTTAGTGTGACCCCTCAAATGACTGGGAATTGCCTCAGGACTTTAAATATGTCAAGCCAAATGATTTATCTCGTCCGTGGGAGGGCACAGGGTCCGAAAACAAGGTATGAAAATGTGGACCAACTATAATTGTTATACCCTCACCACATAGTGGTATGGGGTATAAAGGCTGAGTGCTTGCGTGATAGATACAGATAGAAATAGCGACGAGTGCTTTCGATTAACAGGAGACTTAATCACATTTATAGTGGTGCGGGTATCATAGAGTCGGCCACGCCCGACTATAGCACTTACTTACTTGTTGAAAATATGAACCATCGGATAGAGGTCTGTCACCGAAGCTGTGGCGATTTGGCCGATAACATAGTGTGGCAGAGAAAAAAAGCTGGGAAATGATATTATTTTTCTTGTAGATCTTGCTGAGTACAACAAGAAACCGGTTTTGAAATTTCCCAAACACCTTTAAAATCTGGAGTTACGGGTAAAAACCCGGGTTTTCGGATCTTACGCACTTATATGCCAGTAACTTGGTTTAATATCAACCGATTATAAGTTTTTCGGCTGATTTGGAAAGAAGAAACTGCGGCCTTTCGAATCAAAACTTTTGAAATTATACTGAAAAAAATCTGTGTACTTATATTTTTCCTGTACTCATTTTTATTTTTTAAAATATTCAACTTTGAATGCGTTTTTACACAGCATTTTTTAAAAGGAAGCGAATAATTTTTAAGCTGATTCTTACGAATACAATTCGTCGTTTTTAAAAATCCGTCAGAAACTGATTTAGTTATTCAACTTTTATTAAAACAAACTTTTTTTGTTTTTTTTGTTAATTAAAAAAATGAGTTTACAGTTGAGTGTGAGTTTATGTTTGTTTTAAACATAATTGTCACAGATCATAAAAAAATTAAGAAAACTGTCTGAAAAGTTTTTGTTTTATTTGCATAATGTATGTTGGCTAAAGAAAAAATGAAAAATAATAAATACTTACATATTTTGCAATTTGTTTGCGGAATTTTTCCCAAAATTTGTGTCACATTCTCCCTTTTTTTGATATTCAGAATAAGGTAGGTATTCTGAATATCCCTTTTTCGAAGTTCGTTTAGAATAAGGGAAAATAGAAAAAATCCCGGGGAGATTCTATTTAGAATGGGTGAAGAGAGAATAGGGAAAAAATTCCCAGGGAATACTTATTCAGAATCGGGATGACAGTGAAATATCAAGCCATATGCTGAAAAAATGCATCACCATCATTTGTCTTTCACAATTTCAATTTGTATTTTCTCAATTTCAATTAGTAATTGTGTAGATGAGTGTCTCAATTTCAGCCGGAATATTTCCAAATTTCTCAAAAATTAAGAAAAAAGAATTATGGCGCTGGTGTGAGCCGATGTGTGAAAGCTCTCATTGTCATGGTGCACAATGATTCGTTTTCTCTTGTTCGTTTTTCGAATTTCTCCAAAGACTTCAGACAAACAAATTGTGGTGTACCACTCATAATTGACCGTCCACCGTTGCTCAAGCGGAACAGTCGCCACATGACCAGTTTTGCCAAAGAAACAAGTGACCATTTGCTTCGAAGTGCTTCTTCCACGAACAACTTTCGCTGGATTTGGCTCTTCTTCGAAGGCGCACACGGTCGAATGCTGTTTTGTTTCGGGCTCATACGCATAGATCCATGATATGCCACCTGTGACGATCTTACAAACGTCTTTTAAAGCACCGCGGTCGTATATTTTCAAAATTTTTGTGCACCAATCGACACGAGCCTTTTTTGAGCGTTTGTCAAATTGTGCGAGATCCGACGAGAACAAACCTTTTTTACGGTCAGGTGATCATGCAATATCGAATGTATGCTGGTGGAAGAAATGACCAAGGATGCCTCTATCTCACGGTATGTCACATGACGATCTTGCATTATCAGTTCACGCACGGCATCAATGTTTTCTGGTACAACGGCCGTTTTAGGACGACCTTCGTCTTTGAGCGAGCGTCGGCCACGATTGAATTCATTAAACCAGTTTTTCACAGTGCTATAGGATGGTGCTTTATCGCCATACAAAGATTTATGTTCATCGATGCACTCTTGTCGTGATAATCCACGAGTTAATTTCATTTTTTTTGCCAAATTGATTTTTCAAGGCACTGTAAACAACAAAAATGATGGTCGTACGTTAAAACGTTTTGGGTACGTTACGTGCTAAAAAATGTCAAATCTTACAGTGGAAATGTAAGATGGCGCCAGGCAACACTTAGTGGCTGCCTGTTCGCGACTTATTTTCATTTATATTTTCTGTTTTTACCGATTTATAGCTTTTTGCACAGTTGATTTACTCATATTTATAATTTTCGCAGTTTCGGAATAAGATTTACTATTTTCGTGGCAATTAATTATTATTTTTCCCTCTTCCTTTGATAGATTTTTTCTCGACATTTTAAAGAATTGATTGACTTTACTTCTTGCAATAAACAAATGCTTCTTCTGCTTATTGGAAGTTTGGAAAGTATCGTTATAGTTTTTAAAAGTCGTCTATAAAAAACTACTGGGTTACAACAGTTTTACAAACCTATTTTGTCGGGTAAATTTAATGTTATATCATTTTTAACCAGGGGTACCATAACTTATGCTGTGCTAAATTATGCACTTATTTCGGTTTAATTTTTTAAATATTTAATTGAGTTAAACAAGTAAAATATTCTATTGATTTTATTAAGTATACAAGTAAATACACAAAATAAAAAAAAAAATCATATTGTTTCAATTTACGTTTGGTCTTCAAAAAATGTACAATAGTAGTGATCATCTGCAAAAAAAGATAAAACATTGCTCTTCTTATGTCTCATGTAAATAACTCTATCGAGGTTACCTCTGGTAATTTGCCTACAATTTACGTAAACTGTAACTTGTCGTTATGACCAGGGGAGGCGTTGCTTAGAGTGACATTCAAATGATGCATTTAAAAGATTATCAAATCGCACAACATCCCATTCAGGAACAAGGGGGAACTTATTTCAATTCAATGAGAATTACACGATTAAATGCTTATACTCACTGACAGGAACCAAACCTACTGCCTAAAGACTGTTAACATTTTACAAGGAAGTTTTTACATGGTTTATCGATAAGTCTAAATAATTACTCGTGAAGTCGCGGCATTTACAGTCGTGGTAGTCGTGCACACTTCCATAACACGACGCGGCCTACAAATTTGGCATACCAAATTTCCTGTTTCCTAATATTTTTTTTAAATCCGCGAGGAATTCGTAGGTTATTTTTCCTTTCCTTTAAGAAGTGTGGGAAATCGAGAAGGAGTTGCAGCAAATTGAAAATGTTAAAATTTCCTGCACCTGATTTGATTCTTGGTCAAATTTTGAGAGAAAAATGTGAAACTCCTGAAAATGATTATAATAAAAATTTATTTATTTGCGAAAATCATCCCATCAGCACACATGTATGTTGGAAAAAGAAATTTAAAGCAGAAGATATTACTACAATAGGATTAGGTGTAGAGGACGATATGGGCGTTGGTTTTGATTATCCAAATTCGCCGAAAAATGTTTATAATGATGAGATAGAAGCAACTTTTTGTAAGAATTGCAAAAATGAAACAACATAAAAGGAAAAAATATAAAAGAAAATATAAATAAATATAAGAAAATACAGTCAGCACTAAAAACTGAGCGACGGATAAAAAATATATAAAGAATATTGTTTAAAAATTTTTTGAAAGTTTGATGTTAGAGAGTTTGCATATTTTGGTTGGAGAAATTTTAGCCAACCAAAATTTGCAAGATAGAACAGATGTTTGAAATCGGCTGTTTTATGTACAAAAATTAAAGTAACAATAAATTTTCAACAGAATAGGTAAGTAAAAATTGTATTATTATTTTATTTAATTTTTATATGTTATATACTTTATGTTATTATTTTATTTAATATATAAGTATATGTTATGTTATTTGCTCATTTTTTATTACAAAGCTTAACACTTTAAAATTCAAAATAAAATGAAATGCAAACAGTAAACAAAATCAGCTGTTTCATTCATTCATGTCATTGCAAATTTTTACTGGAAACTGCTCGTTTACTTTTCTTGCAAATTTTAATAAAGATAGTAAGATTGGTCTTACGCTCTCAAAAGTAGAAACTTGCAAATTTTTACTGGGATAGTAAACGAACACACTTAATATCTATGCCGAATATTTTCTTGAAGATGTTTTCTATAGTTCAGCTGACATTAATATTGAGATGGTTTCGATGAGGTACTTTGTTGGTTAGGTGGCATTCAAAATAATACCAAAGCTGGATTGTAGAAAGTGTGAGCAGAAGTTAAGAAAGCTCGATGCAGTTTTGATGGCTTCCAGCGAACCTTTTATATTTTTCAAAAATTATCAGTCATTGACAAGCTTTAAAAACTAAGTTGCTCCGTCTGGTGCCTTAATAATGTGAGCAAGAAGCATATTCTAATTATTCATAAAATGTTTAAGGACGAGCCACATAAAGTAAAGCTTATATGATATAATCATGTAAAAACGCAATACCACAATGGTTTGATGGCGAATGCTGCAATCACAAATTAGAAATACTTAATTTTCTCTTACTCGTACTTCTCCGAAAAAACTGTGCATGGGCTTTAAAAATGGTAGTTCCAAAGAAAGAATACTAAAAATCTTTCCAATGAATAGCACTACTATTTCACCTTTATGTAAAATTAAAAAAATTAAAACACAAAATTGAAGAAAAAAATTGAGAACAATAACACAAAATTAAACAAATATAAAACACACAAACTATATAAAGAATATTGTTTCAAAAAATGTATTGTAGTCGTCTTTTGATTTTCTTTAGAATTTAAGCAGCGAAACCAAAATTTTCTGCAAGCTTTTGCTAAATTTTTGTCCGCAAAAGTATGCCTTCAAAAAAAATGCAAATTAACATCAAAACAAATTTTTTTTTCTTCTTCCCTTTTTTAGAACAGGATTTTATTTCCGGGGAAAATAAATTCCCGGGAATTATCTCCCGGGAGTATGCAGAATCGGGCTGATTATTCCTGGTGTTGAAATCCTCCTATTCTAAAAAACGGAGAGAAGGGTAATAGAGGAAAATTTCGATTCTTCGAAGTAACCTGTTTTATTTTGCTAATTTGCTTATTAATTTTATGAAGTTGCAAACGTACAAAGTGTAGTTGTAGGGACATAAATACTGCCGGTTGTAGTTGTAGGGACATAAATACTACGGTCGGGCCGCCCACGCTCTGTTCGAACACCGCATGTCATCAAAGCTGTTAAATCAAGAATTCACAGAAATCCGCTCCGAAAACAGAAAATCATGGCCATGAGTCGAATCATCAAATCAAAAAAGACTTGGGACTTTCAAAGGACGTACCGGGCATTTATTGACTGCAGCTTTAAAAAAATGGATTGAAAAATCTAAACGCCTTTTGGTAAAGCACGCTGATAACTTGCAAAGAAAAATTTTGTTCACCGATAAAAAAATTTTTACCGTTCAGGAAAAATTTAACAAGCAAAATAATAGAGTGTATACGCAGTCATCTAACGAAGCATCTGAACTGATCCAAGGGTGGAAAAGGGTCATCACCCAGCTTCAGTCATGGTTTGGTGGGGTGTTTCTTACGATGGGGTCACTGACCTGCATTTCTGCGAACGAGGAGTCAAAACATCGGCCAAAGTTTACCAAGAAACCGTTTTGGAAGCTGTTGTGAAGCCTCTTAACAATTCCCTGTTCCAAAATCAGCCATGGACTTACCAACAGGATTCTGCGCAGGCCCATAAGGCTAAAACGTCCCAGGGAAACAATTGGCCAGCGTTCATTTCCTCTGAAGAATGGCCCTCAGGCAGTCCAGATTTAAACCCATTGGATTACAATTTGTGGACGGTTTTAGAGGACAAGGTTTGTCACAAAAGATTACCCCAACATTCGAGCTATTGCCAATTTTCCAATAGACGAGGTTCGTGCAGCTTTTGACGATTGGCCAGTGCGATTTAAGGCGTGTGTAAAGGCAAAATGCGGACATTTCGAATAAGTAGATTCTTTTTGAATACAACATACATCAATAAATATAATCAAAAATATTTGGTCCAAAAACATTCAGTACTTTTTATTTTACAGCATAAAATTTATGTAACAGTATTTACGCCCTAGTATATTACAGAAAAATTATATAAAACAAGTAAAAAATGTTAAGTTTGGCTGTGCCGAACTTTGGATACCCTGCACCAGATTCCCAAATAAAAAACTATTTTTTTAATTTTTGTAATTTATTTATTGTAATTTATTT
Organism: Hydrotaea diabolus; assembly: GCA_963513945.1. Classification (NCBI taxonomy): domain Eukaryota; kingdom Metazoa; phylum Arthropoda; class Insecta; order Diptera; family Muscidae; genus Hydrotaea; species Hydrotaea diabolus. Next base: position 101,655,149 of record OY740716.1, on the reverse strand, counting down.
AAAGCAATATAACTATTATAATTTATTATAACTTAAAATTAACATATTTTCTTTTTTGCCTTTTTTATTATTTACACACAATATTTCTTATTAAGAAGCCTAAAAATTATTATAAATAAAAACTAAATGTCTCTTACTATTGCATCATGATGACTGTGAGCTGTAGAATACGTTTGAAATTTTACCGAATTATGTTCGGAGTTGGTGAACGCCCAATCGATATGTCTTCCGTAATTAGTTGTTGGTACAAAGGATGAAAATCCTTTTTGTTCGAGAAGAGTTTCTGTTGAATTTTTTTGCAAAGTTGCGCGGCATATATTGAAGACATTTGCGAATTACCAGACATCTCGATCAATTCATCTAGAGCTTGAGATAAAAACATTCTGAAGAGTCCTTCAGGGAATGACGCATTTCGATAAAGGGCAAGTACAAATATGATTTCAATCTGAAATTCAATGTATTGAAATGTGTGGCTTCCAATACTGTGGTCTCTTTTGAAGAGATATACCGCAGCTTGGAGCTTATCATTTTTAACACAGATTGTTATTCCTCGTTTGTTACGAACTCTCTCCTCTTCTTGTTCTTCGTTGAAACAATCTATTCGGCTAATACATAATAGAAAATTCATTAAAACAAGTTTCTTCTTCTGGAAAACTCCATGTCTCCACAAGAGAAATAACATCGCATTTCATTACTACCCTATCTGTTGATATGTCCTGAAAGTGTTCTTGCATACTTTGGGTGTTTTGATAAAATAGCTTCATTTGCATTGTCTCTCTCAAAAAAAAAACGTTTGGCTTTTGTTGTTTGCAGCTTCTGGAGCTGCATTTTAACTGGATCACAGTTTTTGAAATTTACGATTATGAACAAACCAGATGCATTTGTTGCTCTACAACATGGGAGATATAAAGCTGCTCTGCTCATTTTACTACGAGTATGAACTACAACATTGTCATATGTTGCACCTTGGCTCTTATGAATTGTTATTCCTTCTGCTACAACCAGCGGAAATTGCCATCGATCGATTGATATTTGTTCGTTTCGCTTAAACTGAAACGACCGTTGGCACTTTTCTACAGAAGTCCATAATGTTTCCTGAGGGTGTGGTTTTCGTCAAAGCGCTTCTGTTCCTACTTTTTCGTCAGAAAATAATATCCACAGAGTTTTGGGCCTTCGAGAACCTCTTTCAAAATCAATCGACATTAATATCCCGGTGGCTCCATTGACGAGACCATCGCAAGTATTTATATTATTGGTCATCATATATTTTGCCTTAGTTTTTAATTTGAGTTCATAAGTAAGTCCTTGGGTTTCAGAAGTCTTCAGATTGGCAACTGACCTTAAAATTCTGTTTCTTTGTTCTAGTGGCAAAGAATCAGATTTTATGATTTCAGTTGCAGTTAAAGTGAACTCCTCTGTATTAATCTGATTTAATTTCATGGAATTATACTGGTTTGCTTCCTGGTTGGACTTAAATAAATGAATAGCGTCAATTGGAACATCTGCTGTCGAAGCCACCATTAGCCATTATTTCGGTGAGTTCGAAATATGAAAATTGTTCCCACAAACTTTCTCCAACTATGACCCCATAAGGATTCGCAGAATTTGAAGAAAATACCCATTTGTCTCACACAGGAGGAAGTTGTTTAAAATCACCGAAAGCCAGAATTGATACACCGCCGAAAGCATCTGTGCTTTTAAAAATCTGTTCTCCAGAGTACTGGTTTAGTGGCAAAGAAAATATATTGTGCCCCCAATTCCAAAAGCCGCTTTTCCAGTTGCAGCACAAAGTAAAACTTTGGGAAGAGCTGGATTTGCGCCTGGTACTGAGTTGAATCTGTGGGTTACCGCCTGGTAAATTGTTTTAATTAGCCGGCTTTTGTCAACGCCAGCGCCATCACCAATATATTCATAGAATTTTTGCTTTTCCACGACGTTTTGTAAAAGATGCTGTAGGTATAAGCGTTGCTTTTCGTTGAGTATTCTAATTGATGTCAAAAGTTCATCTTCGCTTATCAGTGGTGGCAATCTTATTAAACGAACATCGGCAGATTCAGTTGCTACACCTCTATTCTCTGGCTCAATATCCAATATATTAATATTTTCGTCAATTTCTGGAACTGCCAAAGGTCGAAATTCGTCATCAAGAAGTTGTGTAGAAGCTACGTTGTCTTCATGACCAGAATTTTCATTCTGGTTTGATTCTTGAATTTGTTGCAGAATCTCCCCAAGCTCGCCTTCTTTAAGGCGTTCGAACTGTAGCCTGTTAGTGCTAATTGTATCTTTGTGGACACTGCAAGTACGCTCGTTATGGCTTTGAACCAGTTCTTCCAACTCATTACGCCACGGCAAGTAAAGCATTACCAAGCTTCGGAAGTAATCGTCTCTGCTCGTTTCTACTTTAACCGACGGAAATCGAATAATTGCCGGGTTTGTCTTTTTATATACATACCCTGAATTATCTTTCAATCGGAACGCTATTCCTATTTGCTCCGAATTCTCTTCAAAATCTTCAACGAAATCGTCTTCTTCTTGTGGTCGCCTTGAATTTCTTCGTTGAGTCTTGCAAAATGTGTAGTAAGCTGCAAAGGAAGCCAAGCATAAATCTTCTAACGTGTCTTGACGCTGGCAGTAGTGATCAAGCAGATTTGGCTGAAATATTTCTGTTGAATCCTGATCAAGTCTGAGGAAATCCTGTTGTGGCTTGAGTATTCTAACGCGCTTTTCGGGCAAAAAGGTGTTTATGAAAATTTCTGCGTTGCTACATTGAGATAGACTCATTCCCAAATTATTATAGGAAGCCACATGAGCTGAAACTTTGGATGCATTTATAAATTTGTTTCCAATATGTTGCAGTCTTTGGTTTGATTTTTTAATATAATTAACAATATAGGCCACACATGCGTAAGCATCTAAAACAAATTGAATATCCATCTTTGCTCTCTGCATGGACAAAATTTTATGGTTAAATGCGTTAACAGTCCTATTCTTGAACGTCCTTTTTAGGAAATGTGGGGTTTTTTATGAGACGACCTTAGAGCTAAAATGTAGTCATCGTTGGTCAAGTTGAGTCGGTCATCTGCTAAAAAAATTTCAAAACAATCTAACCTATTAACTTCCTCATCTGTCAATTTGGCATTAAGAAGTGTGTGCATTTTATCGAAGTTTTCTTTGTGCTGCTTTAATTGATTTATACTTCCGGAAGTGGAAGCAAAATTTCAGTAGTTGGTAATGGAGGATAAGTAATTCAAAATCTACAAAACTTTTGACCCATTATTTCTTTCTATTTGGCAAGTTCTGGTATGGTTGTGATGCTGTTAGGAAATATAGCTTAGCAAGTCTTCTATTGTTGAATCAGTTGAAATAAATTTATTAATAAAATTTATGACTTGTGGAAATGTAGTTTGATCATCAATATTTATCTTGGGAGCATTCCTAAGCCAATATATGCCATGAACATGTGGTGAACCGCGTTGCGGAAATTCAATTCTCCAGTAAAACTTGTCTACACCGAATTGCTCAAAAATACCGCCATTAGCATTGAAATGTTTAAAAAGGTGGCGAATTCTTTGGTCAAAATATCGGGAACATGTTATTGGATCTTTTCGAATGAGATTATACTTTTCAACAGAACTGATAGCCATAGCTTCTTCTTCTTCAGAAACATCCCTATTTTCTAGTACTTTCATCAAAATAACTAAAAGTTTTGGCCATTGTGATTCTTCAGCAGACAACGTGATAAAAAAAGCGTGGGAAGACCAAATTGGCGAATCTTTGCCAAAACCTTCTTATTTTCACCCTCCCAGTAGGCCGGAGACGAACAAATTCCTTTAAGAATGTGGTAGCCTTCGTCGTTTTGGATCAGATTTTGAATGAAATCATTATTTGAAACATCCCCTGCAGTGTAATTTCGCTGGCCGAGTTTCTTACGCAGACATGTGGATATGCTACTCTTTATCCGGGATAATTAAAGCTTTTTGTAGCAATATAAAATCTTGTCTACGCGAGCGCACCGCCAGTCATAACGCCTCGATTCAGATTTTATTATTCGTCCAACTGTTGTTTCGCAAGTGCGCTTCAAACCACAACCAAATCTTCGTCTCCAATTAAGTCCAAAGGTCTTCGCCCTTCACCAGGAGTAACAGATATATTTTGCAGTGGAATATTTCCTGCTGGATTATTTTCTATCAAGGTTTCTTGAGGGTTACTATCATCCAAAACATTTTCGTCGTTATCATTAACTTCGCTAATAAGATTTAATACCAAATCATGATCGTCTACATTCGACACAAACGCAATTTCTTCAGTTGATCCGATATGATTTAACCAATCATCTGAAATGATAATATTGTGCTTTTTAAATAGTTCGGTATTAACAAAATAATGGGCTACTTGGAAAATTTTCGCAGGCCTAATGGTTTCCGTCATAAAACTTTGATTGTATTCCAACCTACGCATAAGATGAACTTGTATAACTTCCGTTTGGTCAACGGAGCATGGTAGGATATTGACAGTCGAACTTAAATCGATTGGAACATTAACTACTGCTCCCCGAATGGCACACTGCCGATTGTAACCTAGTGATACAATTCTCATAAATGGAATTCTCGGAGATACAAAACGTTCTTCTAGAGGTTTTAAGCCCGCAAGTTCATCTGGAATGGCTGGAAAATTAAATCCTTTGGAAAGGCATAAATTTGGGATTTTTCCTGAATTTGCCATTTTGTGGCAAGTATTGCCGAATTTGTAATAATTATTTTCGGTGGGAAAGATATCAAACAGAAAGAAAACTTCGGATAAGTGCGAATAACTTCGAAGAGTTGTTTCCTTACTCAATTGTTTTACTTGTTTGGGGAACCAAAGGCCCCCACAGCAAATACAAATTTCTGTTGGTCCAAACTTAACATATTTGTTAAATTCCGATAACATCTTATTTGCATGACGCTGTGAATCTAACTGAATAATCTGTGCTCTGGACTCCGGCGAAAGATTTTTTCTGGTTTGCCTTCTTCGCAATGTTTCTCTTGCGTTTTCAACCAGACGGTTTACTGGGTTCATTCGATAATGCCTTATAAGTAAACTTGCCCTTATTCTAAGATTACCTGACCGAGTTTGAGCCATTTGGCGTCTGGAAGATGCTAATTCCTGCTTCCGCTCTGTATACGTTTCATATTGCCGCCTTGTCGATCTTCTTCGTGTGTTCCGTACTCGTTCACTTTTCATATATGTGGGGTCCTGGCGTCGCAGTGACCGCCGCCGATTGGTCCTTCTTCGTTCTCCTTGCATATATGTTGTATTTTGTCGTCGTGATGACCGCCATTGCGTATTCCGTTGTCGTTCATTTTGCATAAATATGGGTTCCTTTCTTCGAAGTGATCGCCCCCGATTCGTCCTTTCTCGTTCTCTTTGCATGTATGTTGTATTTTGTCGTCGGTATGACCGCATTTGCGAATTCCATTCTCGTTCACTTTGCATATATGTGGGGTTTCGTAGTCGCAGTGATTGGTCCTTTCTCGTTCCCCTTGCATGTACGTTGTATCTTGTCGTCGGGATGACCTCCTTTGTGTATTCCATTCTTGTTCACTTTACATATATGTGGGGTTCCGTCGTCGCAGTGAACGCCGCAGGTTGGTCCTTCCTCGTTCCTCTTACATATATGCTGGATCTTCACGATGTGATAAACGTTTTTCTGTATACCTTTCCTGTTCTTCATTTCTATAGCTTGTGTTTTGTCTTCTCGATGCGTGGGCATCGCGATCACGCTGACGCTCCTGCTGACGATATTCGGCATTCAGTCTTCTGGCTGCAATGCGTTAAAAGTTTCTGGTTCCATCTTCTGGATTTCTTCTCTGCGTTGAATAACTGCCTGTCTGACCAAACGTCTTCTCTGTTGGGCAGATTGTCTTCGCAGTCTTGGCATACTTTTATAAGTACAGATTATATATTTCAGAAAATTTGAGATACAAAGCAACTTTTTATATAGCTTATTGCTGCTTTTCACATTCCTATTAAAAATGAAGAGTATGTAATAAACACTCGAATTAGATTGTTTTAAATTTAACGGCACAAAAACACAATATTTGGATATATACGAGTACACTGACGTATTTAGATGACACTGACTTGTTCGATTATTGAACACTTTTTGTTGAGATTTTTAACACGTCAGTTCACTTGTAAATTTCGTAACGAATTAATCAAAGTCGACTGCAGCGGTTTTTTATATACCTTTTTAGCAAAATATAGGTAAATATTATCCTGACCATTGATTGAAACCCAAGAACAAATTGGGTTATGCAATCTAACCCATTGTCTATTGTAAAAAATAGAAATTAGGCGGAAAAACACAAATGTACAATGAAACTATATTTTAAATATTGCATGTAGTATGACCAAAAGCCTAATTGTGTATGTCCAAATTGGTACCTGCTACCTGCTTTATTGAAAAATTGCGCAAATGGATGTTTATTGCTTTATAGCCGGCAACCTTTTCATAATTAAGGTATTAGGAACATTCATAAAATCGCCCTTGCAGCTGCACAAATATAAGAAGTCAACTTTACCTAAACTATTTTCAAAAAAAAATAATTGATATAGGTAAAATGAAACACAATCAATATTTTTTAAATACCTGAATATAGAACTAGATGCAAAATAAATTAAGCAGTTGTAGTTGAAGTGAACTCCTCTGTATTAATCTGATTTAATTTCAGGGAATTATTCTGGTTTGCTTCCTAGTTGGACATAAATAAATGAATAGCGTCAATTGGAACATCTGCTGTCGAAGCCACCATTAGCCATTCTATTGAGGATGTGAGCAAAACGTTGGTCTTCTCTCTGTCGCATTATTTCGGTGAGTTTGAAATATGAAAATTGTTCCCACATACTTTCTCCAACTATGACCCCATAAGGATTCGCAGAATTTGAAGAAAATACCCATTTGTCTCACACGGAAGGAAGTTGTTTAAAATCACCGAAAGCCAGAATTGATACACCGCCGAAAGCATCTGTGCTTTTAAAAATTTGTTTCAGTCTAGCGTCTAAATATCCTAACATCCTCGCTCCGACCATTGAAATCTCATCGATAATTAGGAATTTTAACTCCAAGAACTTGGAAATTATAGAGTTGATGGTATTACTGCTGAGTGGTCTGTTCTCCAGAGTACTGGTTTAGTGGCAAAGAAAATATAGCATGTAATCTTGTGCCCCCAATACCAAAAGCCGCTTTTCCAGTTGGAGCACAAAGTAAAACTTTGGAAAGAGCTGGATTTGCGCCTGGTACTGAGTTCAATCTGTGGGTTACCGCCTGGTAAATTGTTTTAATTAGCCGAATTTTGCCAGCGCCATCGCTAATATATTCATAGAATTTTTGCTTTTCCACGACGCTTTGTAAAAGATGCTGTAGGTATAAGCGTTGCTTTTCGTTGAGTATTCTAATTGATGTCAAAAGTTCATCTTTGCTTATCAGTGGTGGCAATCTTATTAAACGAACATCGGCAGATTCAATATATTAATATTTATATATTAATATTTTCGTCAATTTCTGGAACTGCCAAAGGTCGAAATTCGTCATCAAGAAGTTGTGTAGTAGCTACGTTGTCTTCATGGCCAGAATTTTTATTCTGGTTTGATTCTTGAATTTGTTGCAGAATCTCCTCAAGCTCGCCTTCTTTAAGGCGTTCGAACTGTATCCTGCAAGTACGCTCGTTATGGTTTTGAACCAGTTCTTCTAACTCATTACGCCACGGCAAGTAAAGCATTACCATGCTTCGGAAGTAATCGTCTCTGCTCGTTTCTACTTTAACCGACGGAAATCGAATAATTGCCGGGTTTGTCTTTTTATATACATACCCTGAATTATCTTTCAATCGGAACGCTATTCCTATTTGCTCCGAATTCTCTTCAAAATCTTCAACGAAATCGTCTTCTTCTTGCGGTCGCCTTGAATTTCTTCGTGTAGTCTTGCAAAATGTGTAGTAAGCTGCAAAGGAAGCCAAGCACAAATCTTCTAACGTATATGGACGTATCTTGACGCTGGCAGTAGTGATCAAGCAGATTAGGCTGAAATATTTCTGTTGAATCCTGATCAAGTCTGAGGAAATCCTGTTGTGGCTTGAGTATTCTAACGCGCTTTTCGGGCAAAAAGGTGTTTTTGAAAATTTCTGCTACATTGAGATAGACCCATTCCCAAATTATTATAGGAAGCCACATGAGCTGAAACTTTGGATGCATTTATAAATTTGTTTCCAATATGTTGCAGTCTTTGGTTTGATTTGTTAATATAATTAACAATATATGCCACACATGCGTAAGCATCTAAAACAAATTGAATATCCATGTTTGCTCTCTGCATGGACAAAATTTTATGGTTAAATGCGTTAACAGTCCTATTCTTGAACGTCCTTTTTAGGAAAATGTGGGGTTTTTTATGAGACGACCTTAGAGCTAAAATGTAGTCATCGTTGGTCAAGTTGATTCGGTCATCTGCTAAAAAAATTTCAAAACAATCTAACCTATTAATTTCCTCATCTGTCAATTTGGCATTAAGAAGTGTGTGCATTTTATCGCAGTTTTCTTTGTGTTGCTTTAATTGATTTATATTTATACTTTCCGGAAGTGGAAGCAAAATTTCAGTAGTTGGTAATGGAGGATAAGGAATTCGAAATCTGCAAAACTTTTGACCCCTTATTTCTCTTTGGCAAGTTCTGGTATGGTTGTGATGCTGTTAGGAAATATAGCTTTGCAAGTCTTCTATTGTTGTCAATCGGAACGCTATTCCTATTTGCTCCGAATTCTCTTCAAAATCTTCAACGAAATCGTCTTCTTCTTGTGGTCGCCTTGAATTTCTTCGTTGAGTCTTGCAAAATGTGTAATAAGCTGCAAAGGAAGCCAAGCACAAATCTTCTAACGTGTATGGACGCTGGCAGTAGTGATCAAGCAGATTAGGCTGAAATATTTCTGTTGAATCCTGATCAAGTTTGAGGAAATCCTGTTGTGGCTTGAGTATACTAACGCGCTTTTCGGGCAAAAAGGTGTTTATGAAAATTTCTGCGTTGCTACATTGAGATAGACTCATTCCCAAATAATTATAGGAAGCCACATGAGCTGAAACTTTGGATGCATTTATAAATTTGTTTCCAATATGTTGCAGTCTTTGGTTTGATTTGTTAATATAATTAACAATATAGGCTACACATGCGTAAGCATCTAAAACTAATTGAATATCCATGTTTGCTCTCTGCATGGACAAAATTTTATGGTTAAATGCGTTAACAGTCCTATTCTTGAACGTCTTTTTTAGGAAAATGTGGGGTTTTTTATGAGATGACCTTAGAGCTAAAATGTAGTCATCGTTGGTCAAGATGATTCGGTGATCTGCTAAAAAAATTTCAAAACAATCTAACCTATTAACTTCCTCATCTGTCAATTTGGCATTAAGAAGTGTGTGCATTTTATCGAAGTTTTCTTTGTGTTGCTTTAATTGATTTATATTTATACTTTCCGGAAGTGGAAGCAAAATTTCAGTAGTTGGTAATGGAGGATAAGGAATTCGAAATCTACAAAACTTTTGACCCCTTATTTCTCTTTGGCAAGTTCTGGTATGGTTGTGATGCTGTAAGGAAATATAGCTTTGCAAGTCTTCTATTGTCGAATCAGTTGAAATAAATTTATTAATAAAATTTATGACTTGTGGAAATGTAGTTTGATCATCAATATTTATCTTGGGAGCATTCCTAAGCCAATATATGCCATGAACCTGTGGTGAACCGCGTTGCGGAAATTCATTTCTCCAGTAAAACTTGTCTACACCGAATTGCTCAAAAATACCGCCATTAGCCTTGAAATGTTTAAAAAGGTGGCGAATTCTTTGGTCAAAATATCGGGAACATGTTATTGGATCTTTTCGAATGAGATTATACTTTTCAACAGAACTCATAGCCATAGCTTCTTCTTCAGAAACATCCCTATTTTCTAGTACTTTCATCAAAATAACTAAAAGTTCTGGGCATTGTGATTCTTCAGCAGACAACGTGATAAAAAAAAGCGTGGGAAGACCAAATTGGAGAATCATTGCCAAAACCTTCTTATTTTCACCTTCCCAGTGGGCCGGAGACGAACAAATTCCTTTAAGAATGTAGTAGCCTTCGTCGTTATGGATCAGATTTTCAATGAAATCATTATATGAAACATCCCCTGCTGTGTAATTTCACTGGCCGAGTTTCTTACGCAGACATGTGGATATGCTACTCTTTATCCGGGATAATTAAAGCTTTTTGTAGCAATATAAAATCTTGTCTACGCGAGCGCACCGCCAGTCATAACGCCTCGATTCAGATTTTATTTTTCGTCCAACTGTTGTTTCGCAAGTGCGCTTCAAACCACAGTATATGGATGGATATGAGAGCTCCTCAGAATCTTCGTCTCCAATTAAGTCCAAAGGTCTTCGTCCTTCACCGGGAGCAAAACATTCGACAAAACCCAATTTCTTCAGTTGATCCGATATGATTTAACCAATTATCTGAAATGGTAATATTGTGCTTTTTAAATAGTTCGGTATTAACCAGGCCTAATGGTTTCCGTCATAAAACTTTGATTGTATTCCAACCTACGCATAAGATGAACTTGTATAACTTCCGTTTGGTCAACGGAGCGTGGTAGGATATTGACAGTCGAACTTAAATCGATTGGAACATTAACTACTGCTCCCCGAATGGCACACTGCCGATTGTAACCTAGAGATACAATTCTCATAAATGGAATTCTCGGAGATACAAAACGTTCTTCTAGAGGTTTTAAGCCCGCAAGTTCGTCTGGAATGGCTGGAAAATTAAATCCTTTGGAAAGGCATAAATTTGGGATTTTTCCTGAATTTGCCATTTTGTGGCAAGTATTGCCGAATTTGTAATAATTATTTTCGGTCGGAAAGATATCAAACAGAAAGAAAACTTCGGACAAGTGCGAATAACTTCGAAGAGTTGTTTCCTTACACAATTGTTTTACTTGTTTGGGGAACCAAAGGCCGCCACAGCAAATACAAATTTCTGTTGGTCCAAACTTAACATTTTTTGTTAAATTCCGATAACATCTTATTTGCATGACGCTGTGAATCTAACTGAATAATCTGTGCTCTGGACTCCGGCGAAAGATTTTTTCTGGTTTGCCTTCTTCGCAATGTTTCTCTTGCGTTTTCAACCAGACGGTTTACTGGGTTCATTCGATAATGCCTTATACGTAAACTTGCCCTTATTCTAAGATTACCTGACCAAGTTTGAGCCATTTGGCGTCTGGAAGATGCTAATTCCTGCTTCCGCTCTGTATACGTTTCATATTGTCGCCTTGTCGATCTTCTTCGTATGTTCCGTACTCGTTCACTTTGCATATATGTGGGGTCCTGGCGTCGCAGTGACCGCCGCCGATTGGTCCTTCTTCGTTCTCCTTGCATGTATGTTGTATTTTGTCGTCGTGATGACCGCTATGCGTATTCCGTTGTCGTTCATTTGCATAAATGTGGGGTCCTGTCTTCGAAGTGATCGCCCCCGATTCGTCCTTTCTCGTTCTCCTTGCATGTATGTTGTATTTTGTCGTCGTGATGACTGCCCTTGCGAATTCCATTCTCGTTCACTTTGCATATATGTGGGGTTTCGTCGTCGCAGTGATTGGTCCTTTCTCGTTCCCCTTGCATGTACGTTGTATCTTGTCGTCGGGATGACCTCCTTTGTGTATTCCATTCTTGTTCACTTTACATATATGTGGGGTTCCGTCGTCGCAGTGAACGCCGCAGGTTGGTCCTTCCTCGTTCCTCTTACATATATGCTGGATCTTCACGATGTGATAAACGTTTTTCTGTATACCTTTCCTGTTCTTCATTTCTATAGCTTGTGTTTTGTCTTCTCGATGCGTGGGCATCGCGATCACGCTGACGCTCCTGCTGACGATATTCGGCATTCAGTCTTCTGGCTGCAATGCGTTAAGAGTTTCTGGTTCCATCTTCTGGATTTTCTTCTCTGCGTTGAATAACTGCCTGTCTGACCAAACGTCTTCTCTGTTGGGCAGATTGTCTTCGCAGTCTTGGCATACTTTTATAAGTACAGATTATATATTTCAGGAAAATTTGAGATACAAAGCAACTTTTTATATAGCTTGTTGCTGCTATTCACATTCCTTTATTAAAAATGAAGAGTATGTAATAAACACTCGAATTAGATTGTTTTATATTTAACGGCACAAAAACACAATATTTGGATATATACGAGTACACTGACATATATAGATGACACTGACTTGTTCGATTATTGAACACTTTTTGTTGAGATTTTTAACACGTCAGTTCACTTGTAAATTTCGTAACGAATTAATCAAAGTCGACTGCAGCGGTTTTTTATATACCTTTTTAGCGAAATATAGGTAAATATTATCCTGACCATTGATTGAAACCCAAGAACAAATTGGGTTATGCAATCTAACCCATTGTCTATTGTAAAAAATAGAAATTAGGCGGAAAAACACAAATGTACAATGAAACTATATTTTAAATATTGTAGGTAGTATGACCAAAAGCCTAATTGTGTATGTCCAAATTGGTACCTGCTACCTGCTTTATTGAAAAATTGCGCAAATGGATGTTTATTGCTTTATAGCCGGCAACCTTTTCATAATCAAGGTATTAGGAACATTCATAAAATCGCCCTTGCAGCTGCACAAATATAATAACTCAACTTTACCTAAACTATTTTCAAAAAAACTAATTGATAAAGGTAAAATGAAACACAATCAATATTTTTTAAGTACCTTAATATACAACTAGATGCAAAATAAATTAAGCAGTTGCAGTTGAAGTGAACTCCTCTGTATTAATCTGATTTAATTTCAGGGAATTATACTGGTTTGCTTCCTGGTTGGACTTAAATAAATGAATAGCGTCAATTGGAACATCTGCTGTCGAAGCCACCATTAGCCATTATTTCGGTGAGTTCGAAATATGAAAATTGTTCCCACAAACTTTCTCCAACTATGACCCCATAAGGATTCGCAGAATTTGAAGAAAATACCCATTTGTCTCACACGGGAGGAAGTTGTTTAAAATCACCGAAAGCCAGAATTGATACACCGCCGAAAGCATCTGTGTTTTTAAAAATCTGTTCTCCAGAGTACTGGTTTAGTGGCAAAGAAAATATAGCATGTAATCTTGTGCCCCCAATTCCAAAAGCCACTTTTCCAGTTGCAGCACAAAGTAAAACTTTGGGAAGAGCTGGATTTACGCCTGGCACTGAGTTGAATCTGTGGGTTACCGCCTGGTAAATTGTTTAAATTAGCCGGCATTTGCCAACGCCAGCGCCATCACCAATATATTCATAGACTTTTTGCTTTTCCACGACGTTTTTGTAAAAGATGCTGTAGGTATAAGCGTTGCTTTTCGTTGAGTATTCTAATTGATGTCAAAAGTACATCTTCGCTTATCAGTGGTGGCAATCTTATTAAACGAACATCGGCAGATTCATTTGCTACACCTCTATTCTCTGGCTCAATATCCAATATATTAATATTTTCGTCAATTTCTGGAACTGCCAAAGGTCGAAAGTCGTCATCAAGAAGCTACGTTGTCTTCATGACCAGAATTTTCATTCTGGTTTGATTCTTGAATTTGTTGCAGAATCTCCTCAAGCTCGCCTTCTTTAAGGCGTTCGAACTGTAGCCTATTAGTGCTAATTGTATCTTTGTGGACACTGCAAGTACGCTCGTTATGGTTTTGAACCAGTTCTTCCAACTCATTACGCCACGGCAAGTAAAGCATTACCAAGCCTCGGAAGTAATCGTCTCTGCTCGTTTCTACTTTAACCGACGGAAATCGAATAATTGCCGGGTTTGTCTTTTTATATACATACCCTGAATTTTCTTTCAATCGAAACGCTATTCCTATTTGCTCCGAATTCTCTTCAAAATCTTCAACGAAATCGTCTTCTTCTTGTGGTCGCCTTGAATTTCTTCGTTGAGTCTTGCAAAATGTGTAGTAAGCTGCAAAGGAAGCCAAACACAAATCTTCTAACGTATCTTGACGCTGGCAGTAGTGATCAAGCAGATTAGGCTGAAATATTTCTGTTGAATCCTGATCAAGTCTGAGGAAATGCTGTTGTGGCTTGAGTATTCTAACGCGCTTTTCGGGCAAAAAGGTGTTTATAAAAATTTCTGCGTTGCTGCATTGAGATAGACTCATTCCCAAATTATTATAGGAAGCCACATGAGCTGAAACTTTGGATGCATTTATAAATTTGTTTCCAATATGTTGCAGTCTTTGGTTTGATTTGTTAATATAATTAACAATATAGGCCACACATGCGTAAGCATCTAAAACAAATTGAATATCCATGTTTGCTCTCTGCATGGACAAAATTTTATGGTTAAATGCGTTAACAGTCCTATTCTTGAACATCCTTTTTAGGAAAATATGGGGTTTTTTATGAGACGACCTTAGAGCTAAAATGTAGTCATCGTGGGTCAAGTTGATTCGGTCATCTGCTAAAAAAATTTCAAAACAAACTAACCTATTAACTTCCTCATCTGTCAATTTGGCATTAAGAAGTGTGTGAATTTCATCGAAGTTTTCTTTGTGTTGCTTTAATTGATTTATATTTATACTTTCCGGAAGTGGAAGCAAAATTTCAGTAGTTGGTAATGGAGGATAAGGAATTCGAAATCTACAAAACTTTTGACCCCTTATTTCTCTTTGGCAAGTTCTGGTATGGTTGTGATGCTGTTAGGAAATATAGCTTTGCAAGTCTTCTATTGTTGAATCAGTTGAAATAAATTTATTAATAAAATTTATGACTTGTGGAAATGTAGTTTGATCATCAATATTTATCTTGGGAGCATTCCTAAGCCAATATATGCCATGAACATGTGGTGAACCGCGTTGCGGAAATTCAATTCTCCAGTAAAACTTGTCTACACCGAATTGCTCAAAAATACCGCCATTAGCCTTGAAATGTTTAAAAAGGTGGCGAATTCTTTGGTCAAAATATCGGGAACATGTTATTGGATCTTTTCGAATGAGATTATACTTTTCAACAGAACTCATAGCCATAGCTTCTTCTTCAGAAACATCCCTATTTTCTAGTACTTTCATCAAAATAACTAAAAGTTCTGGCCATTGTGATTCTGCAGCAGACAACGTGATAAAAAAGCGTGGGAAGACCAAATTGGCGAA
Source organism: Hydrotaea diabolus (assembly GCA_963513945.1). NCBI lineage: Eukaryota > Metazoa > Arthropoda > Insecta > Diptera > Muscidae > Hydrotaea > Hydrotaea diabolus. The sequence continues at coordinate 101,639,947 of OY740716.1, read as the reverse complement.
TCATTGCCAAAACCTTCTTATTTTCACCCTCCCAGTGGGCCGGAGACGAACAAATTCCTTTAAGAATGTGGTAGCCTTCGTCGTTTTGGATCAGATTTTGAATGAAATCATTATTTGAAACATCCCCTGCAGTGTAATTTCGCTTGCCGAGTTTCTTACGCAGACATGTGGATATGCTACTCTTTATCCGGGAAAATTAAAGCTTTTTGTAGCAATATAAAATCTTGTCTACGCGAGCGCACCGCCAGTCATAACGCCTCGATTCAGATTTTATTATTCGTCCAACTGTTGTTTCGCAAGTGCGCTTCAAACAACAGTATATGGATGGGTATAAGAGCTCCTCAGAATCTTCGTCTCCAATTAAGTCCAAAGGTCTTCGTCCTTCACCGGGAGCAACAGATATATTTTGCAGTGGAATATTTCCTGCTGGATTATATTTTATCAAGTTTTCTTGGGGGTTAATATCATCCAAAACATTTTCGTCGTTATCATTAACTTCGCTAATAAGATTTAATACCAAATCATGATCGTCTACATTCGACACAAACGCAATTTCTTCAGTTGATCCGATATGATTTAACCAATCATCTGAAATGGTAATATTGTGCTTTTTAAATAGTTCGGTATTAACCAAATAATGGGCTACTTGGAAAATTTTCGCAGGCCTAATGGTTTCCGTCATAAAACTTTGATTGTATTCCAACCTACGCATAAGATGAACTTGTATAACTTCCGTTTGATCAACGGAGCGTGGTAGGATATTGACAGTCGAACTTAAATCGATTGGAACATTAACTACTGCTCCCCGAATGGCACACTGCCGATTGTAACCTAGAGATACAATTCTCAGAAATGGAATTCTCGGAGATACAAAACGTTCTTCAAGAGGTGTCAAGCCCGCAAGTTCATCTGGAATGGCTGGAAAATTAAATCCTATGAAAAGGCATAAATTTGGGATTTTTCCTGAATTTGCCATTTTGTGGCAAGTATTGCCGAATTTGTAATAATTATTTTCGGTGGTAAAGATATCAAACAGAAAGAAAACTTCGGATAAGTGCGAATAAGTTGGAAGAGTTGTTTCCTTACTCAATTGTTTTACTTGTTTGGGGAACCAAAGGCCACCACAGCAAATACAAATTTCTGTTGGTCCAAACTTAACATTTTTGTTAAATTCCGATAACATCTTATTTGCATGACGCTGTGAATCTAACTGAATAATCTGTGCTCTGGACTCCGGCGAAAGATTTTTTCTGGTTTGCCTTCTTCGCAATGTTTCTCTTGCGTTTTCAACCAGACGGTTTACTGGGTTCATTCGATAATGCCTTATACGTTCACTTTTCATATATGTGGGGTCCTGGCGTCGCAGTGACCGCCGCCGATTGGTCCTTCTTCGTTCTCCTTGCATGTATGTTGTATTTTGTCGTCGTGATGACCGCCATTGCGTATTCCGTTGTCGTTCATTTTGCATAAATGTGGGGTCCTGTCTTCGAAGTGATCGCCCCCGATTCGTCCTTTCTCGTTCTCCTTGCATGTATGTTGTATTTTGTCGTCGTGATGACCGCCTTTGCGAATTACATTCTAGTTCACTTTGCATATATGTGGGGTTCCGTCGTCGCAGTGAACGCCGCAGATTGGTCCTTTCTCGTTCCCCTTGCATGTACGTTGTATCTTGTCGTCGGGATGACCGCCTTTGTGTATTCCATTCTTGTTCACTTTACATATATGTGGGGTTCCGTCGTCGCAGTGAACGCCGCAGGTTGGTCCTTCCTCGTTCCTCTTACATATATGCTGGATCTTCACGATGTGATAAACGTTTTTCTGTATTCCTTTCCTGTTCTTCATTTCTATAGCTTGTGTTTTGTCTTCTCGATGTGTGGGCATCGCGATCACGCTGACGATATTCGGCATTCAGTCTTCTGGCTGCAATGCGTTAAGAGTTTCTGGTTCCATCTTCTGGATTTTCTTCTGCGTTGAATAACTGCCTGTCTGACCAAACGTCTTCTCTGTTGGGCAGATTGTCTTCGCAGTCTTGGCATACTTTTATAAGTACAGATTATATATTTCAGAAAATTTGAGATACAAAGCAACTTTTTATATAGCTTATTGCTGCTTTTCACATTCCTATTAAAAATGAAGAGTATGTAATAAACACTCGAATTAGATTGTTTTAAATTTAACGGCACAAAAACACAATATTTGGATATATACGAGTACACTGACGTATTTAGATGACACTGACTTGTTCGATTATTGAACACTTTTTGTTGAGATTTTTAACACGTCAGTTCACTTGTAAATTTCGTAACGAATTAATCAAAGTCGACTGCAGCGGTTTTTTATATACCTTTTTAGCAAAATATAGGTAAATATTATCCTGACCATTGATTGAAACCCAAGAACAAATTGGGTTATGCAATCTAACCCATTGTCTATTGTAAAAAATAGAAATTAGGCGGAAAAACAAAATGTACAATGAAACTATATTTTAAATATTGCAGGTAGTATGACCAAAAGCCTAATTGTGCATGTCCAAATTGGTACCTGCTACCTGCTTTATTGAAAAATTGCGCAACTGGATGTTTATTGTTTTATAGCCGGCAACCTTTTCATAACAAAGGTATTAGGAACATTCATAAAATCGCCCTTGCAGCTGCACAAATATAAGAAGTCAACTTTACCTAAACTATTTTCAAAAAAAAACTAATTGATAAAGGTAAAATGAAACACAATCATAATTTTCAAATAACTGAATATAAAACAAGATGCAAAATAAATTAAGCAGAAAAGTAATATAAATACAATTGCCCATGGTACTTCATGGCCCCATTCCATTGTCCATTTTTTTTTCTTGAATGGTGAAAATATTTAGTTAAAGTATTGTTTTCACGTTTGGTGTAGAAGTGTTTATATAGAAATCGTTATGCGTAAAATTCCATCTCGATAGGTCAAGTTTGTAATGAGTTATAGTCATATTATTTCTCAATGCCCATAAGACCGTTTGTATGGGAGGTACCAGAAGGGACTTCCCAAACTCAACTAAATTTGGTGCACAAGTGTGTTCTATATAGAAATTTGTATATAGAAATTTGTTCATTTCGATTAGTCAAGTTTGTGGTGAGTTATTGTCATATTATTTCTCAAGACCGATTGTAGGGGAGGTACCAGTAGGACTTTTCATCTCGATAGGCCAAGTTTATAGGGAGTTATTGTCATATTATTTTTCAAGGCCCATGAGACCGTTTGTGTGGGAGGTACCAGTAGGGCCTTTCCGACCTTAGCCAAATTTAGCGCAAAAGTCTTTTCAATGTATTAATCTTTATACCGAAAATATCGTCTCGATAGGTCAAGTGTGTGGTGAGTTATTGTCATATTATTTTTCACGACTCGTGAGACCGTTAGTGTGGGAGGTACCAGTAGGACTTTTCCGATCTCATACCTGAGATCTCATACCTGAAAAAGGTCATTTGTGCATTGTAAAAGGTAGTCCAACCATAATACATGATGTAAATTGCAAATCACACTTAACGTCGTTTTTTGCCAACTTTAATTTAACATCTCTTTAACGGTTGTCAAATTCAACTACAAGAGGTACCAATTGAGCAGAGCGGTAAGATTTTTGAAACCTTTTAAGAAAATGGGCGCTCAAATCAAATTGCACTTCGTTATTTTTTTGGCCACCAAATGTGTCCACAGTGAATTTATTAACAGGCGGAATCGCCGCATTTGTGCAAATGAGAATTTACGAGTGATTGTTGAAAAGCAGATGCATTCACAAAGAACGACTGTTTGATGCCGTTTATGGGCTGCCGGCACCATCGGGCTGTTCTTCTTTGAAATTAAGGTCCGTGAATGGTGTTCGATATTGCGAGATGATAGCGAACTTCTTGTGGCCAGAAATTGAGGATATGAACCTGGACGATATGTGGCTCCAACAGGATGGTGCCACATAGCCATGGCGATTTTAATTTTCCGCCACGATCATGTGATTTGACACCATTGGACTTCTTTCTTTGTAGATATTTAAAACAAAAAGTGTGCTTTATCGACGCCAAGAACAATTCAAAAGCTAGAGGATGTCTCAGAGTCATTGAAAATATGAACCATCGGATAGAGGTCTGTCACCGAAGCTGTGGCGATTTGGCCGATAACACAGTGTGGCAGAGAAAAAAAAAGCTGGGAAATGATATTATTTTTCTTGTAGATCTTGCTGAGTACAACAAGAAACCGGTTTTGAAATTTCCCAAACACCTTTAAAATCTGGAGTTACGGGTAAAAACCCGGGTTTTCGGATCTTACGCACTTATATGCCAGTAACTTGGTTGAATATCAACCGATTATAAGTTTTTCGGCTGATTTGGAAAGAAGAAACTGCGGCCTTTCGAATCAAAACTTTTGAAATTATACTGAAAAAAATCTGTGTACTTATATTTTTCCTGTACTCATTTTTATTTTTTAAAATATTCAACTTTGAATGCGTTTTTACACAGAATTTTTTAAAAGGAAGCGAATAATTTTTAAGCTGATTCTTACGAATACAATTCGTCGTTTTTAAAAATCCGTCAGAAACTGATTTAGTTATTCAACTTTTATTAAAACAAACTTTTTTTGTTTTTTTTTGTTAATTAAAAAAATGAGTTTACAGTTGAGTGTGAGTTTATGTTTGTTTTGAACATAATTGTCACAGATCATAAAAAAATTAAGAAAACTGTCTGAAAATTTTTTGTTTTATTTGCATAATGTATGTTGGCTAAAGAAAAAATGAAAAATAATAAATACTTACATATTTTGCAATTTGTTGGCGGAATTTTTCCCAAAATTTGTGTCACATTCTCCCTTTTTTTGATATTCAGAATAAGGTAGGTATTCTGAATATCCCTTTTTCGAAGTTCGTTTAGAATAGAAATAGAAAAAATCCCGGGGAGATTCTATTTAGAATGGGTGAAGAGAGAATAGGGAAAAAATTCCCAGGGAATACTTATTCAGAATCGGGATGACAGTGAAATATCAAGCCATATGCTGAAAAAATGCATCACCATCATTTGTCTTTCACAATTTCAATTTGTATTTTCTCAATTTCAATTAGAAATTGTGTAGATGAGTGTCTCAATTTCAGCCAGAATATTTCCAAATTTCTCAAAAATTAAGAAAAAATAATTATGTCAAATATTTTTATTTTGTATATTCACTTCTATACAACAAAAAACCAACACAATATTTAACTAAACAACAACTAGAGAAAACCGAGATCACATTAAGTACATATTTTTGCACAGCATAAGTCTCGGCTAACTTGTTTTAGCTAATCCTTTGTAGGATAACCCCTAAGTCGTAGAACTTCATTTAAACGGTTCGGCATTGAGTTTACAAGCTTATTTGTATAGTCTCCGGATATTTGTCACTATTCAGACAAAATTATTTATTTTAGTTGTATGATTTCTGATGCGTTCCCACATGTGTTCAATGGGGTTCAAATCCGGATTTGAGGTTTTTTTTTAGCATATGTGGGGTATTGTATGCGATCCACATCTTAACATCGTCAGCGGTGTGCTTGGGATCATTGTCTTGTTGGAAGTAGTAATCATGCCGAATATTAAGTTTGTCGGCACTTTGGTTCAGATTTTCTTTCAGAATGTTCATGTATACTGTTTTGTTCATCGTCTCCTGAATGAACACCAAATTCACAACACCGGCTGCTGACATGTATCCCCATACCATTACTTCACCGCCTTCATGCTTAACCGTTGTTCTAGTATTGTTTGGATTTAGCTCTTCGAGCTTTTTTCACCACAAGTGTCCGTCTGATCCAAAAATATTAAATTTTGATTCGTCATGCTACTCTTTATCCGGGATAATTAAAGCTTTTTGTAGCAATATAAAATCTTGTCTACGCGAGCGCACCGCCAGTCATAACGCCTCGATTCAGATTTTATTATTCGTCCAACTGTTGTTTCGCAAGTGCGCTTCAAACCACAGTATATGGATGGGTATAAGAGCTCCTCAGAATCTTCGTCTCCAATTAAGTCCAAAGGTCTTCGACCTTCACCGGGAGCAACAGATATATTTTGCAGTGGAATATTTCCTGCTGGATTATATTCTATCAAGGTTTCTTGGGGGTTAATATCATCCATAACATTTTCGTCGTTATCATTAACTTCGCTAATAAGATTTAATACCAAATCATAATCGTCTACATGCGACACAAACGCAATTTCTTCAGTTGATCCGATATGATTTAACCAATCATCTGAAATGGTAATATTGTGCTTTTTAAATAGTTCGGTATTAAACAAATAATGGGCTACTTGTAAAATTATCGCAGGCCTAATGGTTTCCGTCATAAAACTTGGATTGTATTCCAACCTACGCATAAGATGAACTTGTATAACTTCCGTTTGGTCAACGGAGCGTGGTAGGATATTGACAGTCGAACTTAAATCGATTGGAACATTAACTACTGCTCCCCGAATGGCACACTGCCGATTGTAACCTAGAGATACAATTCTCAGAAATGGAATTCTCGGAGATACAAAACGTTCTTCAAGAGGTGTTAAGCCCGCAAGTTCATCTGGAAAGGCTGGAAAATTAAATCCTATGGAAAGGCATAAATTTTTCCTGAATTTGCCATTTTGTGGCAAGTATTGCCGAATTTGTAATAATTATTTTCGGTGGGAAAGATATCAAACAGAAAGAAAACTTCGGATAAGTGCGAATAACTTGGAAGAGTTGTTTCCTTACTCAATTGTTTTACTTGTTTGGGGAACCAAAGGCCACCACAGCAAATACAAATTTCTGTTGGTCCAAACTTAACATTTTTGTTAAATTCCGATAACATCTTATTTGCATGACGCTGTGAATCTAACTGAATAATCTGTGCTCTGGACTCCGGCGAAAGATTTTTTCTGGTTTGCCTTCTTCGCAATGTTTCTCTTGCGTTTTCAACCAGACGGTTTACTGGGTTCATTCGATAATGCCTTATACGTAAACTTTCCCTTATTCTAAGATTACCTGACCGAGTTTGAGCCATTTGGCGTCTGGAAGATGCTAATTCCTGCTTCCGATCTTCTTCGTGTGTTCCGTACTCGTTCACTTTGCATATATATGGGGTCCTGGCGTCGCAGTGACCGCCGCCGATTGGTCCTTCTTCGTTCTCCTTGCATGTATGTTGTATTTTGTCGTCGTGATGACCGCCATTGCGTATTCCGTTGTCGTTCATTTTGCATAAATGTGGGGTCCTGTCTTCGAAGTGATCGCCCCCGATTCGTCCATTCTCGTTCTCCTTGCATGTATGTTGTATTTTGTCGTCGTGATGACCGCCTTTGCGAATTCCATTCTCGTTAACTTTGCATATATGTGGGGTTCCGTCGTCGCAGTGAACGCCGCAGATTGGCCCTTTCTCGTTCCCCTTGCATGTACGTTGTATCTTGTCGTCGGGATGACCGCCTTTGTGTATTCCATTCTTGTTCACTTTACATATATGTGGGGTTCCGTCGTCGCAGTGAACGCCGCAGGTTGGTCCTTCCTCGTTCCTCTTACATATATGCTGGATCTTCACGATGTGATAAACGTTTTTCTGTATTCCTTTCCTGTTCTTCATTTCTATAGCTTGTGTTTTGTCTTCTCGATGTGTGAGCATCGCGATCACGCTGACGCTCCTGCTGACGATATTCGGCATTCAGTCTTCTGGCTGCAATGCGTTAGGAGTTTCTGGTTCCATCTTCTGGATTTTCTTCTCTGCGTTGAATAACTGCCTGTCTGACCAAACGTCTTCTCTGTTGGGCAGATTGTCTTCGCAGTCTTGGCATACTTTTATAAGTACAGATTATATATTTCAGAAAATTTGAGATACAAAGCAACTTTTTATATAGCTTATTGCTGCTTTTCACATTCCTATTAAAAATGAAGAGTATGTAATAAACACTCGAATTAGATTGTTTTAAATTTAACGGCACAAAAACACAATATTTGGATATATACGAGTACACTGACATATATAGATGACACTGACTTGTTCGATTATTGAACACTTTTTGTTGAGATTTTTAACACGTCAGTTCACTTGTAAATTTCGTAACGAATTAATCAAAGTCGACTGCAGCGGTTTTTTATATACCTTTTTAGCAAAATATAGGTAAATATTATCCTGACCATTGATTGAAACCCAAGAACAAATTGGGTTATGCAATCTAACCCATTGTCTATTGTAAAAAATAGAAATTAGGCGGAAAAACAAAATGTACAATGAAACTATATTTTAAATATTGCAGGTAGTATGACCAAAAGCCTAATTGTGTATGTCCAAATTGGTACCTGCTGCCTGCTTTATTGAAAAATTGCGCAAATGGATGTTTATTGTTTTATAGCCGGCAACCTTTTCATAATTAAGGTATTAGGAACATTCATAAAATCGCCCTTGCAGCTGCACAAATATAAGAAGTCAACTTTACCTAAACTATTTTCAAAAAAAAACTAATTGATAAAGGTAAAATGAAACACAATCATAATTTTCAAATAACTGAATATAAAACAAGATGCAAAATAAATTAAGCAGAAAAGTAATATAAATACAATTGCCCATGGTACTTCATGGCCCCATTCCATTGTCCATTTTTTTTTCTTGAATGGTGAAAATATTTAGTTAAAGTATTGTTTTCACGTTTGGTGTAGAAGTGTTTATATAGAAATCGTTATGCGTAAAATTCCATCTCGATAGGTCAAGTTTGTAATGAGTTATAGTCATATTATTTCTCAATGCCCATAAGACCGTTTGTATGGGAGGTACCAGAAGGGACTTCCCAAACTCAACTAAATTTGGTGCACAAGTGTGTTCTATATAGAAATTTGTATATAGAAATTTGTTCATTTCGATTAGTCAAGTTTGTGGTGAGTTATTGTCATATTATTTCTCAAGACCGATTGTAGGGGAGGTACCAGTAGGACTTTTCATCTCGATAGGCCAAGTTTATAGGGAGTTATTGTCATATTATTTTTCAAGGCCCATGAGACCGTTTGTGTGGGAGGTACCAGTAGGGCCTTTCCGACCTTAGCCAAATTTAGCGCAAAAGTCTTTTCAATGTATTAATCTTTATACCGAAAATATCGTCTCGATAGGTCAAGTGTGTGGTGAGTTATTGTCATATTATTTTTCACGACTCGTGAGACCGTTAGTGTGGGAGGTACCAGTAGGACTTTTCCGATCTCATACCTGAGATCTCATACCTGAAAAAGGTCATTTGTGCATTGTAAAAGGTAGTCCAACCATAATACATGATGTAAATTGCAAATCACACTTAACGTCGTTTTTTGCCAACTTTAATTTAACATCTCTTTAACGGTTGTCAAATTCAACTACAAGAGGTACCAATTGAGCAGAGCGGTAAGATTTTTGAAACCTTTTAAGAAAATGGGCGCTCAAATCAAATTGCACTTCGTTATTTTTTTGGCCACCAAATGTGTCCACAGTGAATTTATTAACAGGCGGAATCGCCGCATTTGTGCAAATGAGAATTTACGAGTGATTGTTGAAAAGCAGATGCATTCACAAAGAACGACTGTTTGATGCCGTTTATGGGCTGCCGGCACCATCGGGCTGTTCTTCTTTGAAATTAAGGTCCGTGAATGGTGTTCGATATTGCGAGATGATAGCGAACTTCTTGTGGCCAGAAATTGAGGATATGAACCTGGACGATATGTGGCTCCAACAGGATGGTGCCACATAGCCATGGCGATTTTAATTTTCCGCCACGATCATGTGATTTGACACCATTGGACTTCTTTCTTTGTAGATATTTAAAACAAAAAGTGTGCTTTATCGACGCCAAGAACAATTCAAAAGCTAGAGGATGTCTCAGAGTCATTATACCCGCACCACATAGTGGTATGGGGTATAATGGCTTAGTGCTTGCGTTTGTAACACATCGAAGGAATCGAGTTAGAATACCGGGACCAGAGAGAAAGTTGCTCAGAATTACATTTTGAGTCGATCTAGCCATGTCTGTCTGGCTGGCTGGGCGGCTGGCTGGCTGGCTGGCTGGCCGGCTGGCTGGCTGGCCGGCTGGCTGGCTGGCCGGCTGGCTGGCTGGCCGGCTGGCTGGCTGGCCGGCTGGCTGGATGTAAAGATGTCCATCTATTCTTGTAATCAAAGTACAGGTCGCATTTATGCACCGATCTTGATGAAAATTGGCAAGTGGTAATATATTGGGACAAGGACGGACGCTATTGAATTTGGTCCAAATCGGAGCACTTTCTGGTCCAAATCCAGTTGATGTTGCGTGTATTGGTCAACAAATTAAAAAAATATGACATTCGATGTAGAACTGACCACAAAATGTAAAAAAAATAGTTGGACCCGCCTCTCGGACCTACGGGGCCTTCAGAACCCAAAAAATGGACCCATGATTTTAAATATAAGTGTGACCCCTTAAATGAAAGGAAATTATCTTACAATTTTAAATACAGAAAAAAATTCGACCTGTTTGGGCCCCAGGGTCCATTAGGAGGGTCCAAAAGTTTCGGTTTACCCGGATTTTAGTGTGACCCCTCAAATGACTGGGAATTGCCTCAGGACTTTAAATATGTCAAGCCAAATGATTTATCTCGTCCGTGGGAGGGCACAGGGTCCGAAAACAAGGTATGAAAATGTGGACCAACTATAATTGTTATACCCTCACCACATAGTGGTATGGGGTATAAAGGCTGAGTGCTTGCGTGATAGATACAGATAGAAATAGCGACGAGTGCTTTCGATTAACAGGAGACTTAATCACATTTATAGTGGTGCGGGTATCATAGAGTCGGCCACGCCCGACTATAGCACTTACTTACTTGTTGAAAATATGAACCATCGGATAGAGGTCTGTCACCGAAGCTGTGGCGATTTGGCCGATAACATAGTGTGGCAGAGAAAAAAAGCTGGGAAATGATATTATTTTTCTTGTAGATCTTGCTGAGTACAACAAGAAACCGGTTTTGAAATTTCCCAAACACCTTTAAAATCTGGAGTTACGGGTAAAAACCCGGGTTTTCGGATCTTACGCACTTATATGCCAGTAACTTGGTTGAATATCAACCGATTATAAGTTTTTCGGCTGATTTGGAAAGAAGAAACTGCGGCCTTTCGAATCAAAACTTTTGAAATTATACTGAAAAAAATCTGTGTACTTATATTTTTCCTGTACTCATTTTTATTTTTTAAAATATTCAACTTTGAATGCGTTTTTACACAGCATTTTTTAAAAGGAAGCGAATAATTTTTAAGCTGATTCTTACGAATACAATTCGTCGTTTTTAAAAATCCGTCAGAAACTGATTTAGTTATTCAACTTTTATTAAAACAAACTTTTTTTGTTTTTTTTGTTAATTAAAAAAATGAGTTTACAGTTGAGTGTGAGTTTATGTTTGTTTTAAACATAATTGTCACAGATCATAAAAAAATTAAGAAAACTGTCTGAAAATTTTTTGTTTTATTTGCATAATGTATGTTGGCTAAAGAAAAAATGAAAAATAATAAATACTTACATATTTTGCAATTTGTTTGCGGAATTTTTCCCAAAATTTGTGTCACATTCTCCCTTTTTTTTGATATTCAGAATAAGGTAGGTATTCTGAATATCCCTTTTTCGAAGTTCGTTTAGAATAAGGGAAAATAGAAAAAATCCCGGGGAGATTCTATTTAGAATGGGTGAAGAGAGAATAGGGAAAAAATTCCCAGGGAATACTTATTCAGAATCGGGATGACAGTGAAATATCAAGCCATATGCTGAAAAAATGCATCACCATCATTTGTCTTTCACAATTTCAATTTGTATTTTCTCAATTTCAATTAGTAATTGTGTAGATGAGTGTCTCAATTTCAGCCGGAATATTTCCAAATTTCTCAAAAATTAAGAAAAAATAATTATGTCAAATATTTTTATTTTGTATATTCACTTGTATACAACAAAAAACCAACACAATATTTAACTAAACAACAACTAGAGAAAACCGAGATCACATAAGTCGCATAAGTCTCGGTACCACTGGAAAAAAATGAAAAAATGAGGACATTTTTACGATTTTTCAGCTAACTTGTTTTAGCTAATACTTTGTAGGATAACCCCTAAGTCGTAGAACTTCATTTAATCGGTTCGGCATTGAGTCTACAAGCTTATTTGTATAGTCTCCGGATATTTGTCACTATTCAGACAAAATTTTTTATTTTAGTTGTATGATTTCTGATGCGTTCCCACATGTGTTCAATGGGGTTCAAATCCGGATTTGAGGTTTTTTTTTAGCATATGTGGGGTATTGTATGCGATCCACATCTTAACATCGGCAGCAGTGTGCTTGGGATCATTGTCTTGTTGGAAGTAGAAATCATGCCGAATATTAAGTTTGTCGGCACTTTGGTTCCGATTTTCTCTCAGAATGTTCATGTATACTGTTTTGTTCATCGTCTCCTGAATGAATACCAAATTCACAACACCGGCTGCTGACATGTATCCCCATACCATTACTTCACCGCCTCCATGCTTAACCGTTGTTCTAGTATTGTTTGGATTTAGCTCTTCGAGCTTTTTTCACCACAAGTGTCCGCCTGATCCAAAAATATTAAATTTTGATTCGTCAGAGATAATAACTTTTTCTCAGAACTCATTTGTTTTGTTTTTGTACGAGGGCTGCTATATATATTTCTGGCCTTATAACGAAAATGCGAATATTTATTATCAAAATGGTGTTATTGTTTTTTAAAGTATTCTCCAGCTTGATTTATACACTTGTGCATGCGCTCAAACCAATTGTCCAAGCACTTTTTCCACTAGGATTGAGACACCTCCAAAACATGGTTTTTTACCGGTTCAACAGTGTCTTCTGGCGACGAAAATCGTTGACCACGCATTTTTTCTTGATGTGCGGGAATAAAAAGTAGTCATTGGGTGCCAAGTCAGGGCTGTGCGTCGGATGACCTATCAATTCGACGTTTTAGCAGGTCAAAAAGGCGCTGGTTTGAGCCGATGTGTGAAAGCTCTAATTGTCATGGTGCACAATGATTCGTTTTCTCTTGTTCGTTTTTCGAATTTCTCCGAAGACTTCAGACAAACAAATTGTGGTGTACCACTCAGAATTGACCGTCCACCGTTGCTCAAGCGGAACAGTCGCCACATGACCAGTATTGCCAAAGAAACAAGTGACCATTTGCTTCGAAGTGCTTCTTCCACGAACAACTTTCGCTGGATTTGGCTCGTCTTCGAAGGCGCACACGGTCGATTGCTGTTTTGTTTCGGGCTCATACGCATAGATCCATGATATGCCACCTGTGACGATCTTACAAACATCTTTTGAAGCACCGCAGTCGTATATTTTCAAAATTTCTGTGCACCAATCGCCACGAGCCTTTTTTGAGCGTTTGTCAAATTGTGCGAGATCCAACGAGAACAAACCTTTTTTACGGTCAGGTGATCATGCAATATCGAATGTATGCTGGTGGAAGAAATGACCAAGGATGCCTCTATCTCACGGTATGTCACATGACGATCTTGCATTATCAGTTCACGCACGGCATCAATGTTTTCTGGTACAACGGCCGTTTTAGGACGACCATCGTCTTTGAGCGAGCGTCGGCCATGATTGAATTTATTAAACCAGTTTTTCACAGTGCTATAGGATGGTGCTTTATCGCCATACAAAGATTTATGTTCATCGATGCACTCTTGTCGTGATAATCCACGAGTTAATTTCATTTTTTTTTTTGCCAAATTGATTTTTCAAGGCACTGTAAACAACAAAAATGATGGTCGTACGTTAAAACGTTTTGGGTACGTTACGTGCTAAAAAATGTCAAATCTTACAGTGGAAATGTCAGATGGCGCCAGGCAACACTTAGTGGCTGCCTGTTCGCGACTTATTTTCAATTATATTTTCTGTTTTTACCGATTTATAGCTTTTTGCACAGTTGATTTACTCATATTTATAATTTTCGCAGTTTCGGAATAAGATTTACTATTTTCGTGGCAATTAATTATTATTTTTCCCTCTTCCTTTGATAGATTTTTTCTCGACATTTTAAAAAATTGATTGACTTTACTTCTTGCAATAAACAAATGCTTCTTCTGCTTATTGGAAGTTTGGAAAGTATCGTTATAGTTTTTTAAAGTCGTCTATAAAAAAAAACTACTGGGTTACAACAGTTTTACAAATCTATTTTGTCGGGTAAATTTAATGTTATATAATTTTTGCCCAGGGGTACCATAACTTATGCTGTGCTAAATTATGCACTTATTTCGGTTTAACTTTTTAAATATTTAATTGAGTTAAACAAGTAAAATATTCTATTGATTTTATTAAGTATACAAGTAAATACACAAAATAAAAAAAAAATCATATTGTTTCAATTTACGTTTGGTCTTCAAAAAAATGTACAATAGTGGTGATCATCTGCAAAAAAAGAATAAACATTGCTCTTCTTATGTCTCATGTAAATAACTCTATCGAGGTTACCTCTGGTAATTTGCCTACAATTTACGTAAACTGTAACTTGTCGTTATGACCAGGGGAGGCGTTGCTTAGAGTGACATTCAAATGATGCATTTAAAAGATTATCAAATCGCACAACATCCCATTCAGGAACAAGGGGGAACTTATTTCAATTCAATGAGAATTACACGATTAAATGCTTATACTCACTGACAGGAACCAAACCTACTGCCTAAAGACTGTTAACATTTTACAAGGAAGTTTTTACATGGTTTATCGATAAGTCTAAATAATTACTCGTGAAGTCGCGGCATTTACAGTCGTGGTAGTCGTGCACACTTCCATAACACGACGCGGCCTACAAATTTGGCATACCAAATTTCCTGTTTCCTAATATTTTTTTTAAATCCGCGTGGAATTCGTAGGTTATTTTTCCTTTCCTTTAAGAAGTGTGGGAAATCGAGAAGGAGTTGCAGCAAATTGAAAATGTTTAAATTTCCTGCACCTGATTTGATTCTTGGTCAAATTTTTAAAGAAAAATGTGAAACTCCTGAAAATGATTATAATAAAAATTTATTTATTTGCAAAAATCATCCCATCAGCAAAAATGTATGTTGGAAAAAGAAATTTAAAGCAGAAGATATTACTACAATAGGATTAGGTGTAGAGGACGATATGGGCGTTGGTTTTGATTATCCAAATTAGCCGAAAAATGAGATAGAAGCAACTTTTTGTAAGAATTGCAAAAATGAAACAACATAAAAGGAAAAAATATAAAAGAAAATATAAATAAATATAAGAAAATACAGTCAGCGCTAAAAACTGAGCGACGGATAAAAAATATATAAAGAATATTGTTTAAAAAAATTTTGAAAGTTTGATGTTAGAGAGTTTGCATAATTTGGTTGGAGAAATTTTAGCCAACCAAAATTTGCAAGATAGAACAGATGTTTGAAATCAGCTGTTTTATGTACAAAAATTAAAGTAACAATAAATTTTCAACAGAATAGGTAAGTAAAAATTGTATTATTATTTTATTTAATTTTTATATGTTATATACTTTATGTTATTATATTATTTAATATATAAGTATATGTTATGTTTTTTGCTCATTTTTTTTACAAAGCTTAACACTTTAAAATTCAAAATAAAATGAAATGTAATGCAAACAGTAAACAAAATCAGCTGTTTCATTCATTCATGTCATTGCAAATTTTTACTGGAAACTGCTCGTTTACTTTTCTTGCAAATTTTTATAGAGATAGTAAAATTGGTCTTACGCTCTCAAAAGTAGAAACTTGGAAATTTTTACTGGGATAGTAAACGAACACACTCAATATCTATGCCGAATATTTTCTTGAAGATGTTTTCTATAGTTCAGCTGACATTAATATTGAGATGGTTTCGATGAGGTTCTTTGTTGGTTAGGTGGCATTCAAAATAATACCAAAGCTGGATTGTAGAAAGTGTGAGCAGAAGTTAAGAAAGCTCGATGCAGTTTGATGGCTTCCAGCGAACCTTTTATATTTTTCAAAAATTATCAGTCATTGACAAGCTTTAAAAACTATGTTGTTTCGTCTGATGCCTTAATATTGTTAACAAGAAGCATATTCTAATTTTTCATAAAATGTTTAAGGATGAGCCACATAAAGTAAAGCCTATATGATAGAATCATGTAAAAACGCAATACCACAACGGTTTGATGGCGAATGCTGCAATCACAAATTAGAAATGCTTAATTTTCTCTTACTCGTACTTGTTCGAAAAAACTGTGCATGGGCTTTAAAAATGTTAGTTCCAAAGAAAGAATACTAAAAATCTTTCCAATGAATAGCACTACTATTTCACCTTTATGTAAAATTAAAAAAATTAAAACACAAAATTGAAGAAAAAAATTGAAAACAATAACACAAAATTAAACAAATACAAAACACACAAAATATATAAAGAATATTGTTTTAAAAAATGTCACAGTCTGCATTTGACTGTGACTGCGTACGCACGTGTTCTTTAAACAAAACATTATAAAAACAAACAAAAATCATCTTATTACAATAATAATACTGCCTAAGAGATTAAAAAAAAAAAAACGATTTGTTCATCGGTTAGTGAATGAGTTGTCCAACTATGGACGAAAGCGATGAAAACGATGTGAACTGGCAGGTGGTGCCTGCAAAAAAAAGAGATCGCAGTGAATCGCCAAAAATGTGTATGAATAAACGTGTTAACATTTCCAACAACATGAACGACACCAGTAATTCAAAAAGTAACAACAATATTGCCAGTGTGTCTAAGCTAGCAACAATGCGCATCAATAATCACTCGCAGCATGCAATTGCATCCAACAATAAAACACCATCATCTAACAACCGGTTTTCTGCCCTTGCAAATAACGACAATGACATTGATGTAAGTGACGACGAAGAAGCTCATACTGAAAATCTGAACCCTAAACCTCCGCAAATAGTTATACCAAATGTGGCAAACGTTAGTGCTATGGTAAAGAACTTTGCTACAGTAATTCCTTCTGTTGAATTTAACTACAAATCTATGAATGATGGCCAAATACGAGTTATGGCAAAAACAGTTCAATCCTACAGAGTACTAGTTAGGTATCTTGATGACAAAAAGATAAACTTCCATACATACCAGTTGAGAGAAGAACGAGCGTATAGAGTTGTAGTTAAAAACTTGCACCACTCAACACCTACTGAAGAAATCAAAGCATTTTTAGAGGAAAATGGTCATAAAGTGCGAAATATTTCTAATATACGTAAACGAGTCACTAAGGAACCATTACCAATGTTCTTTGTTGATATTGAGCCAAACAAAAATAACAAAGAAATATACGACCTTAGGCACATAAACAATGCCATAGTGAGGGTAGAGCCGCCAAGAAAATCCGATGATCTCGTTCAGTGTCATCGCTGCCAGGAGTTTGGACATACAAGAACCTACTGCAAAAAATCTGTTAACTGTGTTAAATGTGGACTAGGTCATCTTACAACAGAGTGTACTAAAAGTAGAGATGCACCAGCACGTTGTATAAACTGTTTGCAAAACCATCCAGCTAATTATAAAGGTTGCGCCGTTTACCAAAAAATTATCAAAAGGAAGCTTCAAAACAGTAGCTACCGTTACCGCCAAAGAAATACAAGCTTTTCATGTGATGATGGGGAATTTCCCAATTTAAGCAATGAAACATTCCATAACACAAATCAAAACAGAAAGTTCACATATTCCGAAGCTTTAAAATCTACAGAATCTACTTCCTTTAATAAAATTGAGACTCTGTTACAGAAACAAATTGAGCTTACTAATACACTTCTAAGTATGATGTCAGTTCTAATAACGAAGCTATGCAATTAAATTTAAAAATTGCAATATGGAATGCTAATGGGCTTTCCAACCACACACAGGAACTAGAATTGTTTCTGCATTCACATCTATTGGACATCGTTCTTGTATCAGAAACCCATTTTACAAAGAGAACATTTTTCAGAATTAAGGGCTACGATTTGATAATAGCGAATCATCCCGACGAAAAGGCACACGGTGGAGCAGCTATCCTTGTAAAATCGTCTATAAAATATGAAGTATCAGATGAAATAAGGAAACCATTCTTGCAAGCAGCCTCCATAAAAGTAAAATGCGACAACGCGGATGTACATTTCTGCGCAATCTATTTCCCTCCACGATATTCTGTTAAATGTGACCAGTACCAAGACTTTTTTAGGAAACTCGGAACTCGCTTTATTGTTGGAGGCGATTTTAATGCCAAGCATCAGTGGTGGGGTTCAAGGCTAAATAATCCTAAGGGCAAAGAGCTGTACAAATGTATATCCAATAATAGCTACTCTGTACTATCAACGGGAAAGCCTACATATTGGCCAACGGATCCCAGAAGAATTCCTGACCTGCTGGATTTCGCAGTTTTTAATGGTATACCTCGCCAATTTTTTCAAATATCTGATAGTGTTGAACTTAGCTCAGATCACACCCCAATACTTATCAGCTTTAACACATTCATTCATACATTGGCAAAGAACTATAAAGTTATAAGCTCTAATACCGACCTAAAATATTTTTCCCATTGGATTGGCCAAAATCTCAATCTCAACGTATCAATAAAATCTGCTTCTGAACTAGAGGATGTTGTGGAATCTTTTAACAACTTGATCCATGAAGCTGGTCTTTTATCAACACCTACTGTTAACATGAAACAAACACAACAAAAAATAGTTAATTTCGAAATTGCAGAGATGATAAGGATTAAAAGACGACTAAGGAAACAGTGGCAAAATACCAGAAACCCATACGACAAACAAGTTTATAACAGAGCCACAAAAGAACTAAAAACAAAGCTTCTTCTAGAAAAGAATTACCAACTTCACAATTTTTTAAAAAGTCTTGATGTATCACGAAGTGACGAGCATTGCTTATGGAGAGCAACTAAATACTTAAAACGATCAACAAAAAGAAATATTCCTATTAAAAATTCAGGTGGAATTTGGTGCAAGACTGATAAAAGCAAAGCGGAATCATTTGCGGTTCATCTGCAGAATACATTTCAGCCTCATACATCAACAAATAATAGTGAAGACCAACATGTATTCGAATTTCTAGACAGCCCTTGCCCAGTTGATTGGCCCATGCAGCATATTTCCCCACATGAAGTTAAAGAAGAAATTGATAAAATTAATTGTAGGAAATCGCCTGGTTATGACCAAATTGATGGAAAAGTCATTAAAAACCTACCAAAAAAAGCGATAAAATTTTTAACATTAATTTACAACTCAATTCTTCGTTTAAATCATTTCCCACCGCAGTGGAAATGTGCAGAAATTATAATGCTGCCCAAACCAAACAAGCCCGAGAATGAAGTGTCATCCTATAGACCGATTAGTTTACTGGCAACTTTCTCTAAAATATTTGAGAGAATATTACTTAGAAGATTATTACCAGTATTAGAAGAATACAACATTGTACCTGAACACCAATTTGGTTTCAGGCAGAAACATGGTACTCCTGAACAATGCCATCGTATTATCGCCTTTATACGAGATTCATTGGAAAACAAAAAATATTGTTCTGGTGCCTTTTTAGATGTTCAGCAAGCATTCGACAAGGTTTGGCATTATGGCCTATGTTACAAACTTAAAAAGATACTCCCAACCCACTTGTATCTAGTACTAAAATCCTATCTGACAGAGCGATACTTTTACGTCAAAGTAAATAGAGACTTTTCCGATATCTACGAAGTAAAGGCTGGAGTTCCACAAGGCAGTGTATTAGGGCCAGTGCTCTACACAATTTTTACTTCAGACATGCCCACAACTAAAGAAGTTTTAGTAGCGACATATGCCGATGACACTGCAATACTGGCCTCTAGTCAATGCCGAGTAGAAGCTTCGCTCCTTGTTCAAAACGAACTTAATAAAATTCAATCTTGGATGAGCAAGTGGAAAATTAAAATAAATGCTGCAAAGTCAACTCATGTCACATTTTCCACGAGAGTCGGAGATTGCCCAGGGCTAGTAATTAACAATAGTGACATACCACACGAATCGTGCGTTAAATATTTGGGTATCCATATTGACAGAAGATTGACTTGGAAAACACACATAAAACAAAAGCGCCAACATTTGGACATAAAATTTAAGCGGTTGTATTGGTTGGTAGGTAGCAGATCGCAGCTGAGTGTACAAAACAAAGTTTTTATATACAAAACCATACTCAAACCTATATGGACATATGGCATTCAGTTATGGGGAACGGCAAGCAATTCGAACCTCGAAATCCTACAACGATTTCAGTCTAAAACATTAAGGTCAATTATCAATGCCCCTTGGTTCGTTTCAAACAACACTATCCATAATGATTTAAATATTCCACTAGTAAAGAATGAAATTCAACGATTTAGTGAAAATTATCTTCAGAGATTAAGCAATCATTGCAACCCACTGGCTATATCATTGCTGGATGATACAGCCGAAACCAGAAGACTAAAGCGTTACCACATCCTTGATCTTCCATTTCGTACATAGATGTTAATTATTAAATTCTTATATTAAAATATTTTCAAAATCGTTAAATAGCATGTAAATAAGTTAGACATAAATTAAGATATTTTTGTATTGTTGTTCTCGTTGGAGCTCAGCAAGCTATGTGATTATTAAATTAGATATAAAATTTGCTTATTGTCCACAACTGGACAGATTGTAAATAAATGTTTTCAAAAAAAAAAAAAAAAAAAAAAAAAAAAAAAAAAATGTATTGTAGTCGTCTTTTGATTTTCTTTAGAATTTAAGCAACGAAACCAAAATTTTCTGCAAGCTTTTGCTAAATTTTCGTCCGCAAAAGTATTCAGATGATGTAAGATATCTGACTCAGAATATATTTTTTATGTTTCAGTAGACTTATGCCTTTTTGCAAAATAAATTAAATCTCAATTTTCCTCACGTTTCTACTTTAATCCGGTGGGCCCCCATAAAATTTTTACAGCCTTGTTTTTTAAAACAGTTGTTTTGAATTCCTTAAACAAAAATGTTCTCAACTTGAAGGCAAGGATTTAAATCACATGGTTTTATTGATGGATGAAGTGTCAATAAGGAAGGAGTTGAGATACAACAATCTTGATTTAATAGATGGATTCGAACAAACTGGTTTCGAAAGAAGCAATAAAATTGGTACGCAAGTATGCATATTTTTATTAAGGTCGGTGTGCTCAAATGTGAAACACACAAATGTAAATCGCACAAATTTAAAATACAAAAAATTAAAAAACACAATATTAATTAATTATTTAAATTATTTTAGCTTTTTTCATTTAAAATAAAAAAGAAAATGAACATATTTTTTAAGGCCAAATTTTGGCTTCCAAATTTACTTCATTTGTACCTATTTCAACTTATAAACATTTTATTAAAACCAAATATGTAAAAATTTAATTGCTAATCACGAATTTAGATAAGATATCGTTAAAATACACGCTAAATATTGCAAATTTGCTGACAAGGCATACGCTGTCTACGAGTCATTGTAAAAAAGCAAATTAATAAAAAAGAAACATAAATACACAGACGATAGCAGCAATGCTCGCTCTTATTATGAGCGACGTCACATCACCCTTCGTTTTTTCGAACGCCTTTGCTGTCAGCAATGTGAGCGCAGCTTGCAACGCAGAAAGAAATGAGTGTACAATTAAATGATACGATTATACGTTGTTTTGGAGAAGAGTTGAAAGGTCTGCTCCTGTTGAGTATTTATTTCATACTTTAAAAAGAAGATTTTTAAGGTCTTCTTAAGTTAAGTAATGTGTTCGCTTAGGACTATATGAAGAATGTTGCTGGGGATGCAACATTTATTGGGGTTAAATATGCTTATTGAGGCTTCGTATTTGCTGAGGATCCCTGTCTCATATGTACTAAAGTCAACTGTAGAGAAGTGTAACTTTACGTACATACAAACACCATTGGATGCAAATATGCCTCTCACTTAAAGCAATATTATTGTGATATTACGTACAGAATTGTTATACGCGATATAACAATTCTGTGAGAAACTGAGAAAGTACAAATTTGAGTTATAAGAGAAATTCAAATTTGTACTTGTGGTTATAAGGGAAACGCACTTAATTTCAATATATATATCTTACATGTTTTATTATAAGTATAAGTTGGGGATGTGATGTCGACCGTCTTATCCGTGGTGATGCTGATGAAAAAGGCCGAGGCTTCGTTGGCAGCCGCCAAGAAGATTCGGTAGCATCCACAGACGATGCAAATACAAAGAAAAAGATATTGTTGCCAACAGTTAACAAAGGATGTACGGATAAATTTTAGTACACATCGTTGCTTAAATATTACTAAGTTTTAAAATTCATTTACAATTTTTAGTAATTCAAGTTAATAGCAGTGGTAATTCTACTTCTTACTCTAAGATATTTAGATACAAATATTGATTTAAATATTGGTGAAATTCTACTTTGAACATCCTGGCCCCCTTGGCCGACAAGACCAATAATAATGATTTATAGGGCATAGTGCAGCTTTTCTAGTGCCTTTAATGCTACTTGCAACATTTGTTTGGGGTTTACAGATAGTCCTGCAGATTTTTGGCTTGTTTTGTAGTTGTGTTGTCGATCATGTTGTTGTTTGTGTCGCTTATGGTTTTTTTTGAGTGCTGATATGTCGTTGGTTTTCGCTTTAATGGATCTTCCTGTCTTTGTCCTGTACGCAGCAATACAGGTGAATGAAGGAGGGTGTGATGTTCACCTCTACACTTTCGGCAAACATCTCCAGAGGTACATTGAGCAACTTGATGTGAGCGTGCCAAACAGTTCGGATCTCTGGGAGCCCTGTGAAACAAATAAATTTTGTTAATTTGATATTTAATGTGAGATTGGAAAATGTGGGATTGGGTATATTGTTCTGTAATAAAAGGGTTAGAAAAGACAACATTCATTTTGTGATTAAACTACTATTAGTTTAGTCTCCAATAGGTAGGGCGCAAAGTTTTACAATTGGCCTAATGATGATACCCGTCTGGGTTTTTACTTCAGCCACTCGGACAAAATCATCTTGGCCTTTAATGGTCCGTTTAATTCGACCTAGTTTCCAATTGCAAGGGGGTGCTAAATCGTCTTTTACGACGACCAACTGGCCTGATTTTATGTCGTCTCTTGGTTGCTGCCATTTGTATCTCTTTTGTAGCTCCTAATGTATTCGTCTTTCCAGCGCCTGGTGAATTGATGTTGGATTGCTTTAGTTTATCCCAACGGTCATATGGTGATATAGAATCGGGTTCAGGCTCTGGAAAATTCATCAAAGTCGCGCCTCTCAAAAAATGTCCTGGTGTCAATGCAAGTAACTCGTGTTGCTCATCTGTCATAGGTGATAACGGGCGAGAGTTCAGAATAGCTTCAATTCGAGTAAGAAGGGTTGTGAACTCTTCGAATGTATATTTGTGGTTCTGAGCGACTTTCCGGAAGTGCATTTTAAAGAATTTTACCCCTGCTTCCCAAATTCCTCCCATGTGAGGGGCATTTGGAGGAATAAATGACCATTCAAAACCATGGGAAGTATATTTTTCTGCCGCTTCCTTTGATGCTGTTTTGATGAATTCTTCGAAATCCCTCTTTAGTGCTCGTTCCGCACCTACGAAGTTGGTTCCATTGTCTGACATGACCTTTTTCGGTAGACCGCGTCGCCCAACAAACCTGGTGAATGCTGCTAAGAATGAAGCAGAGGACAAGTCCGAACATAACTCAAGATGAATTGCTTTCGTGCAAAAGCATACAAACAGACAGACATATCCTTTGTGGTAGGTAGCCTGTCGCAAAGCGGAAGCCTTTATGGAAAAAAGACCAGCAAAATCTATTCCTGTAATTGTAAAAGGTAGTGTAAAATTACTTCGATCGGATGGCAAGGCCGCCATCATTTGTGAGTGTACTTTTTGCTTGTAGATAACACAAGTTTTACAGCCTCGGATGCACTTTTTGATGGCAGATCTCAACCTGCATACATAGTATTCATTTCTGATAGATCTCAGCATTAGGTTATGCTCCGCGCGCATCAATAGGTTATGCGTAAATGAGATGAATAATTCGCAGTATTTCGATTTAACTGGAAGGATGATGGGATGACGTTCGTTGTAAGAGAGATCTGAGTAAGTGAGTCTTATTGCCATCCATAAAGGGGTTAAGTGGAAAAAGTGAGCTTTTTTTGCTTACAGTTTTGGAAGAAATCAATGATGCATACTCTCTGTAATAATGTCTCTGCTGGGTTAGTTATTAAACGATTCTTTGCATGAAGGAATTCAGAGTATGATATTGACTGTGAGCTAAAGTAGATAGATTTTGTAGAAATTCGAGAGTAGGAACGGAAAACATAAGCCATAATTCGAATGGCTTTGTCCCATCTAGAAAATCTTTCAAGAATGTCCGGATACTCTTCGAAAGTACAAAACACTTAAATTTTCTTCATTTCGGGGGGATTCTCTTGTATGTGTAAAGATTTTGGCCATTCATCAGGATGTTGCTGTAGCCATGTCGGTCCGTGCCACCAGAGATTGCTATTGTTGAGATCCTGGGCACTACAACCGCGCGATCCTATATTCGCAGGGTTTTCGGCGGAACGTATATGTCGCCAGGAACATTTTCCAATATTACGAATGATTACCGCTGTCCTGTTTGCAAAAAATGTTTTCCATGTGCATGGAGGTTTTTGTAACCAACCAAGTACAATGAAAGAATCCCACCATAAAAACAATTCATAATTATATATTGGTAAGTGATTAAGGACATGCCTAATCAACTTTGAGAGAAGGACTGCGCCGCACAGTTCGAGACGAGGAAGACTAAGTGGATTGGGTGGTGCCACTTTGCTCTTAGAAATGAGAAGATGTGAACGTATTTCTTTTTCGTCCTGTATGCGAAGATATATTGTTGCACAATATGCCTTTTCAGAAGCGCCACAAAAGCCGTGTATTTGGGTCTTAGAGAAAGGAGAAAAACTTACCAAACGAGAGATTTTAATGTGGGGTATATGCCTCAGAGTTTGAATGAAACTGTTCCATTTTTGCGAAGTTGAATAATTCACGCATTCATCCCATTGTGTGCCTTCTAACCAAAGTTGTTGAAGCAGGATTTTCGCCTGTATGATAATGGGAGATAACCATCCCGCTGGGTCAAACAACTTTGAAATTGTGGAAAGAATTTGCCGCGTCAGTTGCGTCAGAGATTTCATTGCCGATTCTGGATCGTGACTTCCTATTAATATGTCATCTACATACGTTTCTCTTTGGAGAATTTGAGAGGCCTGTGGAAACTGTTCCTCATAATCACGAGCTAACTGAATAAGAGTACGTATTGCCGGTAAGGAGCACAGTTCACTCCAAATGTGACCGTTTTTAATGCATAATCATTAACGGGGTTTGTTGGTGTTGGGTGGAAAACAATACGTTGAAAGGGAACATCGTCTTTGTGCACTCGTATTTGGCGATACATTTTCTCAATATCACCACTGAAAACGAATTGGTATAAGCGCCAATTTAAAATAAGATTGGTAAGATCAGCTTGTAGAGTGGGACCTACATAAAGGACATCGTTAATTGAATATCCTGAAGACGTTCATTTTGAGGCATTGAAGACAACCCTTAATTTTGTTGTGGTGCTTTCCGGTTTTAAAACGAGTTGTACGTGTCTCGTCTTGAGAGTTCTTGGGAATTTGTTAGTTCCATGTGATCAAGAGCAAAATACACATTCAAGACATTATGGTAAGTTTCTGCCATTTTTGGTTTGTTTTTGAGAGATTGTTCCAATCGTATATATTGTATCAGCGCTGGAGTTCTGGAAGGGCCCAAGGGCGTCTCCTTTGGAAAACTGGTCTTGAAAGGAAGTTTGACTACGTAGCGTCCCTCTGAGTCACGCACTGTGGTTTCAGTGAATAGAGATTCACAATACTCATCGGCTTTTGACATGGGACGTCGGCTTGGAACCTCTTCTTGTTCCCAAAATGTTTTTAACTGTTGAGCGATTACATCAGTACAACTTTTAGTGGTTTCAATTGAAAAAGATGATGCCGTCTGAATCGCGATGGGTCCGCTAATAATCCAGCCGAAAATGGTAGCTTGGGCAACAAGGGACTGACAAACCTTTTTAACACCATCTAACAACAGGTTAGGAATGACGTTGCTACCAATAAGAAGATCCACATGACCGGGTGAATAAAATGTGAGATCAGCTAGATCTAGGCCTTTTACGTCCTCTAAATTAAAGTTTGAGGCTGACACACAGAAATTAGGTAGCAGACGAGCTATTGTTGGAACTACAATCGCTTGGATAGGGATGTACTTATCGTGGCGTTCTGAGAATAGGGTCAAATTGCATAGGGAATTTGAATTTGCAACCATACCTCCCCCGATTCCTCGTATCTGAAAATTTCTAGGTTCAGTTGGAAGCATATGGCTTTGTTGCAGTTTCTTTGATATAAAAGTTTTCTCAGAGCCTTGGTCCAAGAAAGCCCGTGCTCTAAAAGTGTCTGCTCCATGAAAAATATGAACTATTGCTGTAGGTAATAGAGTATTATCTGTGATCGCTGGGTTTTGGTTCATAATAAAGTGGGAGCCGGTACGATATTGGGGTGTGTTTTGTGCTGATGTTGAGGGAGACTCATTATGTTGTTGATGCTGGCGATGTTGATTAATCACCGTATGACTGGGATTAGAGCGCGAGAAATTATCTGAATTGGAACTAGAGTGTAATGTGGAGTGATGTCTTTTCTGACATTCCATACAGACGTTTTTGCTTTTGCAATCTTTATAAAGATGTGTATAAGAGAGACAATTGAAGCAAATTCTTCTTTTAGAGACGAATTCCTTTCTGTCATTTGTGCTATTCGGGGCAGAACTTAAGGGCATGATGTGAGTTACAAAGCTTGCAGGAAAATTGTGGAGTTCCTTCGGTATTAAAAGTATTGACATCTGGATCAGCCTTTTTTCGTGAAATAGATTTCATTCCATGAATACTATTCAGGCGCTCTACTACTTCATATCTATTTGATAAGAAGGCATCCATTTCTTCCCACTTTGGAAGGTCTTTGTGAGATTTTAAAGACTGCTCCCAAAGAGATAGGGTTTCATGGGGAAGCTCTGTGGAACAGATGTAAATTATTATGAGATCCCAATCAGTGGTGGGGATGTTTTGTGCTTTCAGAGCGGACAAACAATCGTTAATTGTTCTCTAAATATCTTGTAGGGATTCACTGCTCTCTGAGGCCACAGACTTTTGGTTTAGTAGGATCTTTAGCTGGTTATCTACTAGAATTCTTCTATTTTCGTACCGGGATCTAAGCGCTTCCCAAGCTAAAGCAAAATTCTCTCCACACAGTTTGTATTTTTTAACAATTCCACCAGCTTGGCCTTTAACTTTTAACCGGAGATGGTAAAGTTTTTGAACTGAAGACAGCTTTGGGTGAACAATGTAGACAGCTGAGAACATGTCCCGAAATGAGGGCCATTCTTCGTATCCCCGTAAAAGATTTCTGTGTCGCATGGAGGGACCTTTATGCAACTGAAGCTGTTTTCTTCATTATTTGAAAATTGTGTAAAATTATCTGTGGGATGTTCAGCTGAGGATGGTACTAAGGATTTCTGTAGATCTCATATCTTTGATTTGCATGCGTGAAAGCTTTTAGTACAAGAGAGGTATTTGTTTCGGACAGTGTCTAAGTCTTCAGGCTTAAGCTGATCTTTTTTCAAACAGAGAGTTCGATATGATCGTTGTAATTGGGTCCAACGATCATTAAGATCTTGAAGGGTAACTTCAAGAATGGAATCAGAAACCTCTACCTTTAAAAGAGTATCAAAATTACAACAGAATATGACAACATCGTCAGAATCGAAAGTAAAATCTTCCATCATGATGTACAAAAGGTCAATATGTAGCAGTATTGAAATTGCAAAATAATATTTTTTTTAAACTTTAATGTCTTTTAAATATTTGTCGATAAACCGTATAAATATAAATAAGTTACTTTGTATTTCTGGGCCCTTTTCAGACCTGGCCTTAAGTAACTGGTGCCCTTTAACTACTGGTTAATACGCCACTGTTTCAAGAGATACGAATTTCAGATACACTGTAACTAGATACGTGCACTTTTTGTTTTACTCATACACTGAGATGTAAGAGGAAGCAACAAAAAAAAACTTTCTGAGTTTGTAGAGTACTTGCAATATCATAAGAAATTACCCTCTTTGTCTTATAACAGAAAGTTCTAATGTTATCGTACGTCTGATTCTTTTAACTCTCTTATAATCTGTCAGGCAGAGCTGTGTTCACTCTTTCTATTTGCTTTCTATTAGAAATAAGATATAACCGGAAATATACAGTCAGCTTTATTAAGAGATTCGTTATGACTCGCTGCTTTTAATAGCAAGAGAAAGTGTGTGTGCTAGTTTTAACAGTGATAGGTGTGGAGTAATTGGGCTACTCACTTGAAATAAATTCAGAGTTTTAAAATTGTAAGTTTTGGACTTCGGGATACACCGAATTCGATCAGTATTTTATTGTTAATTGGTTCTTATGGGATTTTGAGTGTAAATTTGTAAATTCTTATTTTACTTGTTGAAAAATGTAGTTTTCGTTGTTTCTGCTTGCTCTGCTTGCTTGATTGTTGAAGAATGTTGCTTAGTTTTACAGTTGGTGTTGTTGTACGAGTATTACGATGTCGGCCTTGTCACTTTCCGTATTGATATAAACCATTCAGCATTGGTTTTATATGGCGGTTGTACTGCTTGTATTGCTGACCACAGTTTCTATCTATAAAAAAATGGAGTTAATACAATTGCCTGTGTAAACCGTAGTGTTCGATGATATTTTTGGTGAAATTGTTGATGAAGCATATACGAGTACTCACGACTGTTACTACCTTAACATAGAATATTAAGGAGTAACTAATTTTGCCATTACCCGTGGAATTCACTTTATTTTCGCTGTTGGGATCCTTATGGTAATTTGGGATTTAGATAATACCTCAGTGTCTCCTCCTTCGTCTACTTCGTTTTTTTTGTTTTTTTTCAAAGATGCACTTCGTATGGTTTTTGAAAATTTCTATTATGTGCAATAATCTTTTGTATTTATGTTGGTTTTTGTATGTTTTTTATTTCTCATGCACTTTTTGTACACTAATTGCAAATTATTTTAACAGACACAACAGGTGCGGTGGAATCTCGGTTTCTAACTACCCGTTAGAGTATGTCTGCGACGATCTGACTGCAGTTATACCTTCTCTGCTCCCCTCTGGCTCAATGTTTTTGCAAGTGATGCGTTGCAAAAGTTGGGAGAGAAAAAGGGGGTATGTAAGTGCGTGTGCTTGTTACATGCGTATTGATAAAAAAACGTTTTTTTTGCGAATGTTCAAGGGCGTAAATTTTGATGTTATTATAGATTAATATAGATTTTAAAAATGTATCCAATAAAGGGCGTAGGATTCTGTAACTCCTTTCAGGATCAAGGAAGGCTTGAAGGACCATGAAGAATGTTGCTGGGGATGCAACATTTATTGGGGTTAAATATGCTTATTGAGGCTTCGTATTTGCTGAGGATCCCTGTCTCATATGTACTAAAGTCAACTGTAGAGAAGTGTAACTTTACGTACATACAAACACCATTGTATGCAAATATGCCTCTCACTTAAAGCAATATTATTGTGATATTACGAACAGAATTGTTATACGCGATATAACAATTCTGTGAGAAACTGAGAAAGTACAAATTTGAGTTATAAGAGAAATTCAAATTTGTACTTGTGGTTATAAGGGAAACGCACTTAATTTCAATATATATATCTTACATATTTTATTATAAGTATAAGTTGGGGATGTGATGTCGACCGTCTTATCCGTGGTGATGATGATGAAAAAGGCCGAGGCTTCGTTGGCAGCCGCCAAGAAGATTCGGTAGCATCCACAGACGATGCAAATACAAAGAAAAAGATATTGTTGCCAACAGTCAACAAAGGATGTACGGATAACTTTTAGTACACATCGTTGCTTAAATATTACTAAGTTTTAAAATTCATTTACAATTTTTAGTAATTCAAGTTAATAGCAGTGGTAATTCTGCTCCTTACTCTAAGATATTTAGATACAAATATTGATTTAAATATTGGTGAAATTCTACTTTGACCACTACGTTTATATACAAAAATACTTATCAAGCGAACCACATTGGTCTTATTCTTTTTAGCGCAGCGATCAATAGTTTTCATGTGTGGGCTGTTGCACTTATCACAGGCCCTTATCGCCCTGTGCGTTTATTCGATTGTGCATTCAGTGGATTGTGCGCTTATCACTTATCTCTGATAATTGAATTTAATTGCAGGCGGACAAACAATTTGATGTTTATTCTCGCTGCACTTGAATTTGTATCAACAATTTAATATAACCCAGCACACAATATAAAACGTGTTCACTTTTAACAATAAGAGTGCGTACGCTGGACGGGTAGCACAGGAAATACCTGTCATAGAAAATTTTAGCTTGTATGAGATGCGCATTCCATATGATTTATATTCTTTGGTGTGACTCACAATTTACATCATACATTATGGTTGGACTACTATTTACAATGCACTAATGACGAAATTGCGAAACCTTTTTGAGGTTGATGCCCTTATATGGAGCAGAAGTTTTCTGCTATCATTACAAACGTAACACCGGTAATTTTTATATGTTTTTGTTACATTCACTTTGTACGTTTGCAACATCAAAAAAATGCAAATTGACATATAAACAAAATTTTTTTCTTCTTCCATTTGTTTAGAACAGGATTTTATTTCTGGGGAAAATAAATTCCCTGGGAATTATCTCCCGGGGAGTATTCAGAATCGGGCTGATTATTCCCGATATTGAAATCCTCCTATTCTAAAAAACGGAGAGAAGGGTAATAGGGAGAGATTTTCAATTCTTCGAAGTAACCTGTTTTATTTTGCTAGCAATTTGCTAGTTATTTTTATGAAGTTGCAAACGTACAAAGTGCACTTGTAGGGACATAAATACTGTTACAACATTAAACACACCCATTTCAATAGTAGAACTGAACATACCCCATTAATGTCATATGGGTTTTGAAAGCTAACCTCAATAGCGTTAGTCTGTAATGGGATTTTAAAATTGTTTCAATTTTCAGCATGGAGTGGTCAGATTATGAGAACCGTATCGCTGTGATAGCGCTTTTCAAGTGTGAAATGAAAAAAGCGATATTTTCAAAACGCTCAGGCCACTATGGATTAGCCGCATGTTCGTTTACCGATGCATAAAACTGTTTGAGGAGACTGGAGAGGTAAAAGACCGCCACCGGTCGGACCGCCCACGCTCTGTTCGAACACCGCATGTCATCAAAGCTGTTAAATCAAGAATTCACAGAAAACCGCTCCGAAAACAGAAAATCATGGCCATGAGTCGAATCATCGAATCAAAAAAGACTTGGGACTTTCAAAGGACGCACCGGACTTTTATTGACTGCAGCTTTAAAAAAAATAGGATTGAAAAATGCAAACGCCTTTTGGTAAAGCACGGTGATAACTTGCAATGAAAAAGTTTGTTCACCGATGAAAAAAAATTTTACCGTTCAGGAAAAATTTAACAAGCAAAATGATAGAGTGTATGCGCGGTCATCTAAGGAAGCATCTGAACTGATCCCAAGGGTGGAAAAGGGTCATCACCCAGCTTCAGTCATGGTTTGGTGGGGTGTCTCTTACAATGGGGTCATTGACCTGCATTTCTGCGAACAAGGAGTCAAAACATCGGCCAAAGTTTTTAGAAACCGTTTTGGAAGCTGTTGTGAAGCCTCTTAACAATTCCCTGTTCCAAAACCAGCCATGGACTTTCAAACAGGATTCTGCGCCGGCCCATAAGGCTAAAACGTCCCAGGCCTGGCTTCGAAACAATTTGCCAGCGTTCATTTCCTCTGAAGAATGGCCCTCAGGCAGTCCAGATTTGAACCCATTGGATTACAATTTGTGGACGGTTTAAGATTACAAGGTTTGTAACAAAAGATACCCAACATTAGATCTCTATTGCCAATTTTCCAATGGACGAGGTTCGTGCAGCTATTGACGATTGGCCAGTGCGACTTAAGGCGTATGTAAAGGCATTTCGAATAAGTATACTCTTTTTGAATACAATATTCATCAATAAATATAATAAAAAATATTTGGTCCAAAAACATTCAGTGCTTTTTTATTTTACAGCATAAAATGTGTGTAACAGTATTTATGTCCCTAGTATATTACAGAAAAAGTATATGAAAAAAATGTTCAGTGTTGAGTTTGTGATGATAGCAAAAAACTTCTGCTCCATATTGGGGCCTCCACCGGTTCCTGTGGAGCATTTGAGGTTTTGTGACGCCTTGTGCCGTCGTACATACTTCTTTTGATCGCCCATACCTGAAAAAGGTTTCGCATGTGCATTGTAAAAGGTAGTCCAACCATAATACATGATGTAAATTGCGAGTCACACTTAACGTCGTTTTTTGCCAACTTTAATTTAACATCTCTTTAACGGTTGTCAAATTCAACTAGAAGAGGTACCAATTGAGCAGAGCGGTAAGATTTTTGAAACCTTTTAAGAAAATGGGCGCTCAAATCAAATTGCACTTCGTTATTTTTTTGGTCACCAAATGTGTCCACAGTGAATTTATTAACAGGCAGAATCGCCGCATTTGTGCAAATGAGAATTTACGAGTGATTGTTGAAAAGCAGATGCATTCACACAGAACGACTGTTTGATGCGGTTTATGGGCTGCCGGCACCATCGGGCTGTTCTTCTTTGAAAATAAGGTCCGTGAATGGTGTTCGCTATTGCGAGATGATAGCGAACTTCTTGTGGCCAGAAATTGAGGATATGAACCTGGACGATATGTGGTTCAACAGGATGGTGCCACATAGTCATGGCGATTTTAATTTTCCGCCACGATGATGTGATTTGACACCGTTGGTCTTCTTTTTTTGTAGATATTTAAAACAAAAAGTGTGCTTTATCGACGCCAAGAACAATTCAAAAGCTAGAGGATGTCTCAGAGTCATTAAAAAAATATGAACCATCGGATAGATAGTCTGTCACCGAAGCTGTGGCGATTTGGCCGATAATAAAGTGTGGCAGGAATAAAAAACTAGGAAATGATATCATTTTTCTTGTAGATCTTGCTGACCGGTTTTGAAATTTCCCAAACACCTTCAAAATCTGGAGTTACGGGTAAAAAACCGGGTTTTCGGATCTTACGCACTTATATGCCAGTAACTTGGTTGAATATCAACCGATTATAAGTTTTTCGGCTGATTTGGAAAGAAGAAACTGCGACCTTTCGAATAAAAACTTTTAAAATCATAGTAAAAAAAATCTGTGTACTTATATTTTTCCTGTACTCATTTTGTTTTTAAAATTTTCAACTTTGAATGCGTTTTTACACAGAATTTTTTAAAAGGAAGCGAACAGTTTTTGAGCTGATTAATAAAGAGAGTGTTCTTACGAATACAATTCGTTATTTTTGAAAATCCGTTAGAAACTGATTGAGTTATTCAACTTTTATTAAAATAAACTTTTTTGAAAAAATACAATTTTTGACCAAACTACTTAGAAATATTTGTTTGACCGTTTTTATTGAATATCTCAGTATCCCGTTTGTCATGTAAACATATTGTTTTAGTTTTTGTTCATTTGTTTTGTTTGATTTATCACTTCAATCGTTCTTAACAATTCAGTCGCTGCTATGAGCCAGAATTTGTTTGTGAAAATTGCTGTGCAACATAAAAAAATACAACCTTCAACTTCTTTGCCCTTTTGTACGCCTATGACTTGGCATCATCAGCTCTGGCGTAAACCAGATGATTGATACTTTTGTGAAACAAATATTTTAGGGCACAATGTAAAGTACGCAAATGTTGTAAGTGTTACAAAACCGATATTTGGTAATGATAAAGTTTCGATAACGAGCATATGAGTCATTCCATGCCAAACGGTACGATTTTGGGCAAAAATTTAACGCAATGATTCCGATTTTTATGAAAATTTGCAGATTTGGTCCTCTAGCAATTCTATTTAATCCGCGATTAGAAAAAAAAAATATAATTTTTTTTTTCAAAAGTTATGACCAATTGAACTTTGGTAAAATGGAGATTTTATCAAGGAGGTGTGTTCATTCAGTCGCATGTAACTCCGGAAATACTTGACCGATTTTACTCTGCTATACCTTATTTTGAAGGTAATTTTAAGCACTTCTAAAATAACGAAACGGTATGGCATAACGCCATAGAATTTTTTAAGTTTGTATCATTTTAATCCTTTTATTTCGATTTTGAAAATGATTACATCTTTTTTTATTTTTGAAATTTTGCAGGCGTATTCTTACAGGTCTGTTTTACCGACTGTGTAAGTTTTAAAGTGGTGAAATAATGCGTTCTATTTTTAAAAATTTTTTTTTACCTTATACCTTTTTCACTTCCATGAATATAGAAAATATAATATAGAAAAAAAAATACTTTTTAATAGTTTATTGACACAAGATATAACAACAACAAAAAAACAAAGAAAAAAAGAAATAAAAAAATGAGTAATGAAATAAATGTTATGCCTTGTATACCATCTTCATACAGTACTGCTCAGAAGATGATGTTGTCTGGACTTTCATTATTTTATCGGGTTGTGGAATGAATGCATGGTAGCCAAGAGTTCCAGAAATTGTTTTCGCTTTTTCAAAACGCTCCTTCAGGTGTTTCGCCCTATCTTGATATTGATAGTTATTGAAGAATTCTGTATGAATATTCTTCACGTTTTTATTCACCCAATCATAAAATTTGACGGCACTATTAATGGGATTTATGAGGCTGGACAAGCTTGCACGTGCTGCTAGTCTTTTGACTGTTCCTCCCAGACCATCGCAGGGCCATTTGCCATGAGACGTTGCAAAAAAATGCCATTCCGCTGGTATTCCAAAATCTTCTACGTGGAACGTCAGATTTAAAAAGTGTTTCTTGTTTTTGTATTGTGCGCTTGCGCCATCAGAAAAGTAAAATATTTTACTTACAGGTCCTAAGGTTTTCTTTAAAAAATTTACAAGCCCCTCCTGGAATACGTGCACGGCTATTGTATCATGTTTTTATTTCTTTTTTTCTTTGTTTTTTTGTTGTTGTTATATCTTGTGTCAATAAACTATTAAAAAATATTTTTTTTCTATATTATATTTTCTATATTCATGGAAGTGAAAAAGGTATAAGGTAAAAAATTTTTTTTAAAAATAGAACGCATTATTTCACCACTTTAAAACTTACACAGTCGGTAAAACAGACCTGTAAGAATACGCCTGCAAAATTTCAAAAATAAAAAAAGATGTAATCATTTTCAAAATCGAAATAAAAGGATTAAAATGATACAAACTTAAAAAATTCTATGGCGTTATGCCATACCGTTTCGTTATTTTAGAAGTGCTTAAAATTACCTTCAAAATAAGGTATAGCAGAGTAAAATCGGTCAAGTATTTCCGGAGTTACATGCGACTGAATGAACACACCTCTTTGATAAAATCTTCATTTCACCAAAGTTCAATTTGTCATAACATTTAAAAAAAAATTTTAAATTTTTTTTCTTGAAACACGTATATAATATTTTTAAGAGAAGAATGCATACACAAACTAGTTAAGCAATCCAAGCTTGTGATGTAAAAAATGCGTACCGTTTGGCATGGAATGACTCATATGTGGTTTTGAGGTTGAAAATTATTTGGTGGAAGAAGAGTACATTTCATCCAAATCTACAACGGAGCGACATTTTGTTTCAAATGCAAATTTCTGCGATATCGTTCGCGATTAAGTTTGTCAAAACGACAGGCTGAAATCCTTGGGTCGCGATTAAGGCAGTGGAATTTGGTGGAAGAAGATTTTCGTTTAACTTTCTGTAGAAGAAGTGACCTGACAATGTTATTTGAAGACGTTTTAAGACTGGTGAAAATGACAGTAATCTCATATATTGCGCTGATGTACCCAAACTTTTTTCGGCATTAAGTCACAATTATAAGGAAGACGAATGGCGACTTAATGTCGCGATTGTTTATGAATTTTTGAGTGCGTATGGTAAAAAATGACAGTAATCTCATATATTGCGCTGATGTACCCAAACTGTTTTCGGCATTAAGTCACAATTATAAGGAAGACGAATGTCGACTTTATGTCGCGATTGTTGATGAATTTTTGAGTGCGTATGGCGAAATGTGCTGCAACATGTCAATTAAAATTCATTTCCTCCATTCACATCTAGACTTCTTCCCAGAAAACCTGGGCCAGTTCAGTGATGAACAAGGCGAACACTGTCATGAAGAAATAATTACAATGGAAAAACGTTTTGAAAGAAAAGATAAAAAAAAAATGATTTCCGGATATTGCTGGTCACTTAAACGGGATACTGATGATTTTCAATTAATATGAAAACGGTTAAACAATCATTTCTTAGTAGTATTGCCAATAATTGTATTTTTTCAAAAATGTTGTTTTAATAAAAGTGAATAACTCAATCAGTTTCTAATGGGTTTTTAAAAATGATACCGAATTGTATTGTTCGCTTCCTTTTAAAAAATTCTGTGTAAAAACGCATACAAAGTTAAAAAATTACAAAAAAAAATTTAAAAAAATGAGTTTACAGGAAAAATACACAGATTTTTGTCAGTGTGATTTTAAAAGTGTATACACCATTCGAAAGGCCGTAGTTTCTTTATTCCAAATCAGACGACCGGTGATATTCAACCAAGTTACTGGCATATAAGTGCGTAAGATCCGAAAACCCGGTTTTTTACCCGTAACTCCAGATTTTGGAGGTGTTTGGGAAATTTCAAACCGGGTTCTTGTTGTACTCAGCAAGATCTACAAGAAAAAGAATATCACTTCAGAAGTATTTTGACTTCATTCTTTTTTGTTACTACACTGTGTAATTTGTTTTACACATAATTGTCACAGATCATAAAAAAATTAAGAAAATTCTCTGAAAATGTTTTGTTTTATTTGCAGTATGTATGTTGGCTAAAGAAAAAATGAGAAATAATAAATACTTACATATTTTGCAATTTGTTGGCGGAATTTTTCCCAAAATTAGTGTCACATTCTCCCTTTTTTTGATATTCAGAATACCTACCTTTTCCCTTTTTCGAAGTTCGTTTAGAATAAGGGAAAATAGAAAAAATCCCGGGGAGATTCTATTTAGAATGGGTGAAGAGAGAATAGGGAAAAAAAATCCCAGGGAATACTTATTCAGAATCGGGATGACAGTGAAATATCCAGCCATATGCTAAAAAAATGCATCACAATACACTTAATATGTCTGTACAAGGATTTGCGAACATTTACTCAGATCAGAACAACATGTATTTACTAAAACGTGTACGAATTGGAGAATGTGTCTGTTAAAGAGATTTTTGATATCAATTTCCCTTTTCTCAAATTCAATTTGTATTTTCTCACCATCAAATTGTATTTTATCAATTTCAATTTTCGATTCCAATTTCAAGATGTATTTTCTCCATTTCAATTTACGTTGTACAATTTCAATTTGTATTTTCTCAATTTCAATTTGTCTTTCACAATTTCAATTTGTATTTTCTCAATTTCAGCCGAAATATTTCCAAATTTCTCAAAAATAAAGAAAAAATAATTATGTCAAATATTTTTATTTTGTATATTCATTTATTTTGTATACAATAAAAAACCAACACAATATTTAACTAAACAACAACTAGAGAAAACCGAGATCACATTAAGTACATATTTTTGCACAGCATAAGTCTAGGTACCACTGGAAAAAGATGAAAAAATGAGGAAATTTTTACGATTTTTCAGCTAACTTGTTTTACCTAATACTTTGTAGGATAACCCCTAAGTCGTAGAACTTCATTTAATCGGTTCGGCATTGAGTCTACAAGCTTATTGGATAGTCTCCGGATATTTGACCCCATTCAGACAAAATTATTTATTTTAGTTGTATGATTTCTGATGCGTTCCCACATGTGCTCAATGGGGTTCAAATCCGGATTTGAGGTGTTTTTAGCATATGTATGCGATCCACATCTTAACATCGGCAGCGGTGTGCTTGGGATCATTGTCTTGTTGGAAGTAGTAATCATGCCGAATATTAAGTTTGTCGGCACTTTGGTTCAGATTTTCTTTCAGAATGTTCATGTATACTGTTTTGTTCATCGTCTCCTCAATGAACACCAAATTCACAACACCGGCTGCTGGCATCTATCCCCATACCATTACTTCACCGCCTCCATGCTTAACCGTTGTTCTAGTATTGTTTGGATTTAGCTCTTCGAGCTTTTTTCACCACAAGTGTCTGTCTGATCCAAAAATAATAAATTTTGATTCGTCCGAGAAAATAACTTTTTCTCAGAACTCATTTGTTTTGTTTTTGTATATATATTTCTGGCGAATATTTATTATCAAAAATGGTGTTATTGTTTTTTAAAGTATTCTCCAGCATGATTTATACACTTGTGCATGCGCTCAAACCAATTGTCCAAGCACTTTTTCCACTAGGATTGAGACACCTCCAAAACATGGTTTTTTAACGGTGTCTTCTGGCGACGAAAATCGTTGACAACGCATTTTTTTCTTGATGTGCGAGAATAAAAAGTAGTCATTGGGAGCCAAGGGCTGTACGGCGGATGACCTATCAATTCGACGTTTTAGCAGGTAAAAAAGGCGCTGGTTTGAGCCGATGTGTGAAAGCTCGCATTGTCATGGTGCACAATGATTCGTTTTCTCTTGTTCGTTTTTCGAATTTCTCCGAAGACTTCAGACATACAAATTGTGGTGTACCACTCAGAATTGACCGTCCACCGTTGCTCAAACGGAACAGCCGCCACATGACCAGTTTTGCCAAAGAAACAGGTGACCATTTGCTTTAAGTGCTTCTTCCGCGAACAACTTTCGCCGGATTTGGCTCATCTTTCAAG
Organism: Hydrotaea diabolus; assembly: GCA_963513945.1. NCBI lineage: Eukaryota > Metazoa > Arthropoda > Insecta > Diptera > Muscidae > Hydrotaea > Hydrotaea diabolus. The sequence goes on along the minus strand of OY740716.1, from coordinate 101,601,003 downwards.
GCGCACACGGTCGATTGCTGTTTTGTTTCGGGTTCATACGCATATATCGATGATACGCCACCTGTGACGATCCTACAAACGTCTTTTAAAGCACCGCGTCGTATTTTTTCAAAATTTCTGTGCACCAATCGACACGAGCCTTTTTTTGAGCGATTGTCAAATTGTGCGAGATCCAATGAGAACAAACCTTTTTTACGGTCAGGTGATCATGCAATATCGAATGTATGCTGGTGGAAGAAATGACCAAGGATGCCTCTATCTCACGGTATGTCACATGTCGATCTTGCATTATCAGTTCACGTGCGTCATCAATGTTCTCTGGCACAACGGCCGTTTTAGGACGACCTTCGTCTTTGAGCGAGCGTCGGCCACGATTGAATTCATTAAACCAGTTTTTCACAGTGCTATAGGATGGTGCTTCATCGCCAAAGATTTATGTTCATCGATGTACTCTTATCGTGATAGTCCACGTCGAGAGTTCGCACGAAAATGTTCTCGAGTTAATTTAATTTTTTTGCCAAATTGATTTTTTCAAGTCCCTGTAAAGAACACAAATGATGGTCGTACAATAAAACATTCTGAGTACGTTTATGCTAAAAAATGTCAAACTTTCCAGTGCAAATATCAGATGGTGCCAGGTAACACTTAGTGGTTGCCTGTTTGCGGTTTATTTTTAATCATATTTTCTGTTTTGAACCGATTTATAGCTTTTTGCACACTTGATTTACTCATATTTATAATTTTCTCAGTTTCGGATTAAGATTTACTATTTTTAGTGGCAATTAATTATTATTTTTCTCTCTTCCATTGATAGCTCTTTCCTCGACATTTTAAAAAACTGATTGACTTTACTTTTTGCAATAAACAAATGCTTCTTCTGCTTATTGGAAGTTTGGAAAGTATCATTATAGTTTTTAAAAGTCGTCTATAAAAAAATTTAATGTAATATCGTTTTTGTCCAGGGTACCATGACTTATGGTGTGCTAAATTATGCACTTAATTCGGTTTAATTTTTTTAAATATTTAATTGAGTTAAACAAGTAAAATATTCTATTGATTTTATTAAGTATACAAGTAATACACAAAATAAAAATAAATTTCATTTAATTTTTAATTTACGTTTGGTCTTCAAAAAATGTACAATAGTGGTGTTCATCTGCAAAAAAAGAATAAACATTGATCTACTTATGTCTCATGTAATTAACTCTATCGAGGCCTCTGGTAATTTGGCTACAATTTATGTAAGCTTTAACTTGTCGTTATGACCAGGGGAGGCTTTACTTGGAGTGACATTCAAATGGTGCATTTAAAAGATTTTTAAATCGCACAACATCCCATTCAGGAACAAGGGGGAACCTATTTCAATTCAATAAGAATTGTATGATTAAATGCTTATACTCACTGACGGGAACTTAAGCTACTGATTAAAGAAAGCTAATGCATTTTTTAAGGAAGTTTTTACATGGCTTATCGATAAATCTCTTACTCGTAGTCGCCGGCATTTCAGTCGTGGTAGTCCTGCAAACTTCCATAACACGACGCGGCCTACAAATTTGGCAAATCGAATTTCCTGTTTCATATTCTTTTTTAAATCCTCAAGGAGTTCGTAGGTTATTTTTCCTTTCATGACTAACTCTCTTCATTAATGATCCTATGTCCCTTGAGTTTGGAATTATTTGCCAATAATACTTCGTACTTTTACAATTTCAAAGTAAGCAGTTAAAAATACCTTTTCGTAAAGTGACCTATGATCAATAACTATAAGTACTTGTGCCGTGTTGTTTGCCGACATAAGAAGACTCCCTGCTGATGTTCTGAGGGCTGCATTCTGACAAGTCTGAATTTTGTTCCACAAAGTCGTAGCAGCGTAGTTCGATACAGACCGACCTATCGCTTTGTAAGAGATCAAAAAGGTTTTTTTTTGTCGGCTCCCCAAGTACTTTTGAGATTATCGCAGATAGCTGTAGCATGTGCAGAGGATTTTTGGGTAGTTGGTAATCGGGACGTTGACGTCATCGACTTTCACATTGAGTGAAAACCGCACCTCTGCGGTCCATGCAGTAAACAGTGAGCCTGATGATTGGGAGGCGGATATTTTCCTCGCAATGAAAAGCGTGCTTAGTCAGTGAGATTTCATCGACTTTAGGTCCTGACCTCAAAATTGTGCAATCATCACCGTACGACAGAATTTCAACGCCTTCTGGAGGTGCAGGAATTTTAAAGAGGTAGAGGCAACACGGAGCCGAGGATACAACTCCACCCTGGGGAACTCCTTGTATTACTCTACGGGGCTTCGATTCTACATATAACTGGCGCCCACACATATTTATTTATTTATTTACAAGATTTATAATCACATTGAATTATGAGAATAAAAATAGTTTTATGAGGTACTAACAACTGAGGTTTTCGACCTAAACTATTTTAAAATATAGATTGAGTTTATATTAGATGGTATATATTACAATGTTTAAAAATATTTAGTACTGTACTTATGTTTTCAATGTTAATGTTGCGTAGCAGTTCTGGTAGACATCGTTTACCAAAAAGAGTGAATTGGGCATCAATCATGATGTATATTTATGTTATCTGCGTTTCACAGTGGACAATCTGTTGCATCTAAGCGATTAAAGAGGTGTCGGTGAGTTAACATGGTATATCCTAATCTTAGTCTGATGAATTTATGTAGGTGTTGTCTTGAAGTAGCTTGAGGATATATTGGTGGGATTTTGTTTGGGTTGATGGATTTGTAGTAGTATTGGTAGTTAGACCACTCGTCGATTTCGATTTGTTTAATGTGGGTTGATATGGTTTTTTTATATCGCTGATGTTTGGAGACATGCTTCATCGGCTAGGGTGTTTCCGAATATACCGATGTGACTAGGAATCCACATAAGCTTAAATTTCGTATGGTATTTTATTAATATGTCTCTTATCTTAGAGATAATAATCTAATTGTTTTTTATGTTTTGCATATCTGTTACAGCGGATTTTGAGTCTGAGCATATTATGAATTTTCCTCGAATTTTTTTGTATTTGTTGAGAGCGTAGTAAAAAGCTGACGATTCTGCTGTAAAAATTGAAGTATTTTGATTAAGGATAGCAAGAAAGTCGGTTTTTAGATGTTCGTTGATAATAGCCATTGAAGTGGATGTGTCCGTTTTTGATCCGTCGGTGTACAGTATGTTCCAATTTTTAGTTTTGTGTGTCGCAGATACTTCGCTGAATAGTGATATAAAGGATGCATTGGGTGTAGAATTTATTGGGAGACACATCAAATCATCTATAAATATGTCGGTATTAAGCTTCCACGGAGGCTCTGGGGGGATATAAGCTTTTTGTGGTTTTGTGTCAATATTCATCTCTCTAGCACGTTTAAGTACTAGACATATAACAGAGGGAAATCTGAGTGATAAAAGTGCTGGTATATTTGCAATGCGCTTTATAAGGTGATTTTCCAAGGGAAAAATAATTTTTGAAATAAGTTTTGTAGTGAAGTTCTCGCATCTTTGTTGCAATTTAGGAAAACCGGACTCAGACAATAAGTTTGTTATTGGAGTTGACTTTAGGGCACCCAGGGCAATTCTGATAGAGGCGTAGTATACGGTGTTTTAGGAGTTGCGACTTTGGTGCTTTACCATATATAACTAGTCCGTAGTCCAACTTTGATAAAATGAGGCTTCGGACCGCATTTAGAATAATGTTTGGGTGAGAGTTACTGTTTTTGGAAGCAAGGCATTTAATAAAATTGATACGCGATGGTAAAGAAGTTTTTAAGTATTCGTGGTGAGAAGACCAGGAAAATTTCTTGTTGAATATAACACCTAATATTCTTAGAAATTCTACCGTTTCTATGTGATTGCATTGTATGATTAAATTTGAACCGTCGCATTTTTGCATATATGTGGCAGCGCATAGAGAAAGGGACCTAAGGGTAAAAAAATTTTCACTTTTTTTTGATGTGGACAACATCTGAGCATCGAATGAGACCGATCCCATGCCCCAAAAGTGTTCCCTCCCAGAGATATGCGCGTTTTATGAATGTGATGGTACGCCAAAGATACACGTATTTAAATCTTTAAAATGGCTCTCCTGAACAAAGCTGGTTTTTACCCTAAGGTCCCTTTCTATTTTGCGCGTCACATATGTAGGCGTTTTTGGGAATGAAATCTTACTACCAGTGGTAGTGCACCAATCATTAATGACTTCGAAGAGTTCATCGGTTTCGTGTTGAATATTATTATTTGGGCCATGTTTAAGCCATGTTAAAGTTGGAAATAATTTTGCTAAGGTGGTCGGTAGCAATCTGAAAAAGTATAAGGGAAAGTGGGGAACCTTGAGGAATTCCATTGTTTAAAGGTTTAATAGAAGACTACGTGTGGTTAATTTTGACCCTGATTTTCCTTTTTGAAAGAAATGCGTGAATAAAGTTAATGACTTTTTTTTTACCAATTTTCCACTCTTTTAATTGTGTAATAATTGTATGTATTCCAACGCGAACAAATGCTTTTTCAAAGTCTATGGATAAAATAATATATGACTTCTGTGAGATAGAGCAGACGCTGTAATGTGGTCAATGTATGTAAGCGCATCTGTAGTTCCTTTGTTGGGTTTAAATGCAACTTGGTGGGCACTTAAAAGTTTATTTTTGATGAGGAACCAAGTGATTCTGTTAGCTAAGATTTTTTAATGTAGTTTAGAAGCACATGGAATTAACAATATTGGGAGGTATCCTTCCACTGATGTTTTTTTCTTTATTCGAATTTTGTATTGGAATAATCGTGCCCGTCTTCCATTGTTGAGGTATTACCCCAGTAGTCAAAGTATAATTATATACTTGAAGTAAATGTTGTTTTATGTTAAGAGGTAGGTTTTTCAACAAAGAATAAGATATTTTATCGTATCTGGGAGTTTTCCCTTTAATAAACGGAGCGCCGATTGCATTTCAAACATAGTAATTTCTTCCTCTAGTACTTTTGTAGAATTGCTTAGATTATATTTAATTGTTGTGCTAACTATATTTTTGTTCTGTTTGAAGGTATTGTTGAAGTTATCATCATTAGATTGTGTTGACCATGTATCCGCGAAAAAGTTGGCGATATCGTATGGACAGCTTAGGGATTGGTTATCATGTTTAATATATCGGATGTGGTTGAATGTGCTTATACCTTTGAGTTTAAGAATGTTATTCCAAATTTTTGATATAGGAGTCCTGGAGTTGATTTCACCAGTGAAAGCAAATAAGGTGTCTCTCTTAGCATTTATGCTGTTAAATTTAAATAAGGCGTCAGCTTTTTTGTACGCTAGTCTATTTTCAGTTGTTGGATGTTTTCGGAGATAGTTAAATAGTTTCTGTTTAGAATCACGCAAACTTATATTTCGCTATTCCACCAGTGTGTACATTTTTCATTTCTATGGTTTTTGTATTGTGGTATAGCCATATTGGCGGCTGCTACTATTAATTTTTGTATGCAGGCAGATTCCTTGTTAACGTTGGATGACAATTGTTTAAGTCTTGTAGAAGTTAGGATTTCAACAAATTTAGGCCAATCAGCTTTTTTGATATTAAATCTAGTTTCGAATGAGTTGGAATTGGTACTATTGTAGTTGGGCTGCTGAATTTCAATGTATATAGCGAAGTGGTCTGATTCGGTTTTATTGTTGTGAGATGGTGGTAAAATCTTTTTTCATTGGTAGTGCCGGTAGAATTTAATGTTTGATGTTGGTTTAAGAGATTGTTAATGGATGAAGAGAGATTTTTTAATGTTTCTTTTGTCGTTTTCGTTGAAGTTTTAAGAGTGCTTGGAGTTTCTTTTTTGTTCGCATTTGTTGTAAGAGAAAGATTTGATGATGGATGTAGTGTATATTTTTCTGCTGTTGTTGAAGTAGTGGTTGGTTTTTTTTACTTGATTGGTAATATTTGTTGGAGTTCTTGTTGGATATTCAGGAGAGTTCTAGACATTTGTGATATTTTGCTTTTGACTTCACTTTTCCTTTTCTTCTAATATTGTTGTGAGGTTCTCTGTCGGTACCTCGAAATTTTGAATTTGTGTTGCTTAAATTTTTGCTTCTTTGTATGGAATTTTTTCAATTGTTTTTATTTTAAGAATTTCTTTTCTCTGCTTTATAACAGGACAGTTTTTGTTGTTGGCCCTGTGTTCGTGACTATAATTTATGCATTGCACTCTTGTGCATGGTGTTGGATCATGTAATGTAGATGCACATATTACACACATGTCTCCTTCATTCTTGCAGTATTTTTGTGTGTGTCCAATTTTGTAACACTTTTTGCATTGCATGGGAGTAGGCAGATAAGGTTCCACTTTGCAGTTAAGCACCTTGCCAGCTCTTACCTCTGAAGGCAATTGGAACAAGTTGAAATCTAATATGTGCATGGAGGTTCTCTTGACCTGGCCATCCAGAAAACCTGGTAACTTTTCTGCATCCAACCACTGATTCCTGTTTGAGACCTTCTACAATCTCTTGTTCAGTGAGCTCAATTAGGTCTGTTGGAAATACAACCTCTTTAACAATATTTAGTGTAGGATGTTAGTAGCACTCAATAGGACAAACACCGGAAAGGTTTGTTGCTTTGAGAAAATGACTTGCTTGTAATTCATTTTTAGTTAAAACTAGCAGATTAACGTCGCGCATAAAGCTTACTTCTTGTGGTGTATCGGACGATGTTCCTTCAAGGGCTTTTGACACAAGAAAAATGTTGTGGCTTCGAATGGGTTTATCGGAATTAGTAGTAGGGAGATTCAGGTGCTGGATAATGATTGACAGGTCAAAGCACATTAATCAAGTTTAATGAGCTTTGATATAGAAAATCCTATATAATTAATTTTTATTATCTTTGATAGGAGTACGTGATGTGACCTTTTTTTATTTGGTTATAGGAAAATTCAATGTGGTTTTCAGATAGTCCAAGATAATTAATATTTTTACCCCTTTTTTATTTGGGTATAGGAAAATCTTATGTAGTTTTCAGATAGTCTTAGATAATAAATTTTTATTAGCTTGTGTATGGGGTATGTGAAGTAACCATTTTTTATTTGATATGGTGTATGCTTAAATATCGAGTGAGTTCATTGCTTCGGCGATCGTCATAGTTCTGAGCCTTTCTTTGGAATATTTCCGTCAACACGGTGCTTGTATATGTATGTGGTATTTTAGCGATTGTTAATTTCTCTTTGTTCAAATTGGTCAATTTTCTGAGTCTATCTTTGAAATTATCATCGTCAACATGGTGCTTAAGTTTAGAAGTATTCAAGTTATTGTTTTTGAATTTTCGTTTTAGGATTGTAAGTGTTCGTATGTTTTGTCGTCATTGTCTTTATGAACCCTATCTTTGCTGTCTGATCCCTTGTGCCATGCTTTGTGTGTATTTCAGCGATCAACAATTTCTCTTTGCTCGATTTCGTCAGAGTTCTGAGCCTATCTTTGGAATTTTTCGTGTACATGTTTTTGATTTTTAGTGGGGATGTACTTGATTTTGAATGAATGTATGTAAAAATTGTGGCTGTGAAAGGTTCAGTGCGTGCGTGTTTGCTATTCTGGTGTGGGACAATTTCATTAGTATTTTCCGTTAACACGGTGATTGTTTAGATTTTCACTAGACTGCCGCATGTGAAGATATCTTGCGTTTTCATGTGGAAAAGTACCATGAGAACCCATCTTTATTTTTTAATATAGGAAATCCCTTAGAGTTTTCAAATTGTCCAAGGTAATTAATTTGTATTACCTTTGGCACATGATGAAACCCCTTATTATTTGCTTTGGTCTTACGTAAAGTCCGATATTGAGGGTGTGATAAAAAAGCGAGCGAGGTCATTGCCCATGAAACTGTTGCTTTGTGTGTGGTATTTCAGCGATTATAATTATTTATTATTTTGGAATGAGGAATTACTTTACAAGGTAAAAAGATCAGGTTTGTTGTTGTTTGTTAAAGACAATAAGGTCAGCGAAGTTAAAGCAAGTACATTACCATCTGTTAGACGCAAGTTTCTCCGTTGTTGTAGGCGGCTTATCAACAACATTATGTGTGCTGCCAACTAAGTCTCTGCACGTTGAACGATCTATACAAAACATTGCTTAGATTTTTCTTATGCGAAGTATCATTGTCAAAGACTCACTGACGCAATTCCTACCATATTGACAGACTGACCGACTGACGCTTAGATCAGGTTTGTTAATGTTAGTCATAGAGGGAAGGAATTCGTGTAAGTTCTTAACCTTTATTTATTATTATCCGTCCACATGGTTTTCGTTTATGCATTGTACGTGATCGTGTGTATAATTGTCACTATTTTAATGAACCCTATCTTTAGAATTTAAGTGTGACAATTTATTGCAACGTTTTAATTTCCAAGTAAAGATGTACTTGGTTTGAATGTATGTGAAAAGTGTGCTTGTGACCTTGTGGAACGTTTGAAAGGTGCAGTGCGTTTTTGTTTTATTCTGGTGTTGGAAAATTTCTTTGGAATTTTCCGCTAACCCGATGATTGTTTAGAGATTTTCTAGACGCAGATTAAGATATCTTGCTGTAGTTTTCATGTGGTATAGGAAAATAATAATCTCTTTTTTTGATATAGGAAATCCAATGGAGAAAGTCGAAGGTAATTAATTTGTATTGGTTTTGTTAAAGGAGTTGATGAAATACCTTACCGAAAGCGGTGGCTAGGGCTTCTCCCACTCGGGTGGCGAGGGCGCTCTCCCACTTGTTTTAATGTAAAGGTTTTGTTGCTTGAAAACATTTTTCTCTCTATTTCTTATAAAGTGAAAGAGTAATTCCTGTGCACAGAGTGTGCCTTAAAAAGGTCGTTACTATTTACAACATACAATTCATAAGACTTGATTAAATTTCTATAGTACCATGGCCGAGAGGACGTGGTGAGGACCTTAACCCACTTGTTTCAATAATGGGGTCTTGTTAAGGCTTTGGCGGTTTGGAGGCATTTGTCTCTCTTTTTGACTTTCGGCGCCCGATTTTCGGGGAGTAAACTGCTGTGTAAAAGTTTTTTCTTTAATATAAGTACTTTAAAAGAAAATTCTATTCAGTTTGCAGCTCAGTTGAATTTTTAAGAATTTTACTTTTCGTTTATTAAATGTTATCTTCTAATCTTATCCATGAAAGTGTGATCGCATTCATTGTTAAGAGTTCACCCTCTTTTTAGGGCATTATGCACGGGTGTGGGAGGTTTTGGGAATTTTGAGTGCTCGAGCGTTTCCAAATTTTCTGGTCTCTAGTCTATTTAAATGCCAGAATTGTTCGATGATACAATACATTGTTTGGTAGACTAGATTATCGATGGATTGGTAAATGTAAACCAACTATTTTCCTACGTAAATATTATAGTAATAAATTTTATTTTTTTTTAATTGGTGTCCGCTTCTTCTTCTTGGTGTAACGTTCCTTTAATTTTTTTAATGCTGCCTGTTTGAATAAGGGTTTCGTGGTTGGGACATTAGTTGGGACAGACCCTGTCATTCTCTTATCTGTAAGAGTGTGATCGCGGTAATTGTTATGTTTCACCCCGTTTTTGGGAATGTGCGATACTGTGAGGTGTTTTTCCGTGTTGTTTTAGCTCTTAACAGGAGTTTACTAAACCATGGTTTTTTTAATTTTCTTTCGAAAATGTATCTTTATTTTTTTATAAGTTACAGCGGGTCTGAATATTGGGGCCTTGTTAAGCGATGTTTTTGCCTCCAATGCCAACACTTTATTGTTGCAGGTCTATGTCTTCATAAACGTTGCTTGTTGGCTGTAGCAATTATGAAAAGTAATTTTAAAGTTATAATGCTCTTTATGTAAATTGATTGAAAACACTTTATTACTTAAGAGTAAGAACTACAATTTATTAGCGGAATACAAACACTTCGATGTCAAAAGAAAGATAATGTGGTAAACTCCATAGAAAAATAAAAATCTGTAAAATTGCAGTGTGTTTAATGAATATCTGGCTCATTGTACACAATAGAAGAACTATTTTTGGTTTCCCTGGAAAGTAATGTACATGTCTATTTTACATCCGAAAAATCATTACAAACCCAGCATTTAGAGTAATTTTTGGGCTATTATTATTTTTGACATGAACAAAATTAGCGAAAGTCCTCAATTAAAAACCATCTGCTTAATGAATGTTTTGCTGATGTACTTTATTTATTTAATAAAGAATATAAAATTTTAGATTATACAAATTTCTTATGATAATTTAATAGTGAACATCAAATGTGGGTGATACAATGGGGCCACCTTGGTCTAATGATTGAAGGCTCGACTATCATACATTTATACCTACGGGTAAGAACATCAACTCCGGACAAAAACATCAAACAATTTTTCAGCGGCGGGTTTTCAGCTCGTAAATACCGGCGGAAGTATAAGTTACAGATTAATTATTAAGCCATCTTAATACTACTCTGTAAAATGCATTAGCCGTTTGTTGCCCTCGTTAATAGATCCCGGTCAGTTCGTAAAATAATTATTTCGTACACAGCACTAGTTTGAGAGAATCTAATTGTATGCGCTCTGTACAATGATCAGGGAGATAGCAATTAATTAAAATATCAGTAAATGACGTTCTGGCAGCATCTCCTTCTGAGTCTTGAAAATCTATGAATTTCTCACGTTTTCTCAGTGTTGGTTAAAATTTCAAACGATACTTATTTCAGTTATTGTAGTTCGAGCTCTTCATGTAAAGGGATGTTTTGGTTAAATTAAATAACATTTCTGACCATCACACGGGCTCTTGGAAGAAGTCGTAAGTGAAGTCTTAAGCTATAATTCCCAAAACTGTATTATATACACATTTTTCCAGAAGACAGCCAGAGGAAAGCTTTATTTCCAAATTTATTAAATATGATTTATTCGCGCATAACATGTAACAGAAAAGTACATGACACAAACAACAAAAAGAAAAACACCGATTTTTTCTTCAATAAGAACCAAATTTAACTAATTAAAACTTAAGTGGATTAAATATAGAAGCAAGATGTCTTGAGCCGGTTAATCCCTGTTCAATGTGTAAAAGCAACAGACCGAAATAAAACAAACGATCTTAACAAAAAAACGTGGTATAAAATTCTATAAAATTTACAGAAAAACTATTTTTATAAAGTAATTAAAAAATATATGTATTATGTTAAAAACCTTACTATGTCGACATTTAAAATAATTTCGAATTCGATTCTTCTTTAAATATTTCTGTATAGTTTTGTCTCCACTTTTCAACTCTAAAACTAAAGCCATTTACATGCCGTTTTAAGAGTGGTATGAAAACCACAAAATTATAAATTTTCTCAATTTTAGGTTATGTTCACTATTGCTTACATTTTCGTTTTTAGTCGACCAGTTCTTGACATTCTCTTCAAATAAAAATACTAGCCGAAAAGAATATCTAATAATATTGTAAGACCACTCAGGAGTAGTACTCGGGATTTGGACTAATGTGGAATTTTAAGTAGAAATCAGATGTGATACTCATATTCGTTTTAATTTATTTTGTATCTTTGTTAGTCGTATGTCCGGTTTAATTCCAATATATTTTACAGCGTACTATTTAGCAATTTGACTTCCATTTGATACTTTTAATGTTGCTTCTCTTGGTAAACACGTTATTTGTCTTTACTCGCTAGAGAAATTTAGATTTTATACATCAAAAATCGCTTAAAAAAGCACAGTTCCATATTACCCAATATCATAAGAGCCCTTATTGTGGAAATACATATGTTATGCTTAGTCTAAGTGAAAGTCCGACGGGTTGAATTTTAAAAATATTTACATGTAGACAAAGTCGTTAAACCAACCGAAATATGAGTATCAGAAACAGATTGTTCACCTATAAAAGGGATGAATATTACTCATTTATAAATGGAGAAGATTTTATTAAACCTGAATATGCCAACTCTGATTCAATAGTTATATTTGAGATATATTGCATGGGAAAAACAAAACAATTTAAAGATTATACATTTTTAAAGGTCGAATTCGCGATAACGCTTATACTTAGCCGTGAACATTGGTGAAATAAACATGGATTAATTTATAAATAAAGAAGACGAAATTCGCTGTGGAAGTTATAGAAAATGTTTCGATTAGTACATTCATATTTTGTAATAAATCAGCCTCTGATTCCAACAGACGTCAAAAAGTTAAACATTCTGGTTTAAATATAAAGCCTTAACAGTTGAAATAAACAACTCCAACAGTTGAAATTAACAGCATACCAGTTGAAATAAACAGCCCACCAGTTAAAGTAAACCACCTACCAGTTGTAATAATCAGCCTACCAGTTAAAATTAACAGCCTACCAGTTGAAATAAACAGCCCACCAGATAAAATCAACAGCCCACCACTTCAAAATAACAGCCTACCAGTTGAAACAAATAGCCTACCAGTTGAAATAAAAAGCCAACAGGTTAACTTTCCACCTGTTGAATAAATTAACCTATAAGCTATAAACACGTCATAGAGGAAACTCTTCTAAAAAAAATTATTAGTCTAGAAAATCTTAAAACAGATATATAATACCATTAAATTAGGGGAAGCGGAAAAAAGTAATAAAGAAATTTAATAGCACAAAATTAGGGGAAGCAAAAAATGTAATAGAGTATTTTAAATCTTTATGCCAGTGATCGAACCATTTAATCAAATATTCAACTTAATTAATTTTAAGAGACCTACAGCTACAACCGAACGGAGTTTTAAAAGTCCATAGCAGCTTTTCGATAAAGAAATTAAAAGAAGACATTGAAACCGCTATTGTAAAAAACGGTTATTTAGGATCATTGGAATTCTGAAGATGAAACAAATGACAATAAATTTTTTTCTCTATCAAATAAAAACGATCGGACGTTATCGATTTTTCATCACTTCATAGTGACATAAAACTTGATACAACATATGGTCTACATAAGGACGAGAAAGGTGTCCAGAAAATCTTAAAACAAAATTTTTATAGCATAAAATTAGGGAAAGCGGAAAAATGTCATAGAGAAATTCAATAGCTTAATATTATGGGAAGCAAAAACGTGATAGATTATCTTAAACCTTTATGCCAGCGAATCGAACCATTTAATAAAATATTAAAATTTGAAGATGAAACAAATGAGAATAATTTTTATTTTCAATCAGATGAAAATCATTATCGCAAATAATTCGTTGGCGTATACAGTAGGTTTATTTGACTTTTTCTTCATTAAACCCATGAAAAATCAACATTAGCAGCCTTAGCCATGTCGAACGAATGTCTATGTGAACGAAAGCTAATCACTCACTTTCACATCAAAACCGTAGTCAATATCTTTCGACCTATCGTTTGCATTACATGTTTCGAGAGAATGAAAATGTTGCCAGCACTAAATTTGAACTTATTTCAAAGTTGCCTAGATGCGCGCTATACTTTTACTCTGCTTACAGCGAAAAGTCAATTTATCAAGGCGTTTATCTATTCTTTTATTTGGGTTTATATGGGATAAATGAATAAATAAAAAGATAGTTCTAGGACTATTTAACATATTTTTTAATGCAAAAAAAAATACGAATATATGATGCAAAACATTTAATCGATTATTTAATTATAAGTCAGGGTGTTTTAATGTAATTTTGAGGAAACCGTCATCATGTGTGTATATAAACTTGATACAAAAGAGGCAATGAAATGTCTTGAAACTAAAATGTATTGACTGAAGCTTCTAAAAAAAACTAAATTTAAACAAACAATATTTTGAGGATCATTTTTTTTAAATAAAAGTAATAATTTAAAAATGAAAAATGTGCAGAAACCGAATGCATAATATTAAAAAACAACATTTCTATTGCATTTCTTTCGTTGCATTTGATAACAGAAACACTAAAGCACATATACAAGCCGAAATTTAACGAAGTCATTGCCCATGAAACTGTTGCTTTGTGTGTGGTATTTCAGCGATTGTAATTATTAATTATTTTGGAATGAGGAATTACTTTACAAGGTAAAAAGATCAGGTTTGTTGTTTTTTTTTGTTAAAGAGGGAAGGAAAAGTAAGTCAGCGAAGTTAAAGCAATTACATTACCATCTGGTAGACGCAAGTTTCTCCGTTGTTGTTGGCGGCTTATCAACACCATTATTTGTGCTGCCGACTAAGTCTCTGCTCGTTTAACGATCTATACAAAACATTGCCTATATTTTGCATACAATGTTAAGTTCTTAACCTTTATTTATAATTGTCCGTCCACATGGTAAACATTTTCGTTTATGCATTGTACGTGATCGTGTGTATAATTGTCACTATTTTAATGAACCCTGTCTTTAGAATTTAAGTGTGACAATTTGTTGCAACGTTTTGATTTTCAAGCAAGAATGTACTTGGTTTGAATGCATGTGAAAAGTGTGCTTGTGACCTTGTGGAACGTTTGAAAGGTGCAGTGCGTTTGTGTCGTATTCTGGTGTTGGACAAACGATCTAAACAAAAAAAAAACGTGGAATAAAATTCTATAAAATTTACAGAAAAACCATTTTTATAAAGTTGTTAATAAATATATGTATTATGTTAAAAATCTTACTATGTCGACATTTTAAATAATTTTGAATTCTTCTTTAAATATTTCTTTATAGTTTTGTCTCCACCTTTCAACTCTAAAACTAAATCCATTTACATGCCATTTTAAGAGTGGTATGAAAACCACAAAATTACAAATTTTCTCAATTTTAGGTTATGTTCACTATTGCTTACATTTTCGTTTTTAGTCAACCAATTCTTGACATTCTCTTCAATTTAAAATACTAGCCGAAAAGAATATTTAATAATATTGTAAGACCGCGGATTGGAATATTTAACTCAATGCTTTAAAACGTACTGAGGAGTAGTACTCGGGATTTGGACTAATGTGGAATTTTAAGTAGAAATCAGATGTGATACTCATATTTGTTTTAATTTATTTAGTATCTTTGTTGGTCGTATGTCTGGTTTAATTCCAATATATTTTACAGCGTACTATTTAGCAATTAGACTTCCGTTTGATACTTTTAAGAAAGATGTTGCTTCTTTTGATAAAAACGTTGTAGTAGCTGTCTCTGTTCATTGGGATCTTACCCCAAACCGAAGAAATAATTTTGCCAGATTGTCGGCCTTTGGTGGTATGCTGGCGTTTAGCGCGGCAAAGCTCGCCGGATGGGTGGGGTTCTTGCCAGCAATCTGGACAATGAGACAGGTACAAAAAACATTAATCATACCAGGCTTTACATTTATAAAACACACACACAGGGACAACACGAAAGACATGGACCCAAAGCAAGACAAACGGAATGAAAAATAACTACACGGAAGTATGTACTCACTGCGACCATCACGGACACTCAACTTCTTGGTGGCTGTTATGCCAAGAAAATGACCCTCCCTCTTGGAGTCGGAAATCCAACTCCACCATGATACCTTCAACTGTCGTCGAGGTATCCCATCTCCAGTACCTCTACTTACCCCTTGCTTTTCCCTACTACCCCTTGCCTTTTACGAACTAAAAGTTCATATTAAAAAGATATTTCACTAATTCCGTTGGTAAACGTTATAAATTACACTTTTATTCAAAAAGGCATAGAAATTTCTGCCGAACATCAATAATATTTTGGCATAATTAATGATTTCAAAATAAAACTAAACACCATTAATAATTTCGAAAAAGTTAAAAAGTTGTCTAAAGAATTCCTTTTCTAATTCCAGACTTCTGATGGCATCTCCGGGGCAACTGCTGGAAACCGTGTGGCCGGAATGGGATGGCCGCCTGGCCCTGATCTGGCTTTGATGTCATACCGTCATAAGTCATATCCGTTGGTGGCGGATATGACGGTGTTACTTTTAGTTTTTAGTTCTTCTTAAATTTTATTTTAAATTCGTTATTTTTTTTCTTTTATTTTAAAATGTCTTGTAAAAAAAATGTTTGTGTGTTGACAGATGTTGTCGCTTTATGTATTTGTGATTATTTTAATATTGTTCACTGTATTTTTGTGTACTGTGGTATGTTGAATAAAACTTTTTTTAAAACTTTAAAACACACTTTCGCCAGGCCAACCTTCTGCTTTCGAGTTCAAAATCCAAGAGACCTTCAAAAAAGGAAGTTTCCATTTTCCTCCAGATTTTCTTTTTGCCTTTTTTTCTTTCCTGCTAACTTTTCTTTTTCCTATTTTCCCATTTTCCCTTTCCCTACCGCGCAACAGCTGTTTGCAAAGTGCTACCTAGTCCTACGCTGCATTTTGCGCAAACACTATTAACCCATAGGGCGCACATGACAAACCCAACCATTCTGCGATCCGTCCCTGGATGCAGAATGGGAGGGAAAATAATGGATTTAGGTGATCTTTCATGCTTTCTAACATTTTATCTATTTTACTGTGATTTTGGTACCTTTTTTTTTTATTAATTTTAGGTATTTTGGGCATTTCTGTAAATTCCACATTTTAATTTAGTGGTCTGGCAGCCCCGAACGCCTAACTTTCAATTTCGATAACTTTTATGAACAATCAAATTGTTTCTATCTCTATCGAAAATAAGTTTGCCATCCCTAACAACACGACGCCACAAGCAAATGAATGGAGAACAACCGGACGGACAGCGAATAATTTGCAGCATTAGAGGTAAGTACAGTGTAGTTTTAATAAAGTGAAATAATTTAACGTTAAATAAAAAGGATAAAGTGTTTGGTGAAAAAAAAATATAGAAGAAAACGTGGTAAATTCATAGGAACGTGTTAAAGTGTAGTGAGATAAAATAAAACGTAAAAAAAACTAGTGGCTGTTTAATAGAGTGGGCAAACCAAATTTATAAATTTGCAAACCCAAACAGTATCCCATATTAAGTTAAAAACAAATTGGGGAAATAATTAATGAAATAATGAAAAAAATAAACTACAAAAAAAGAATGCTTAATCGTGCGTAAAAAAAGTTAATGCTGAAAACGGTACTATTCTGTTGTGTGTGTGAATGGGGAAAAAAATATGAAAGCCGGTATCATTAATGATACACTGTGGTGAAAAAGTATGTGGCAAAAAAAAATAAATTAATCTTTAAGGTGATATGGTTTTTTCTTTATTTAATTTTAAAAGAAATCGAAGATCCCCAATATAAAATAAATAGAGAAAATAACAAACAAACAAGAAAAAAAATGGTTGACTATTCCAACCTGTTAATCTGGAATTCTTGGAGTTTTGTGTGTTTTGGTTTCATATGTATGAATGAAAAGAAAAGCGTATTGACAGAGAACAAAAATTATGAATGTCGGTTAGACTATAGGTTATTGAAAATAATGTTACAGGTTGAAGAAAGAGAAGCTACCAAAATACCAAAAATCCTCTGTACAAAGAAAAGAAAAAAGGAATTAAACAAGGCCACTGTGAATGACGATTTAGTTAATGCATTTACAAATCGAAACGCATTAATTATCAATATTACTTTAAAAATTGAAATGGTAGTTTTTGTAAAACCAAATAGAAAGAAAAATTGTTCAAAAAAAAAATAAATAAAAACAAAATGAATAAGCCTCTCTCTATAGACTAAAAAAAATATCTTGTCACCGGATTTCGGTGACAAAGCAAACATTGCCAAAACGTAAAGTTTTAAACATTTTCGTTTGGAATACTGATTTTGGTGTATTTTAATTTGGAAGATTTATTCTAAAATCAAATTGTTTTTGGTTTAGTGATTAAGTCAGAAAAAAATTATTAAAATTTAAAATTTCTGAACCTAAACTGACCAAAAAGAAACAAAATTTAACAACTTAATATGTTTAACTCTAGAAATCTAAAAATTAATTCAAAATTTTAATAAATAGTAAAACTTTGCCAGTCTACTTAAACTTGTATTTTTTTCATCTTCAGATAATTGATGCGACGCCTTGTTCTAAGGACCGGATTGAACTGAAGCGCTGTACTTTGGCCAACACCAACCCCCACGGCTGCAAGGAAAATTACAACTATCTAAGGAATGAAGTAAAACTATTCCATATACTCCTAAATTGATTCCTTACTAAACAAATTTATTTTACAGGCTACCCTTGTTCCGCAAGAAGGAGGTAAGAATCCTTATTGGTATCGATGTGCTACTTGATTATAAAAAAAAAATGAAAATATTTTTTCCTAAAATTCATTGGAAGATATATTTTAAGTGATCTACGAAAGCTTGGTGGGTGAAAAATATAAAATCCATTGGTTTTCGGCCCACTCAAAGCTAACTAACCTGAATTAACCTAAAAAAAATTTTTTTTTTTAAAGAGTTGTTCAAACAAAATAAACTTTATACTAATAAACTAAAGTCCTTTAATTCATTTTTTGGTGGCTTGAAAAACTAAAATTATACTACTTTTACCCTTATCTCTATGCTCCCAATCTTCTTATTTCAAGTATATTAATTCTTTGTTTTACCATTTCACAGGTTCTGATCTACGATCTCACCGCCAAAGGATTTTCGGCTGAGTAATAAAACTCTTACTTATATATATATCCTTTTTTATATCAGATAGAGATTTTAGTGTAGCGTAGGGATTTAAGTAGGAAGTATATGCACAAAAGATTGTAAGCGATATTATATATAAAAAAGATTAAAAAATATGTACCATAATTTTAAAAATTACGCGATTAAAAGGAAATAAAAGTAAAAAGAATCGCAAATATGCATTCAAAATGACAATTTTGCATAAAAGGAAAACAAATTTCGTTTTGTTGTTGTTAAAATGCGTGAGCAATCAACAAAAGAAACTTCAACATTGAATACAAAGTTTTTTCCTTCAGTTTCTAATGTTATTAGGTTCAAAAGAAAAAAAAAATTGTGCCCTTTGTGAACGAAAGGGCACACTGACGAAAGAATTAGGAGCCTTTTTGGCAATGCAAGCTAGTCTTAGGAAAATGCCCCAAACTTATTTCAACAACATCGGCAATATGCAAAGTCTTCCGGAATCCAGTGCTGTTGGTTGTATTGTATATTTTAAAATTATTTATTATTCTTATTTTTGCTGCCTCACTCTTATCCTTCAACTAACGAAAATTGGAATTGCTTCTTTACTTTATTAATTAATTACTTTTTAATCACTTTGGTTTCAAAGGGAAAAATTTGCCTCAAAAAAAAATCAGTGCAAAGTGTTGCAAAATTACTTTTATACTGACGACAGCACATATGCATTGAATTCCTAAATTCAGACCATGGGCTACATTCTCCTCTCCCATTGACGATAAATGCCAGAGAAGCCTGGCTGGATACAACTGTCAGGCCTTTATATATCAAATGTATTGGCCCACCTTAATCCAAATTAAATTACGACCCTGCCCTGGTGACTAACACGGCCCAGTTCTTAATGTCATAGTTACCCAGGACGCTACAAAGGCTGTGCACCAATGGGTAGTGTCGGTTCTAAATGGAACCACTTTGAAAACGCTACCATTCATGCAGGTCAAACTCGGGGAACTCATTGTTGTACTCTAGCTTCGGCCTACTTTGGAAACCTCCTCACTTGGGATGTGTAATAGCTTCCATCTGTTTCATTGCATATATAAGCTGCCGTATAAACAAACAATACTATTGCTATAACAGGCTCTGCCGCTTGGAGCATTACCCATCTTAGCATGCGTTCAGAAGTTCAAAAAAACTTCGATGAATAAAATAAGACAAAGTCAAATGCTAAAATAAGATACATTTAAGGTTTCAAATCTTTTCCGTGGAAAACTCCTAATATTTTACCCTGCAAATCTTCTACTTCGTAAAGGCTATTTCCCACAGGTCGCACTATACGGCATTTAACAAATTTTCTGCCCAACTTTGCGTTGAAATTATTTTTGAAATCGCTCTGCTGGAAACTTCGGCGATAAACCTCTTGACCAGGAATGAGCCTTACTTTACGGCTACGCATGTTATAAGTTTTCTCATTTTTCACATGAGCATCATGCAGATTCTTTCTGATTTTGTCTCATATAAGGTCTAGCTTCACTGACTTGGGCAGAATCGCGCTTTCTGCACCACTAAGCAACTGCAGTTGTTTGGCTAATTGATAAACGCTGCCATGGTTTACCATATTCATTCCGAAAAGAGAAAAGTATGGCGTGACCCCTATGGTGCTATGCTGGGATGACCTAAGAGAACACTCTATCTCAGACAGGTGTTTATCCCACTCACGTTGATCAGCACCAATATACGAACGTATGGCTGACAGTATAGATTGATTTACTCGTTCTGAGGCATTAGCCTGTGGTGAATGCGTGGTTGTCCTCATATGGGAAATTCCAAAGTTTTTGATGACGTCGGAGAACTCTTTGCTGGTAAATTGTTTTCCGTTGTCTGATACCAATGTCTCCGGGGCTCCAAACTTATGGAAAACTTCCGAAATTAAAAACTTTATTACATTTTTAGTGCTGGCTTTAGGCAGAGCCTTAAGAAGGACAACTTTTGTCAAGTGATCTAGCACGATAAAAATATAGGCGTTGCCATTTTTCGAGCGCGGGTACGGACCTAAAAAGTCAACATAGATTCGCTGGAATGGGCGCTCCATTTGACTTTCATTTCCCATCGGTGGCCGTAGCGTTTGGTTTGCTGGTTTGGCTTCTTTGCAGGCCTAGCAGTTTTGAATAAAATCCCGAATCTGCGCATTCATATTCGGCCAATAAAAATATTCCTTTACTCGTTTCAAAGTTTTGTGGAACCCTCCATGAGAAACCAGGGAGCGGACAATGAGCTTTTGTAATAATATCGCTAGTAAGCGAAGATGGTACCCACAACATCCAAGCGAAATCCTCATTGATTACAATGCCATCATAATGTTGTGTTCTTTTGTACACAAAGCCATCAACTATTCTTAGGTCGGGTAAATGAGTAGAATTCTCTTCGATATGAGCAGTTAAATCCATATTTTCATCAGTTTTAAAAACAACTGATCCTAAGTTCACAAAACTGTGTATGTCGGTTACTACTTCTTCCATATCGTACCGAGATAGGGTGTCGGGCACTATATTTTGGCTTCCTTGACGGTGCTCTATATCAAAGGCATAAGACTGAAGATGCAAACTCCACCTTGCCAGCCTTCCGCTCAGATATTTGTGTGACATTAACCACTTAAGGCTACTGTGGTCGGTGATTACAGTGAATGCCATCAACTCTATATATGGTCTAAACTTCTTAATGGCCATTATTACCGCCAATCACTCCCTCTCTGTCACTGAATAATTCCTCTGAGCTGAAGTTAGCTTGTGTGAAAAGTATGCAATGGGATGCTCCACTCCAGACTCATCCCTCTGAAACAGAACAGCGCCAATCCCTATGTCAGAAGCATCACACTGAACATAAAAATGTTTCGTAAAGTAAGGATGCGAAAGGACAGTACTGGTTATGAGTGCACGTTTCAACTTGTCAAATGCTACCTTGGCCTCCTCAGAAAAACAGAACTGTTTACCCTTTTTTAAGGTCTCAAATATTGGAGCAGCAATGGTGGCGTAGTCGGCTATGAACCGCCCATACCACCCTGTTGTACCCATAAAACTCCTGACTTTTTTTGGGGTTTTCGGGAATGAAAATTTAGAGATGGTCTCGATTTTAGCCGGATTAGGTTTCAGTTGTCCGCCACCAACAATATACCCCAAGTATTTCAACTCTGTAAAACAGAACTTGGACTTTGCGACATTGATTGTATGTCCCGCTTCTGCCAGACAATCGGCAACTCGCTCAAGCAATCCCATGTGATTGTCGAAATCTGGCGAGACAATCAATAGGTCGTCTAGATAGACGAAGACTCTATCACGAAGTGCGGCCGGAATTACTTTATCCATTAACTGACATATCCTTTGGGCCGCATTACACAACCCAAAGGGCACGACCGTAAATTGATAAAGCGGTCTTCCTGGCACCGTAAATGCAGTCTTCTCTCTACTAGATTGATCTAATAGAATCTTCCAGAATGCGTCCTTGAGATCGACACTAGAAATATAAAACGTGTCCCCTAACCGACTGAGTAGACCCTCAATATGCGGTAATGGATACGCATCCTTGACTGTAAGCGCGTTGAGTTTAAGAGCGTCCATGCACAACCGGTTTTTCTCGCCCTTTCGAACTAAAGTAACCGGGTGACTCCACGGACTCTCGCTTACTTCAATAACCCCTAGGTCAAGCATTCGGTCCAGCTTCGCATACATAAGCCTCTGCACAGCCGGCGACACAGGATAGTGCCGATCTTTCACGGGGACGGCGTCGCGCGTTTCAATTGTATGGACCTCAGTTTTAGTCTTTCCAAGTCCTTTAATGGAGTAACAGGGAAATTTGTTCTTAACCGATTCCAAGCGTTTCCGCTGAAGGTCTGAGAGAATATGCATCTTAACATCATCGGTCATCTTATCGGATTCATCAGTTTTAAAAACAACTGATCCTAAGTTCACAAAACTGTGTATGTCGGTTACTACTTCTTCCATATCGTACCGAGATAGGGTGTCGGGCACTATATTTTGGCTTCCTTGACGGTGCTCTATATCAAAGGCATAAGACTGAAGATGCAAACTCCACCTTGCCAGCCTTCCGCTCAGATATTTGTGTGACATTAACCACTTAAGGCTACTGTGGTCGGTGATTACAGTGAATGCCATCAACTCTATATATGGTCTAAACTTCTTAATGGCCATTATTACCGCCAAGCACTCCCTCTCTGTCACTGAATAATTCCTCTGAGCTGAAGTTAGCTTGTGTGAAAAGTATGCAATGGGATGCTCCACTCCAGACTCATCCCTCTGAAACAGAACAGCGCCAATCCCTATGTCAGAAGCATCACACTGAACATAAAAATGTTTCGTAAAGTAAGGATGCGAAAGGACAGTACTGGTTATGAGTGCACGTTTCAACTTGTCAAATGCTACCTTGGCCTCCTCAGAAAAACAGAACTGTTTACCCTTTTTTAAGGTCTCAAATATTGGAGCAGCAATGGTGGCGTAGTCGGCTATGAACCGCCCATACCACCCTGTTGTACCCATAAAACTCCTGACTTTTTTTGGGGTTTTCGGGAATGAAAATTTAGAGATGGTCTCGATTTTAGCCGGATTAGGTTTCAGTTGTCCGCCACCAACAATATACCCCAAGTATTTCAACTCTGTAAAACAGAACTTGGATTTTGCGACATTGATTGTATGTCCCGCTTCTGCCAGACAATCGGCAACTCGCTCAAGCAATCCCATGTGATTGTCGAAATCTGGCGAGACAATCAATAGGTCGTCTAGATAGACGAAGACTCTATCACGAAGTGCGGCCGGAATTACTTTATCCATTAACCGACATATCCTTTGGGCCGCATTACACAACCCAAAGGGCACGACCGTAAATTGATAAAGCGGTCTTCCTGGCACCGTAAATGCAGTCTTCTCTCTACTAGATTGATCTAATAGAATCTTCCAGAATGCGTCCTTGAGATCGACACTGGAAATATAAAACGTGTCCCCTAACCGACTGAGTAGACCCTCAATATGCGGTAATGGATACGCATCCTTGACTGTAAGCGCGTTGAGTTTAAGAGCGTCCATGCACAACCGGTTTTTCTCGCCCTTTCGAACTAAAGTAACCGGGTGACTCCACGGACTCTCGCTTACTTCAATAACCCCTAGGTCAAGCATTCGGTCCAGCTTCGCATACATAAGCCTCTGCACAGCCGGCGACACAGCATAGTGCCGATCTTTCACGGGGACGGCGTCGCGCGTTTCAATTGTATGGACCTCAGTTTTAGTCTTTCCAAGTCCTTTAATGGAGTAACAGGGAAATTTGTTCTTAACCGATTCCAAGCGTTTCCGCTGAAGGTCTGAGAGAATATGCATCTTAACATCATCGGTCATCTTATCGGATTCATCAGTTTTAAAAACAACTGATCCTAAGTTCACAAAACTGTGTATGTCGGTTACTACTTCTTCCATATCGTACCGAGATAGGGTGTCGGGCACTATATTTTGGCTTCCTTGACGGTGCTCTATATCAAAGGCATAAGACTGAAGATGCAAACTCCACTTTGCCAGCCTTCCGCTCAGATATTTGTGTGACATTAACCACTTAAGGCTACTGTGGTCGGTGATTACAGTGACTGCCATCAACTCTATATATGGTCTAAACTTCTTAATGGCCATTATTACCGCCAAGCACTCCCTCTCTGTCACTGAATAATTCCTCTGAGCTGAAGTTAGCTTGTGTGAAAAGTATGCAATGGGATGCTCCACTCCAGACTCATCCCTCTGAAACAGAACAGCGCCAATCCCTATGTCAGAAGCATCACACTGAACATAAAAATGTTTCGTAAAGTAAGGATGCGAAAGGACAGTACTGGTTATGATTGCACGTTTCAACTTGTCAAATTCTACCTTGGCCTCCTCAGAAAAACAGAACTGTTTACCCTTTTTTAAGGTCTCAAATATTGGAGCAGCAATGGTGGCGTAGTCGGCTATGAACCGCCCATACCACCCTGTTGTACCCATAAAGCTCCTGACTTGTTTTGGGGTTTTCGGGAATGAAAATTTAGAGATGGTCTCGATTTTAGCCGGATCAGGTTTCAGTTGTCCGCCACCAACAATATACCCCAAGTATTTCAACTCTGTAAAACAGAACTTGGACTTTGCGACATTGATTGTATGTCCCGCTTCTGCCAGACAATCGGCAACTCGCTCAAGCAATCCCATGTGATTGTCGAAATCTGGCGAGACAATCAATAGGTCGTCTAGATAGACGAAGACTGTATCACGAAGTGCGGCCGGAATTACTTTATCAATTAACCGACATATCCTTTGGGCCGCATTACACAACCCAAAGGGCATGACCGTAAATTGATAAAGCGGTCTTCCTGGCACCGTAAATGCAGTCTTCTCTCTACTAGATTGATCTAATGGAATCTTCCAGAATGCGTCCTTGAGATCGACACTGGAAATATAAAACGTGTCCCCTAACCGACTGAGTAGACCCTCAATATGCGGTAATGGATACGCATCCTTGACTGTAAGCGCGTTGAGTTTAAGAGCGTCCAGGCACAACCGGTTTTTCTCGCCCTTTCGAACTAAAGTAACCGGGTGACTCCACGGACTCTCGCTTACTTCAATAACCCCTAGGTCAAGCATTCGGTCCAGCTTCGCATACATAAGCCTCTGCACAGCCGGCGACACAGGATAGTGCCGATCTTTCACGGGGACGGCGTCGCGCGTTTCAATTGTATGGACCTCAGTTTTAGTCTTTCCAAGTCCTTTAATGGAGTAACAGGGAAATTTGTTCTTAACCGATTCCAAGCGTTTCCGCTGAAGGTCTGAGAGAATATGCATCTTAACATCATCGGTCATCTTATCGGCTTCCTCGCAGATACTCACATTGTTGGTGGACAACCCATTATCCTCGGCAAAAAGCCGAAAGCATCTCATAAAGTCCACCCCCAAAAACAGTTCGCTATTCAGCGAAGGCACAAGGTAGAAGGTTATTTCGTGAGACATTTTGTTGAACGTTATATTGTCGCGAACCTTGCCAACTATTCGGTGGAGACTGCCATCTGCTGTCTTAATAAAAGAATAAAAATTGTTTATTTCTAAACCCGCTTTCGCAAGAAAATCCATGCAATTCTTACCTAAGCACGAAACCGTGGCGACACTATCTAATAAACCCTCGATCTGTTGGCCGTTTATAGACAACTTGGTGTATAACCGCGTATCGTCTCCCTCATACAATGCTGCTGAGGCTATTTCCTGCCTTAAACGTTTCCTCCTCTTATATCTCTCCCTCGCCTTCATCACTCGATTCGACACCTGTCCAAAAATTCTTTCCCTCGCTTCTTTGTACGCCTTTATTCGGACATGTAAAGGTATTATGTCCCTAATAATCGGTTCCGCCCTCTTCTCTACACTTTCTGTGTTGCCTAAAACCGATCTGATTTTAGTCTCAGATAAACTCGAATCTTGAACTGGGTCTACACCGGAGTCGACCTCGCCTCCCCAGTTTGAGACGAGCTCCTCTGCCGGTTTCCCTGACACCTAGGACAATCTGGGGTCGCTACTCCTTCCTTACCGCACTTGTAACAGAAATATTTACGCGGCTTGTTGCAGTCAACCCAGCTATGACCTTCGCATTCACAATTCCAGCATTTGTATCGGGTTTGATCTCGAATGGCATCTACCTCCAAGTCTTGCCACACGCCATCCTCCTCCAAGGCGATCTCATGCACTCTCGGTGGGCTATATTGCTGCCTGTGGGTAAATATGAGGTTTTCAGCTCTTTTCACCTCCCTATAGAACTCGCCTAGGGACTGGACTCTCGCCGAAAAATCATTTGGGCGAGCGATGGTTTCAGGTTGCCCCTCATAATCTCTACCATCTCGTGCTCGGCATAAGGAAACCTCTGCTGATTTCGCAACTTTATAACAGCACTATAAAAATCTTCGAACGTCTCTTGCGGAAGTTGGCGGCGATTTAAAATGCGCATCTGTATCTGGAATTCATTTTCGAATTGTTGGTACTGCGTTGGCAACGCACTCTCGATGTCTCCCCATGAGCGAAATTGGACAAACTTGCGATGGTTCCAGTACCAATTAAGAGCAGGTTTCTCAAGTAGTTGGTGAAATCGGGTAATAAATTCTTCCTCCGGGCAGTTATAGTCTCGCTTCAGTTTACCAACTCGAAAGATGAATTCCTGCACCGCCATTGTCTTATCTGTGCCGTCAAATTTCACACCCCATTTAGCCAGATTGTATCCTCCGGGTGCCTCAGAACGCTGACTACGCAGATGTCTTTCCGAGCCGTGCGCTTGATCAGACGGCGGCATCGGAAAACCAGTTTGCGGCGGTTGCTGAACAAAAACGGCGTTCTGGCCATATATTGGACAAGGCGGCGGTGCACTTAACCCTGAAGTGGGAAAGTCAAAAAATCTCTGCCTCTCAGTCGGTGGTGGTGGAGGAACATCATGTCCAAAGCCGAAATGTGGCCTTGTGGGTGCTTGCTGCATAGGCGCTGCACGATATCCTCTTGGTGGCTGCATAAAGTTCGGAGGTTGTGCACACTGTATCGAATGAATTGCATTTGAATGATGTTGCTGTCTGCTCGCCGACAAAGCTGATCCCGGAATGGAGTGAGACTTGGATTTGGCGCGCTATTTTCGGCTATCGATCTCTTGGTGGCCTCTACGAGAGCTGGTAACAAGCGTTAAAAACACTCTTCTTGTTCTCTTCTAAGCTGGGTGTGAGCCAAACCCACCGCTGAATTGATAATCTCGTGCA
This sequence comes from Hydrotaea diabolus, assembly GCA_963513945.1. Lineage (NCBI taxonomy): Eukaryota > Metazoa > Arthropoda > Insecta > Diptera > Muscidae > Hydrotaea > Hydrotaea diabolus. The sequence goes on along the minus strand of OY740716.1, from coordinate 101,573,793 downwards.
TCCCGCTGGAGATTACCTCCCGTCCCTCCGGCTGCTCTGGCCTATTTGCCTGGAATTCGAGGCGAATATTTAGCGCTGTCAGGCTGCTATAATCCGGCGACGGATTGGTGTTGGCTGTTTGGTTCGGCTCGTTCTCCAGATCTGAAGCATTATGTAACATCGATGGAGCTAGGGTATGTATTGGTGGCAGACTATACGAGCTGGATGCTGTGGTTGTAGCTGGTAGGGTCACGGCTGGTTGAACGGCTCGTTCATTTGGCGGATTCGCAGCGACCCCTACATTCTCGATGGGCGTGTCATTCGCCCCTCTATCGGTGGAACGCGTATTCATCATACTTTGGACCGTACGAATAAAAAAACCAAGTAAATCGAAGTATAAAACCTCTAATATAGTACACTAGGTGCTAAAAATCCCAAAGAAAGGAACAAAAAGATTTAAAATTAAAACTCATATGCCTTGAAATGCAGAAAAAAAAGGGATACGACTAAAAATATCCAACTTCGTATGGGTAGGAACGGCGTATGGGTAGGTTTACGGGAATGCAAAGGTATGTAGAAGCAAGGATTAACATTTGAGTGACTCGTGACGATTAATATTTTTTTTTCATTGCAGGTTTCATGAGTACATTCTTAACCCTTTCGCATCTGCAGGGATACATATGTCCCAGCAAATGTTTAAAGACGACTAAATTTAAAAGTTTACACTCAATATGGGATATATGTGTACCAAATCGTCGTTTGGAATGTTGTCTAACGGTATTTACTTTTTTGGTTGTCTTTCTGAGTTATTTATGTGTTTAGTTTTGTATTAGAAGTTGTGGAGTGTAGTCGCAATTGACAACAAATTATTGTTTTTCCTAAATAAAAAAAAATATTATCAAGAAGGAAGTGTTCTGTACTTAAAATAAGTGAAAAACGTTATTACTGGAAGTATTTAGTAAAAGGTAAGTACAATAGATATTATTTTATAGGTTTTTTTTTAAGTTTTTCGCTGCGGGACATATTTATCCCAGTCGTCTTTTTTGAGGGGACATATATGTCCCACCAGTCCTGTAAACTTTTTTATTTTAATTTTATTTCTTGTTAGGAAAATGAATCGGAAGAAATTGAACAACATTTGTTGGACTTATCCGATAGCTCACTTAGTAATGATCCTTTTGGAAGTAGTGACAGCGAAATTGATCCAGATTTTCAACCTGAAGATGAAAATATAACTTCAGATAGTGATGATGAGAGAAGTGATGAAAATGATGACGATTCAAACACAACAAATGGTCTACCTACTAAAGAAGATGACAACGAATCCAATTTGCACTTTACCCCTCCGTCACATATTTGGTTTAACCCAGACGATTCTTTTCAACCAAAACAAACATTACCAATATTCCGTTCATGCAGTACCATTATTTCGCGCAAATATAGCCATATTGAATTATTTTATAAGGTTTTCCCAAAAAGCTTGATAAACTACATCGTTCAATGCACAAATGAACGTTTGGAGATGCTCAATAAGACAAAACCTAGAGCGAGTAGCATTCCAGAAACTGATAGTGGTGAAATGATGATTGTTTTGGGGGTTATGTTTGTAATGTCATATAACCGCGTACCAAGCATGGAGAATTACTGGTTACACCATTCTTCGTTGTGTAATATGATGATAAAGAGCGCAATATCACGAGATAGATTCAGGATATTATCATCTAAAATGTATTTTGCTAGTCCTGAGAAACCTGCAAATGCTACCAACACATATTATATTGACGACGTCGTGGAATGTTTAAAAAAACGTTCCAAAATAATCGCCAAGATAGCGTATATCAAAGCATTGACGAATCAATGACCAAATTTAAAGGTCGGTCTTCATTGAAGCAATATATGCCAATGAAACCCACAAAAAGAGGTATCAAAATGTTGCTAAGGTGTGATTCACTGAGGGATATACATATGATTTCAATATTTATAGTGGAAGAGAACTAAATCCTGCTGAGGGCACTTTGGGAGAACGTGTTGTGAATAAATTAGTGGAAACAATTCGTGAAAAGGACGTAGCAGTGTATTGTGATAGATTTTTCACAAGCGACTCCTTGCTAGAAACGCTTAATTTTGCCGCATTGGGAACATGCAATTCTAATAGAAAAAATCTACCAAAATTATCAGAAAAATTGAAGAGAGGCAATAGCATATTCAAAGTCAATAGCAGTGGCCTTATTTTTACAAAGTGGCAAGATACTAAGGAAGTTTTGCTTTTGAGTAACTGCCATAATGCATCTACCACAAATGATAAAAGATTATAGAGATATGATGGGCGGTGTAGATAGAGCAGACCAAATGTCCACTCTATATGAACTCGATAGAAAATCAAACAAATGGTGGAAAAAGGTTTTCTATAGACTTTTGATGATGTCAGCGGTCAATGCATGGGTAGTTCATTGTGAGCTGAATCGAAAAAAGAAACCTTTTCTTGATTTCCTTGTAACATTAGCAGAAGGTCTTATTGAAGATGGATCAAAAACTGCAACGATTCGTCGCTCCAACAAAAATGGTTGTGTATCCAGAAAAAGAAAAATGCTTGGCAATGTCAGTCTTCATCTTCCCATAGAAGGTCCGACTAGAAGACGGTGTATAAAATGTGCTGACTCAAAAAAGGAAAAGCGAACTAAAACAATTTGTAAAGAATGCGAAATTCCTTTATGCAAAGACTGTTTTGCAGAGTATCATATGTAATATATTTAATTTAAGTGTATAGATCTTATTTTTAAACCTGGAATATATTTTTACTTTACTTTTATTTCATACAAATAAATGAATTTCTTTTATTTTTATTCAGATAGATTGTTTTTCTTGTAGCTAATATTTGTTTCAAAAGGCTGTTGGGACATATATGACCCATCACAAAAGGCGAATGGGACATATTTGTCCCACCCCCTCCAGCCCGCCCCCAGAATATATTTAAAAAAAAAACTTTTAAATCATACATTTCAGACTAGATTAAACGTAATATATTTATCAAAAGTCATTTAGTACTTAAAACTGAAAGCCGCGGCGAAAGGGTTAAAGAAGAAAAAAAAACAAAGAACTGGAAAAATGGGAGATAGTTTCGAACGGAGCCATAGAAGACAAACAAATATGCTACAAACACTGTCATGGGTCAGATGCCCTAAACGCTGTGTGACAGCACAATGTTCCCCTATGTCCACAGTCTTCCTAACACCCCGGAACGATGGTAAGTCCGTCTCTCACTAATTCGTTCAACTAAACTCTTGGGCTATTGCTTTGTTTTAAAAAGGACAAAAATAATAAAAATTTACTTTGCTTTTCTGAACCCACCAAGTCCTAATCATTCACAGAACCCTCAGCAACGCGTTTCCGAGTGAAAAACTCTGTTAAGCGTGACTGAGGAGCCATGAAAATGATTCAGGCTTAGCGATCCAGGGGTGCAGACAATGGTGAACACACTAATGGTCCCTTGCCAGAAAAGTATCAAAACGAATTAAAAAATCTTCACTTAAAAAGCAATTAACCACCATTATGTTGAGCGATTAAGTCTAATTTTAACTTGAAAACTAAATAATTCCCTTTCTTTTTTACGTATGAAAAGCTTCACCTCCTCTCTACGACGTCGCTACGCGTTAGGGACTCTTAAATTACCTAAACGGGACTACATTTTCGAAAGGACGCGAACCGAATTACCTCCATGAAAAAGGATGGGCTATGGAACTAAATATGACTTGCTTCGGGCCCCACGTTCTGGGCGCCATTTTGTAGTAGCTGTCTCTGTTCATTGGGATCTTACCCCAAACCGAAGAAATAATTTTGCCAGATTGTCGGCATTTGGTAGTATGCTGGCGTTTAGCGCGGCTAAGCTCGCCGGATGGGCGGGGTTCTTGCCAGCAATCTGGACATTGAGACAGGTACAAAAAACATTAATCATACCAGGCTTTACATTTATAAAACACACACACAGGGACAACACGAAAGACACGGACCCGAAGCAAGACAAACGGAATGAAAAATAACTACACGGAAGTATGTACTCACTGCAACCATCACGGACACTCAACTTCTTGGCGGCTGTTATGCCAAGGAAATGACCCCCCTCTTGGAGTCGGAACGTTATAAATTACACTTTTATTCAAAAAGGCATAGAAATTTCTGCCGAACATCAATAATATTTTGGCATAATTAATGATTTCAAAATAAAAATAAACACCATTAATAATTTCGAAAAAGTTAAAAAGTTGTCTAAAGAATTCCTTTTCTAATTCCAGACTTCTGATGGCATCTTCGGGGCAACTGCTGGAAACCGTGTGGCCGGAATGGGATGGCCGCCTGGCCCTGATCTGGCTTTGATGTAGCTGCTGTATGTGTGAGGTGTGGTGGGAATCCGCAGTAATTATTGTTCAAGTAAGTATGGCGTAACTTTGTCGTCCGTCCTGTCCGGTTTATTAATATATAAAATATATGGTTTTTTTCAGGTAAAGACTTGAAAAAGAAATAGATGTGGACTTCTGGGCAAAAGGAAAACCCTACCTAACTAAAGATTTCCCTAGGCTTGAGCTCAACCCTAGCGGTACCTTGCGCGCACTTCCCTTTCTTTGGAAGGTATGTTGACGACGTCTCCTACACCGATATTTCTTTTTGAAATCCTTTTTAACAAAAAAAAAACTATAAATCTACTCTTTGTCACTTTTTTTTCCAGTTTACACTGTCGCGTATGTATATTGTGTGTTGGCGGATTATACCTGCAGCTACCAGACTTGGTGCTGTAACTCTGCTGCTCCCCCGTTGGATTGGCCATCGTTGGTGGCGGATATGGCGGTGTTACTTTTAGTTTTAAGTTCTTGTTAAATTTTATTTTAAATTCGTTATTTTTTTTCTTCTATTTTAAAATGTCTTGTAAAAAAATGTTTGTGTGTTGACAGATGTTGTCGCTTTATGTATTTGTGAATATTTTAATATTGTTCACTGTATTTTTGTATACTGTGGTATGTTGAATAAAACTTTTTTTAAAACTTTAAAACACACTTTCGCCAGGCCAACCTTCTGCTTTCGAGTTCAAAATCCAAGAGACCTTCAAAAAAGGAAGTTTCCATTTTCCTCCAGATTTTCTTTTTGCCTTTTTTTTCTTTCCTTCTAACTTTTCTTTTTCCTATTTTCCCATTTTCCCATTTTCCCTACCGCGCAACAGCTGTTTGCAAAGTGCTACCAAGTCCTACGCTGCATTTTGCGCAAACATTATTAACCCATAGGGCGCACATGACAACGTTATTGTATGTATTTACTCGCTAGAGAAATTTAAATTTTATACATCAAAAATAGCTTAAAAAAAGCACAGTTCCATATTACCCAATATCATAAGAGCTCTCATTGTGGACCCTTCTTATTGTGAAAACACAAATGTTATGCTTAGTCTAAGTGAAAGTCCGACGGGTTGAAATTTAAAAATATTTATCTGTAGGCAAAGTCGTTACATCAACCAAAATATGAGTATCAGAAACAGATTGTTCACCTATAAAAGGGATGGGATATTACTCATTTATAAATGGAGAAGATTTTATTGAACCTGAATATGCCAACTCTGATTCAATATTTATATTTGAGATATATTGCATGCGAAAAACAAAACAATTAAAAGATTATACATTTGTAAAGGTCGACATCGCCATATACATAGATTTATTCTTATTATATCGTAGAGGCCATTCCACTATAACTAATCTGCTACAGTTTTCATCTGAAGTTATAAATGGGTTTGTTTCTCGTAAACAAACTGACGTTATCTACACTGATTTTAGTAAGGCATTTGATAAAGTAAATCATTGGCTCTTACTTTACAAGTTAAATAGAATTGGTTTCATTTATAATTTTTTAAATTGGCTTTCTTCCTATCTAGTTGGTAGGGAGCAAGTGGTATCATTTGAAAATTGTATTTCTAGAACAATTCATATTTCCTCTGGTGTCCCACAAGGTAGCCACCTTGTTCCGGTGCTATTTTTATTATTTATAAATGACTTACCGGAATCTATTACCAAATCCAGCATTCTTATGTTTGCTGATGATGTAAAAATCTATTCATCTCATTCAAATAATGCTGACTCTACCAAATTGCAAGATGACTTGGACAGATTTAGTAGATGGTGTGATATGAATTGCATGGAACTCAACTTAAAGAAATGCAAACACATGGGTTTCTTCAGATCTAAAATGTTGCCCTCAAAATATTACTTATGTGGCATTGAATTGGCATCGGTTGATTCATTTATTGATCTTGGTTTTATGATGGACAGAAAGTTAAATTTCAATAATCATATTATTACAATGGTAAATAAAGCATATGGCGTTCTTTTCTTTATGAAACGTTGGGCAAAAGAGTTTACTGACCCGTATACTACGAAACAGCTGTTTACCTCACTTGGCAAATTGTTTTGAAGCCAGGCCTGGGACGTTTTAGCCTTATGGGCCGGCGCAGAATCCTGCTGGAAAGTCCATGGCTGGTTTTGGAATAGGGAATTGTTAAGAGGCTTCACAACAGCTTCCAAAACGGTTTCTTGGTAAACTTTGGCCGATGTTTTGACTCCTTGTTCGCAGAAATGCAGGTCAGTGACCCCATCGTAAGAGACACCCCACCAAACCATGACTGAAGCTGGGTGATGACCCTTTTCCACCCTTGGTATCAGTTCAGATGCTTCCTTAATGGCTCATTTTGCTTGTTAAATTTTTCCTGAACGGTAAAATCTTGTTCATCGGTGAACAACATTTTTCTGCGCAAGTTATCAGCGTGCTTCGCCAAAAGACGTTTGCATTTTTCAATCTTATTTTTTTTAAAGCTGCAGTCAATAAATGTCCGGTACGTCGTTTGAAAGCCCCAAGTCTTTTTTAATGATTCGACTCATGGACTTTTGCGTGATATTCATCTCACGGGCCATGATTTTCTGTTTTCGGAGCGGATTTCTGTGAATTCTTGATTTAACGGCTTTGATGACATGCGGTGTTCGAACAGAGCGTGTTCGGCCCGACCGGTACCGGTCTTTTACATCACCAGTCTTCTCAAACAGTTTTATGCATCGGTAGATGAACATGCGACTAGCCCCTAGTGGCCGGAGCATTTTGAAAATAATGCTTTTTTCATTTCACACTTGAAAAGCGCTATTACACAATACGGTTCTCATTATCTGACCACTCCATGGTGAATGTTGAAACAATTTTAAAATCCCGTTACAGACTAACGCTATTGAGGTTAGCTTTCAAAACCCATATGACATTAACGGGGTATGTTCAGTTCTACTATTGAAATGGGTGGGTTCAATGTTGTAACAGTATTTATGTCCCTACTAAGTATACAATGTGAAAAGTGATTGTGTGTGTATGTTGTTTGTACACAAGAGTGGATCGATTTTTTTTTGGTTTGTAAACCAGATTTTTTTTTGTTGTTTTCAAGAATTTTCGTTGTAAAAATGATTTTAGATAAATTAAGATTCTTCAGCGATAGTTTTTAGAAATATACATTCGAAAAACTTAATGGTCAAACGGTGACACTTCTTCCATGTTGTCCAAAAAAGTCGATCTACTCTATTGAATATGCAAACAAATAAGAATGTACTAAAAATTGAGCAGATTTCTGAAATATCAAACGCATGTTATCTTGCTTGCATTTGATGTTTCGAATTCTTAACTGTTTTAAATATCAGCATTTTCAAACGGTGACACCTCTTCCATGTCGTCCAAAAAAGTCGATCTACTCTAATGAATATGCAAACAAATAAGAATGTACTGAAAATTGAGCAGATTTCTGAAATATCAAACGCATGTTATCTTGCTTGCATTTGATGTTTCGAATTCTTAACTGTTTTGAATATCAGCATTTTCAGTACAACCTAATAAAATACAAAATACACATAAAATAAGATTTTTCGCCTCTTGAATGTAGCCCGAGCTTCATTCTGTTCGGTATTTATCGCTTAGGTCCAGCTTCCTGTTAAATCGCTATTACGTCATCACATCCGCTTACCTTGGTTATATGTCCGTATGTCATAGTTTCCCAGGCGTTACCAAGGTAGCTTTGGTTGCTGATGTTCCGAGATTACAGCAAGTTTCGGTTGACTAAAGTAAAGGACTAGAAAAGCAGGGATATATTTAAAATTTCGCTCTGATCATATTATATATTTTTTTGTGCAAACACCAGGTCTTTAATTGGAAATATTGTTCCATTGGATTCTAACAAATATTCATTGGATTTGATCTTTTTTCAACACTTGGCGTTCTCATTTTGACAAGGTTATTAGATATTCAGAGCGATTAGAAGATTCATTTTTAAAAACCTTATATTAAAAATATTTGACCATCATAACATTTGACATTCTCCGTCTATATCCATTTTTGTTACGGTTTTAAATTTACTCGATTTCAATGCACTAGTAAGTTTAAGAAATTTTTTAATATTTTCCCCTATAAAGACCTAGTTCTACAAATAACTAAAAAGTCTGTTTAATGTATGTTTTTCACAATGTGTTATAATATTTACCAAGAAGAATTAGAAAAAAGGGAAGTAATTTGAGCTTGCTGTCATTTTTCTGGCTGGTCTGCTATCCAGTCTTATTTATCGAGGCTTAAAAAATTTAAGCTTTTATTAAAACGGAATTTTTACAAAAATACAAGATTTAACCATTTACTCCAAAAAATGCATGCATTCACTTTGAAGGGACCAGCAGTATTCTGAAATCAATTCTATGGTGTTATGTCTGGCTTCAAATTTCAGTTCCAATCACATATGCAACTGGTGTAAAACATGGATGTATAATAGATTTTTACATTTTGTACTTTTAGCTCTTCGAAAATGAACTTTTTTCGATCCTGACGGTACAAAAACAAGAAAACATATTTATTTTTCAAAATCAATTTTATTGAAACAGAAAAGTAAAACAATTTAAAGAATTTGAAGTCGTACGAGGCTGACTATAACAGTAAAGAATATAGGCAATATAGGCCTATACATCTGAATACTATAAGAGTGGAAGTGAAATATTTCGTCGGGGCTATATGAAAATAGCAATATGTATAAATTTCACCAGATAAAGTAATACTTCACACGCTCTACGCTTCACTTATTGCCTAAATTGACAATTGACCGATAAAGTCGCTCATTACGCATAGTCTATTCGAAAACAGGGAACGATATAGACCAGTTTTACAAGATTTAATTATTGGTTGCTCATGACGTGGACCGATATGGACAAACTTTTATAGTTGTACTTGGCTCAAACATTTACAATATACCAATTTCCATCGAAACCGGTTTATTAATGTGAGCTGTACTGTACCGATTACATGATATATGAAGGAAGGATCGAAACCGGTTCATTAATGTGAGCTGTACTGTACCGATTACATGATATATGAAGGAAGGACGTCCCTCATTGCCATCAAATAGTTGTACTGAATCGATTGATATATTAAACATAGGGACAATCACCATTCTTTAAAGGTGTTGAGAGATCAGCACTAAGTCAAAATTCCCTGTACAACAGTGTGGAGTAGGGAAAAAACAGACAGCAGATCGAAACGTTTATAAAATGTATCAAATAAGCCCCCAATGGGTCGCAGTTGTATCGTGGTTCTTTCGATGCCAAACATGTATCAACTTTTGCATCTCTGGTATATATGTACATAGTAGGGACATAAATAGTGTTACACACGTTGTATGCTGTAAAATTAAAAGTACTGAATGTTTTTGGACCAAATTTTGAATATATTTATTGATGTATATTGTATCCAAAAAGAATCTACTTATTCGAAATGTTCGCCTTTTGTCTTTACACACGCCTTAAGTCGAACTGGCCAATCGTCAAATCTGGACTGCCAGAGGGCCATTCTTCAGAGGAAATGTTCTGGAAATGGAAATGTCAGTAATGTTCTGTCCGTCGTTCAGTCCGCACGCGTTTTGTGTTGTCCGCGTTAAAGTTTTCTATCGTCCGTCCTACAAAAATAAAATTACTCATAATTAAAATAAACCACGAAATCAAATCAACAACCAAACTACAGCACATAAACAAGCATCAACATAACAACTGCAAAACTAACTACTTTACCAAAAATAACATCAAACAAACAAAACCCGAAAAAAATAGAACTCAAAAAACACAATTCTAACAAGAACCAAACATACATATGTGCAATAAACATAACACAACAACAACAATAAAAAGGAAAAAAAAGAGAAAAAGAACAGAAAAAATAACACAAAACCAACGATAACGCACTAAGAGAACTTGTTTATCTCTTTCCGTGGTGCAAAAAATTAATAACACAAAATCCAACGATACGCACTAAGAGAATTGGTTTATCTCTTTCCGTGGTGCATTGAACTCCCCCCTCCCTCCACCACTCCATATCTTTTCCAATCTGTGTAAGTGCAGTTGACTCTCTTGCTTTTTTGTCGTTGCTCCTCCAATGTTTAAGGCATAACACTAAGCATTGGAGGGACCAGTAGCGGCAAAGGGGTGAGATTGTTTACTGAGCTTACATACTGACATTTGTTTTTGTTCTCGGGTTGGCGTTTTAACATACATTATTTAACATACATTTCGCCAACATACGTGGCCTGCGTACGAATTTTTTCGCTGTGTTCTCCCACATTCATTACCATAGGCCTGATGTTCTAGCTCTTTGTGAGACCCAGGTGCGTGAGGATTCTGATCCACAGGATTTTTACGTCCCTGGGTATCACACCCTACCTCTTTTTTTTCTCACAGAGGACTTGTGGTATATGTACGTAACGATATAGTGTTTCAGAGCCAGCAACACTTGTGCTCACAAGATCCAGAATTTAACTCCTTCTGGATTAAATTCAGGTTTGAAATACACGTACTACATTTTGGGTTTATTAACAGAAGTCCAAATACAGAAAGGGAGGCTTCCCTTAACGGCTTCGACGCCCTTTCTGATTCTATAACGAAAGTTCTGGAGAGTTATCCGGACAGTGAAATCGTCGTTGCTGGCGATTTCAATGTCCACAATTCCGCCTGGCTTTCGCATTCGAGCCAAACAACTCCGGAGGGCCAATACGCCGAGCTCTTCGCCGCGCAAAATGACTTGACGCAACTAGTGAATGAACCGACACATATTCCGTGTGTAGAAGGGCACCATCTCAATATTCTTGACCTTTACTTAACTTCACACCCTGAAAAGTACGAAGTTAATGTCCTTCCACCTCTTGGTAATTCTGATCACTGCATTGTTTCAGCATCCTTTTCGTATTCTGCCCTTCGTGTCACTTCGATACCAGCCCCAAAGCGAACAGTTTTTATCTACGAAAAGGCACGTTGGGCTGAGCTCAACCACTTTTTTCAGCATTTTAATTGGAAACTGTGCTTTCTCGACAACGACGTAAATGCTGCTGCTGAAATGATCCAAAATATAATTTTATTTGGAATGAAGACATTTATTCCAAATAAAGTTATGTCGGCTAAACCAGCCAAAAACGGTTGGTTTAACCAGGCATGCAGGGATGCTGTCAGATCTAAAGAGGAGGCGTTCAGAAATTGGCGCCTGAACAAAAACGCCAATACTGAACTGCTGCGGAAACAGGCAAGAACTTCGTGTGCCAGAGTGCTTAGGCGTGAAAAATTTCTACACGAACAACGTCTACGCACAAAGGTTCTTGCTTCCCCCAGGGGAAGTAAGAGCTTTTGGTCGTTTGTAAGAAGAGTAAAGGATAGTTCATCATCTATCCCAACTCTTGTTAAAGACGATCAGGCATCACTGACCCGGTTGATAAAGATAACCTATTGGCTGAAATGTTCGCAGGAAATTCTTCCTTGCCGGAAAGCAATCAACCACTCCCCGTGATCGAAAACGTATCTAGTTCCATGCCTCAGATATTTTTTCGAACACGCGGGGTTAAAAGGGTTCTTGCGAATCTCGACGTAAATAAGTCCCCGGGCCCGGATGGTATTTCGGCACTTGTCCTGTGTAAGTGCTCCTCGACGCTAGCCCGTCCATTGCGCAACCTCTTCAACCTTGCTTATCGTGCGGGAGTCTTCCCAGCGTGTTGGAAGGTTGCGAACGTCCAACCCATCCCTAAAAAGGGTGAAGCCAATAATCCTGCAAATTATCGGCCAATCGCGATTTGCTCCGCGCTCTCTAAGGTAATGGAGAGAATCTTGTGAGGTATCTAGAGTCCAACTGCTTGCTTAGTGATCGACAGTATGGCTTCCGTAGAAATCGCTCTACGGGAGACCTGATGGCTTTCTTGACGGAGCGCTGGAGTCGGTCTATCCACTAGTTTGGTGAGAGTAAGGTTGTGGCTCTGGATATCTCCAAGGCCTTTGATAGAGTCTGGCACGGTGCACTCTTGTCAAAGCTGATGGCTTTTGGCGTCGGTGATACTTTCGCTCTTTTTATATCGAGCTTTCTTAGAGAACGCACTATAAGAGTTGTTGTAGATGGGTTCTCATCCAACAAACATAGGCTTACTGCAGGAGTACCACAGGGCTCTGTCCTTTCTCCCTCTTTATTTTTAATTTTCATTGATGATCTGTTGGGTCAGACCGTGAATCCAATCTACTCCTTTGCGGATGACAGTAACCTATGTCATTCATATTCATTCGACCATAGGCCGAGTCTTCAAGATATTGAAGACAAAAGGCGAATTATGGATGAGACACTTGGCCGGGATTTACTGGCCATTTCCGAATGGGGTCGAGTGAATAGAGTAGATTTTAATGCGCGTAAGACACAGTGCTGCTTGTTGTCTCACAAGCGATTCGCTGACCCAACAATATCGTCAATTTCTATCGATGGTACGGATATTAAACAATCAGAAGCTCTTGATGTTCTGGGCATGAAAATACAATGTGACGCTCGTTGGGCGAGACATGTATTCGAAGTGTCGAAAGAAGCACTCAAGTGCATAGGCTTTTTAAAGCGGTGCAAGAAATATTTCACTCCTTCTGATCTTTTCAATATCTATACAACTTACATCAGGCCGAAGATGGAATACAACTCCCATATATGGGCAGGTGCTCCAAAATCATCCTTGGAGCTACTTGACCGTGTTCAAAGGAGAGCGATGGTGCTGATAGGTGACAGTAGGGTATCCAACTCTATTGTTTCCCTTGATCATCGTCGGAATGTGGGTTGCGTGACGCTGTTCTATCGTTACTTTCATGGTGTGTGTTCATCAGACATCCGTCGACTTATTCCTGACGTGAGGATGTTCGGCAGGGATACGCGACTTTCTAGGAATTCACACCCGTTTGTTATCGATTGGCCAGTTGACCGCACTATACACTACAGATCAAATTCGTTTTTCGCTCGTACAGTCCGTATGTGGAATCGACTTCCGGCAAATATGTTTCCCACTAATTGCGACATCCAGAAGTTCAAGACAAGTGTCAATAAACATTATTCCCTCTTTCCCCCCTCCGATCCTTTACTTTCCACTCGCCAACGCAATGCACCGCATGTATAGGGGGCATCCCCTGAGTGTTGGTTATTTAAAAAGAAAAAAATGAACGTTGGAAATTGTTTCGAAGCCAGGCCTGGGACGTTTTAGCCTTATGGGCCGGCGCAGAATCCTGCTGGAAAGTCCATGGCTGGTTTTGGAACAGGGAATTGTTAAGAGGTTTCACAACAGCTTCCAAAACGGTTTCTTAGTAAATTTTGGCCGATGTTTTGACTCCTTGTTTGCAGAAATGCAGGTCAGTAACCCAATCGTAAGAGACACCCCACCAAACCATGACTGAAGCTGGGTGATGACCCTTTTCCACCCTTGGGATCAGTTCAGATGCTTCCTTAGATGACCGCGCATACACTCTATCATTTGGCTTGTTATATTTTTCCAAGGCGGTAAAAATTTTTTTATCGGTGAACAAAATTTTTCTTTGCAAGTTATCAGCGTGTTTCACCAAAAGACGTTTGCAATTTTTAATTCTATTTTTTTTAAAGCTGCGATAATAAATGTCCGGTACGCAGTCCCAAGTCTTTTTTAATGATTCGACTAATGGACTTTTGCGTGATATTCATCTCACGGACCAAGATTTTCTGATTTCGGAGCGTATTTCTGTGAATTCTTGATTTAACGGCTTTGATGACATACGGTGTTCGAACAGAGGGTGGGCGGCCCTACCGGAGGCGGTCTTTTACATCTCCAGTCTCCTCAAACAGTTTTATGCATCGGTAGACGAACATGTGGCTAATCCCTAGTGGTCGGAGCGTTTTGAAAATATCGCTTTTTTTCATTTCACACTTGAAAAGCGCTATTACAACGGTTCTCATTATCTGACCACTCCATGATGAAAGTTAAAACAATTTTAAAATCCCGTTACAGACTAACACTTACAAAACCCATATGACATTAACGGGGTATGTTCAGTTCTAATATTGAAATGCGTGTGTTCAATGTTGTAACAGTATTTATGTCCCTACTAAGTATGCACGAAGTGATTAAAATAAATACTTCGGGTTTGGTTGCCATAGAATAAATCAACGGAAAATGGTATCAGACTTGATTCTTTTGACTACTTTATTTGGTACTAGAAGACCTGACAAACGTTGGTTTGCCTTCACATTTTATTTATTTAGTTATTGAAATGTGTAAAAATAATAATGTGCCATTTAAAATGGTGGCACTGTTACTTCGCTGTTCGTCACGTTTTTTACCACAAGCCGCGTGCCATTACAAAGACGTTTTTGATTTATAAAGGTGGTTAAATTTTAGGGCCGATGTTGATTTTGAATAAAACACAAATTATTTGGGAAATTATTGTCACTACTTTTTATTATGATAATATTGGTATGGTTCAATTATTTATGGAACAAATATCGGCCAAATAGCCGCCGCGACCTCGGCGGCACACCTCCATCCAATTTTTTGATAACGCTGAGGCATACTTGAGGTTCTATGCCGTTAATGTGCCAATTATCTCACCCATTAGCTTTTGAATTGTTTCTGGCTTATCAAACAGTCACTCTTTGTGGGTTCTATTTTTTCGACAATCACTCTTGGATTATCATTCGCCCAAAAGCGGAAATTCTGACGAATCCACTGAGGTGAAAATGTGCCTCATCACTGAAGATGATTTTCTTCGAAAATTGATCATCCACTGTTGCCACTTCTTGCCACCATTTTGACCATTAATAACGGTTGTGACGCTTGTGTATATATGGTTCATATTGTATTAGTCTGAAATTGAGAAATATCAAGTAAATTTCAGAAAAAAACTTGACGTTTAGTTGTGGTTCACATTCAATATAAAAATAATGGATCACATTCAATAATATAAATTAAATATAACCACCCTCTATTTCGAAACAAAATGATTACCGATCCGAATATCAGTTATATATTTGTATGGTAATCTGGGCTATTCCAGCGAGTTTGACAACTCGAATCGATAGTTGAGTAAATCATTTTAGAAAGTAACGGAATCCACCGTTTTGTACGTTACCCTTCTCGAGTAGTTTCACTTTGCAACCTACAATTCAATACTGCGATTTCAATGTTTTTCGCAGCCAATCTAGCACGTTTGGTCTATGTCCAGCAATTGAATCTCCAGATTGGTCGTTGTGCAACATGACATGCATGTTCGTTGTCAGTTTGACTTCACGTGTTTCCACAAAACGGACGACTTTAAAAATGCATTAAGTCCGTCGTCTGGCGTCGACCGTGGAATCACTGGCAATGTTTGCCGAAAATCACCTGCCATCAGAATCTGCGCTCCACCAAACCGTCTTTGATTATTTCGTAAATCTTGCATTATTGTGTCTAATGCCTCCAAAGACTACGCCATTGCACACTCATCCCATGATTAGTTTGATTTGCTGCAAACTTTGGCCATAACAATGTTCTGAGAAATGTTGTACGTTGCATTTTCAACAAAATCAATGCGATTAACAAAGTTATTCAAGTTCACCGGGAGCGTTCGAAAAAAATTCGGTTGTGGCAACAAATCTGTTCTCTGTGTGTACGTAAAGATCGGATAATAAAAAGTTATCACTGGCAGTATTTTGCTCAAATGTGGGGTGTATGGGGAAAACAATGTGATTTTATTCTGAAATTCTACCTTAGAAAGCTACAAAATTAGGTGGCGAATCTCGTAAATTTGATTTCTTCATACTTGGCCGAACCGCTTTAGTGCGTGTGTGTTTTTGGAACGGTTTTTTTGTGTATGTGGGTGAGAGTGAGACAGAAAACGACGTCAAATGAAACTAGTCTAATTTGACCTTCGTGTATATTTTAAAATGCAAAACCATTTTTTGTTTATGAAAAAAATTAGAACTTTAAGGAAAAAGTTTAATAATTTTGAAAGCCTTCACGAGGGTAGAAAACGAGATAATAGATGTAACTAATCGAATTTGACTTCGAAATATCATAGAGACGAAATATCGCCCTTGCCAAATCTTGAACAAAACGTGGACAGATAACATATCTGTCCACGTTTTGTTTATATTTGCGACCTGTACTTTGATTACAAAGATGGATGGGCATTGACAAATTATTGTCTGGCTACCGATAAATTCCAGTGTTTGGCCCATAACTTCTGCAATTATGGTGGTCCCGAAAATCTAATGCCTGTTTTGATTTGGTAAGACTTATGAGTAAATTTGGTAAAAACGTTTAAAAAATTTAAATTTTTAAAAAAACTACAAAATTTAATTACATTATATAGGCAATGTTTTTAGTATTTTTCAATCTGGACCCAGATTTTATTACGCTATTACGGAGTTATTATGAAATACAACACTGGTAAAGGATTAAAAAAAATGTACGCAGTTTAAAATAATTTTTTGTAACGAAAATTCAAAATTCCTGTAGAATTGTAGCTATATCTTTAACAATTCTTATCCGAAATAAAAGCGCTGCATATCGTTAACAATTTCAATTTCTCCTCTAAACACCGTGTCCAAGTGCTCCGAAATAAAGCAATAAGGGGACCTATTATTCAAAAAAAAAAATAACGGTATATGTTAATATCTCCTAAACTAGAGCGAAGCAGGTCAGATTCGTGATAAGCAGCCACAAATCAACTGATGTAGACTATTGAACCTTATGTCGCAAATTTAGTGTAGACCAGCGCAATCGGTTATTATTCAGCAAAGTTACGTTCTTATAAGTGAGCAAAAGTACTCAAACCGGGTTTTTAGATTTTCGGGGTGTTTAAGAAATTTCACAAGCCGAATATTATTGTAACCGACAAGACCTGCTACAAAAATAGTATCTTTTTCCAGAAATTTCAACTTCGTTCGTTTTTTTTCGCATTCTGTTATTGGTCGATTTATACGCGCCGATCGATCAACTGAATTTTGCACGATGATAGCTTATACTAAAATGTACAGGGTACAGGCCAAAATTTAACCGATTTCGATGAAACTTGGTACATTGTTCTAGTATGGACCTATCTTATGATATAATTAATAAGGTTTCCCCAATTTCAGAACGTACAGCACATTTTTAACATATCGAATAACACATTTATGAACCTATAAGGTATATGTACTTTTTCTGTGTAGAATAACAATTTTAATTCAATAAATGATTTCTTCTTTTTCTACATGTCTGATGTATGCTGCTCTGGCTCTGGAATGAATATTGTGGTCATTTCGAGTTAAAAACGACAAAAACTATTGGTGGGTATTGAGTATGATATCAAATAAATATGAAATTTTAACTAACTAAAATATATTTTCTTCTAAGATCTTCCACAAATGCGAATGCAAATATTCGGATTTAAAATTTATTACATTATCTTATGTATGCTACTCATATATTTATTCTTTTTATAAACTTATTCTGTCTTTTATTGTTTAAACGCTGCATCTTATTTCGCATTTGACTTACAATTTTTTCAAAGATATTCTCTTTAAAGCAGAGAACAGTAAGTTCAATATGGAAAATAAAACACAAAAATTGCATTTTATTATTTAATTTTTTGTATAAATAAATTTATTTTAAATAAAACACAACTAGTATCAGTTCTAGACACATTTAAAAAGAGAACATTTTAAACTCTATTCAAATAAAAAACTTCCTATATGAGTACTTGGGGTATGTACTCATAAAGGAAGCGGGTATACTCAAAAACATGTTGATTTTTCCTATATTGAGTAAATTTTTAAAATAAACTCGGAAAAGGTTTTTGTCGAACTTTACTTAAGTAAATTTTGTTTTGTTGTTACTACAAGATTTTCTTACACCGAGGAATTTACATACTAGAATGAAGTAAATTTTTCATTAATCTTATGACACCATGAACTAACTATTACGAAAAACATTCTTCCAAGAATGACTATTTGTACTGCAGAACAGCACAACATTACTAACATCTAGGAAAAACTAAACCATGTATGTATATACTGAAAATTTTTCTGCGTTATTAACATCAATAACCATGTCCTAATTTTAAAGAAAAATGTACGTGGTTCAAAGACCAACAATTTTCAAATTTCCTCGGTCTTAGTTCAATTGCACTAGCTTTTAGTAATTTTTTCCTTACATTATGTAAAACCTTGTTGATTTGAGGAGATAGAAGTAAAAATAAACTAGAATCAAGTTCAACCATATCCTAATTTCAAGGAAATACATGAACTTGGCGTTAGGAATAAAAGCTTTAGTGCCATACGAAGTTCAATTTTCCTAAAATTTAGTTCATTTTTACTTGTCTCTTGGTTCACTTTTTTTTGAGTGTAAGCTTCTTTTTGTTGTCCCTATGTTGATTTTCCACACGGTTCGTCCGTTTTGCCAATGCATTTGATTTCGTACACAACGTTACTTTGTTCTGTTCTGTAGTGCGTTTATGTAACTCTTCTCTATCGGTTTTTTCTCTACTAGTTGAGAATGTGACGTCATTCTCAACTAAAGTGTTTATGTAAGGTTTGTCAACTGTGGGGAATTGAGAAAATCATTCTCAACTGGTAGATAAATTGGCAACTAGTAAAGCGTGGTTGACAATTGTACAAATCAGTGAGAAATGGAAACGGTAAGCAATATAAACCATAAAAAATTCATAAATATGTAACAAAAACAAATTTCTTTATAAAATATGATTTTTTTTACATATTTTTGGCTTCTTTATGTTTATTATTTGTAGAACACAGAATTTATTTACTTTTTTTCTTTTAGAAAAAAGTTTTGGCGGGAAGAGTGACGAAGGCTCAAAAGCAATCGTTGCTCCAATGTATACAGGCAAACCGTGCATTAGGTTGCGGTCAATTTTCTGGACCGGATAGTGCTCGTAAGCAGAAAGAGGATTGGATGGCTATAGCGCAGGAGCTAAATAGCAAAGGTGGAGCCTCAAAGAATGGGGATCAGTGGAAAAGAGTAAGTCAAATTTGGTTGAATTGAACAGAAGTTTACTTATATAAAGTTGTATTATTTCAGTGTTGGATTGATTGGAAGGCTTCCGTCAAACGACACTTCGGCGCATTAAAGCGATTCCAAGCTAAAACTGGAAACCTGCCGAGCACATCCGGTCCAAAAGAAATGGATGAGCTCGACGAGCAAATGGTTCAGTTTTTTGCCAAGGACGTTTTTGAGGGTGATGGTTCAACTAAGGAGCTAGGTTTAATGGCACCTCCAACACAAGCAAAAGACGTTGAAGACGAAGAAATTTTGTTTGAAGAATATCTGGAGGATGAATTCAATATCAGTTTTCATGAAGACATCGAAACCCCAGTAAAAAAGGCCAAAACCGCAAATCGTCCAACAAATATAATGTCCACTTTTGAGCGTGCACTGGACATTTCATCTGCGCAGAATGCAGAACAAATAGCAACGCTTAAAGATACATTGGCTGAACAAAAAAAAACAAATATGATATTAACAATGCTTGTAGAAAAATTAAGCAAAAATTAAATAATTGTTATTATAAATTTTATTGAGTTTATTCAATATTATTATTATTATTTGAGGTAAGGGGGGGGGGGGGGGGTGCAGTGGAGAAGGCCCACTAGCTCCCATGTACTGCGGCCGCAAGGGCCTTTATACAATATTACATGCATTTATATCTTTATATCAAAATTAAAAATAGTTCCTTACTATATTCTCGCGAACTCTTCGTGCTTGATTCAACACAGATTGATTAGAAATTGTTTGTTGAATTTCGTTTTCACTTTCACTTAGGTCTACATTCACGTCAGGCATAGGTTGATTTTTTTTTAATCTTATATTATGTAGAGTGCAGCAGACATTTATAATTGTTCCCGTATAACTAGGGCTCATAAGCAGACCTCTATCACCAGAAAGACAGCCAAAAACTTTTTTTAAAACTCCATTCAATCGTTCAACACAATTACGTGCCCTTATGTGATGGTAATTATAGTTTTGCTCACTTTGATTTTCGGGATTACGAATTGGCGTCAATAACCAGGGTTGCAGTGGATATCCGGAGTCACCAATTAACCAGCGAGTTGCACCTGTTTGGTTATACTGATTTTCCAAAAAGTCTTTAACTCCGCAATTTTCCCATATGTGAGCATCGTGGGTAGCACCACCATAACGTGCATAAGTAGCCAATATTTGAAGATCGAAGTCGCAAATTAGCTGCACATTTTTTGAAAAATATCCCTTCCGATTTTTGTAGCAATATTCAACGTCCATTGAAGGTTTCTTTATTTTAACATGGGTGCAGTCAATAGCACCAATAACTCCAGGAAAACCAGTGGCATCATAAAAACTTAAACATACAATGCATTATTATTGAGAAATAGGTATGAAATATGTATATTGTTTACCGTCGCTTGATTTTCTCTTGATCTTCAAGAGTACACGGAAAACGCACATATTTTGGAGAAAGATTGACCGCAATCGCAGTTGAGACTTCCTTTACAATAATGCAAATCATTGATTTGCTCATTGCGCACATGAAATCCTGACCAATGTCTCTTAAATAGGAGCCAGTAGCATAATAATGTAGACCTGCCAACAACCTTATGCTCTTTGGTATAAAAGTATTCCGTATTCCAGTTTTCATGAAAGGGGATATTTCCTCTAAAAGCTCGTGCGCTGCATCTCTACTAAATCTGAATAATTCCTTAAAACGTGCCTCTGGAATTTGGAATGGATCAGTTGCATCCCTTAATGATCGTCGGTGTATGCGCAACATGTTCCT
Organism: Hydrotaea diabolus; assembly: GCA_963513945.1. Classification (NCBI taxonomy): domain Eukaryota; kingdom Metazoa; phylum Arthropoda; class Insecta; order Diptera; family Muscidae; genus Hydrotaea; species Hydrotaea diabolus. The sequence continues at coordinate 101,552,689 of OY740716.1, read as the reverse complement.
CCTATCGTGTGCATCACCCAACACTAATATTACGAAGTTCATTGTAACTCTAGGATTATAACAAATAGTTCAAAAGTTTTTCCACAGCGTCTGTTGTTATTTAACAACTTTGTTTACAATTTCTTATGTCAAAATATCAATTCAACACGAACTTCTCAATTGGTGAGTTTCTAGACTTACATAAACACTACGTTCTCAACGATTGAGTTTAGCTAGTAGAGTTGATGTGACGTCACACTCAATAGAGAAGTTCTCAACCAAGTTACATAAACGCACTACTGTTTATTTTTGTTTTTTGTTGTGTAAAGAGCGATGATATTGCTTGATTCAGAGAGTTAATTTGATGAACAAAATTTTGCTTTTTTTACTCTTGCCCTAAGCAGTAACATGAAAATCAAAATTCTTAGGAGAGCACCCATCAATAAAATTTATTTTGTGTGTTTACCTCGCGAGCAATAGCCACACATTTTTGAAACTCTTGGTCTGCCGATGATCAGCTCACAAAAAAAATTGTGTTACTCTTTAAACGAACAATGCAATTCGTTTTTTTGTCTTTGCTGTGTAGAAAACCTTACTGTTTTCCGTGTGTGCTTTGATTTTTGTTTTTTTTTACATACCACCAAAGAAATGTGCGACTCATTAGTATGAAGTATCATAAGTTAAGTGACCGAAGGTAACAACAAAACAAGTGCGTGAATACTTCTAAGACCGTATTTGGATACCCTCTATAATTGGATGGATGGAATATTCACATAGTCAGTCCGTTCGTTCGGAGTAGTGATCTGTGGCCCTATAAAGTATTTTAATTGTTAATCAGAGTAAACATTTTAAACGATATAGCGATGTCGATAACATTAGTGCAGCATTTGGTAAAGCCGGATAGCAAAATCGCAATTGTTAAGTCATTTGTTAAGAAAAAATTACAATTTTGTTCGTGGCAAAAGAAGAAAAAATATTAAAAAAGTAGTAAAAGTATTTTTTAACTTAACATTAGTTGGACGAATCGTTTACAATGTCATCATTTTCATACAAAGGTAAAGATAAAATTGATTTATTTATGAACTCAGCATTCAACTTTAATTAAAGTACATCTTCTAAAAGATCATTGTTAAGGCGGCTGCGTTTGTCCGTAAGTATCAGTTTTAGTGACGAAAACCTATAATGAGTTAAATTATTATAATACCCAATCTTTCTAATCTATGCTTTCTAATATTTATTACCTGAGTAGGTGGAATTGCAAAGCATATGTTACTTAAAGCATACAATTCAGGCTCTTCATATTTTCTTTCTTTCCAATAATATAAAACGTTTGTGTCGCTTCTTAAAAATGGTAGATGTAGGTTCTCAATTTTCAAATAAACATCAATAGTTTCGCTTCCGCTACATTACATCTGCCCACTTAAAAAACTTGTTAATAGTTGTTCACCAGCGTCCATATTCGCATTGCTTATTGTAGTGCTCATGCTTTCTGTAGGAATATATTCTGTAGAATATATTGTTTTAAAAAAATAGTCGCTTCAGATCTTTTAGTTGAGGTTATTGTATGATGAAATCTTGGGTCCATAAAAAGGCAGGCATTTAGACCTTCGTTTTCAAGCATTCTGGCAGTTCTATTTTCGAAACATTCTAATAATGTATGTGCGATTTTCCGCTTTAGGCTATCTGTAGATGACTCTTCAACAATGCGCTGCGTAAATAGTTTACATTTTAACCACTGAGCATAGAAGTTACCGTAGTGCAGTTGCTCTTCTTGAAATTTCACGATTGTTGTATGCAAGGGACTGAAAGCATCAATGTAACTGTTAAGGAACTCCCATATGGTTCACCAACTACAAAGTTTTCATCGGCGGATTTGCTTTGAACTGACTCAACGGTTTCTAAGAAACTCCTTGCTGGAAGTAAATCTGCAATCATAGTATACGTCGATCCCCACCTAGTTGGACAATCAAGCTGAGGTAAACGAAGCTTTTTGTATTCAAAAATATCCTTATAGCCGTTAGACGATTTTCTTAAAAAATTTACAAAATTTCTGCAGTTTAATAAATGTGATTTAAATTCATTATTTTTGAAGACATCTAAAGCCCAGAGCTGAGCAGTATGAGCAGCACAACGGCAGATTTTAATGTTTTCTAATCTTTCTGTAGTATCATTTTCATAAAATAAAATATTTCTCAAAAATACGTCATTTTCGTAGTCTCCAGCGTTTGCCTCTTCGTCATCCTCAATTAAGGAGCAGTGCGACAAAATCTTAGTTGTCTTAACCATATTTGCTCCATTATGGGAAGTTATGGACACTATTTGGTTTAAGTTAATGCTGTACTTATTTAATGTATGCAATATTTCCGTAGCTAAATTTACTGACTTGCTTGAAATGGCTCCCTTCAATTCCACCATTCCCAAAACTCTGGATTGAATTCTGCCATCGCTAATAAATTGTGCGCTTATTCCAAAAATATTTCTTTCTTGCCTTTTAGCACTGTCTATTTTAAGTGACAACAACATGTTAATTACTTCTTCTTTTATATTCTTTCTCATGTCGGCAGCTACTAGGTTGACATATTTCTTGCAATTATGAGCATTTAGTCGAAATTTCCTTCCACAAACTTCTCCAACCCCATCACATATTGGGTCAAGAATAGATCTAATGTTTGGTGAATCTAAAACATTAAACGGAATACTGTCTTCTGTTACCAGACCAATACAAGCACGTATCATTTTTTTATAGTAATAGATACTTTGACCTTCTTACATCGCTTTTCAACTGAACTAGGCTTGTAACATAAAGCATTTCTGTTGTCTACAATCTCAATCTGGTGTATTTTGAAAAGATGTCGTTTTAGATTAAGTTTTCTCTTATTTTTTAAATTGCGTTTACATATTTTGCAACATGCTATTCCGTTTTCATTATCATTATTAAAATATTTCAGAATATCTTCATATTGACCTTGAGCCATATTGTGGCAACAACTTTACGCCGGTCCGTCCCGAACAACTGCAGTTTTCCTACTAATGCATAAATGAGAGGTATTGTAATAGAGAAAGAGATCATGGCATATTAAAACCAAAAATGTTCTTAGAAATTATGTTACCCAACAGCATAACACAGAATTTTTTATACAGTCTTCTTCTTCTTGTTTCTTTAGGTCCGAGAAGTTCGCAATTTTTTTTGCTTGCACAAAAAAAAACGGTTGCCTACAACTCAACTCACCATCATTTAAGCAAACTATTTACAACCGCAGCTCACCAATGTTATTTATTTACGCAAAACAAAACAATGTTCATTAATGAGTTTTTGGAGCAGAAAGAGACCATAAAACAAAATTTGTGTGCAAAGTCAAAGTCTGTGAGCGTCGTCGTTCTATTTGTTACGGAAGCAAAGACAGTAAAAAAACGAATTTCATTGCTCTTTCAAAGAGTTGCACACTATTTTTTGTGAGTTGGTCACCAAAAGAGGAAGGGTTTAAAAAATGTGCGACTCCTGATCATGCGAAGAGCAAAGAGTTCTGAGATTTGAGTCTTTTTTCTGAGTCAATTCAAACACTGGTTTGATTTGGTTTATGCGCTAATTTAATTTCTTCATTTTCTAGTATTCCTTTGATTTGTTTGTTATTAGTCAGATTTGGTGTGTGAGAAAGGCTGATAAATTTGGTGCTGCCAGATGTGATGGTTTTATTATTTTCTTGGGATGAATTATTTGTTGCCTTGTGTATAAGGTTTTAGTTACAATATTTTCTATTTTTGTTGTTTTTTGTCTAAATTATATATTGCTTAGTAAGACACTTTGTTTATTAGGTTGTTTGCTGTGTTGAGTTTTTGCTTAAGAGGTTGATTAGAGTTGAAATTTATTATTATACCAGACTCAATTTCTTTGGTGTACCAATCAGTAATTATTTTGCCATTTTCTCCATGTATTTTAATGTCTAAATATGCTATGTTCTTATTTTCTTCTTCTTCTATAGTGAACATTCTAGTTTAAATATAAAGCCTAACAGTTGAAATAAACAACTCCACCAGTTGAAATTAACAGTATACCAGTTGAAATAAACAGCCCACCAGTTAAATATAATATGCTTTAAACACGTCATAGAGGAAACTCGTCTATAAAAAATTAATAGTCTAGAAAATCATAAAACATATATATAATATCATTAAATTAGGGGAAGCGGAAAAAAGTAATAAAGAAATTTAATAGCATAAAATTAGGGGAAGCAAAAAAATGTGAAAGAGTATCTTAAACCATTATGCCAGTGATCGAACCATTTAATCAAATATTCAACTTAACCCACATCTACAATCGAACAGAGTTTTAAAAGTCTGTAGCAGCTTTTCGATTAAGAAATTTAAAGACAATGTTGAAACCGCTATTGTAAAAAACGGTTAAGTAGGATTATTGGAATTGTGAAGATGAAACAAATAACAAGAATTTTTTTCTCGATCAAATAAAAACGATTCGGACGTTATCGATTTATCATCACTTCATAGCGACATAAAACTTGATACAACATATGGTCTACATAAGGACGAGAAAGGTGTCCAGAAAATCTTAAAACAAAAATTTAATAGCATAAAATTAGGGAAAGCGGAAAAAAGTCATAGAGAAATTCAATAGCTTAATATTATGGGAAGCAAAAAGGTGATAGATTATCTTAAACCTTTTTGCCGGCGAATCAACCCATTTACTCAAATATTAAAATTTGAAGATGAAACAAATGAGAATAATTTGTATTTTCAATCTAATGGAAATTATTATCGCAAATAATTCATTAAGCAGATAGTTTTTAATTATGGGCTTTCGCTAAGTTCGTTCATGTCAAAAAAATAATAGCCCAAAAATTACTCTAAATGCTGGGTTTGTAACGATTTTCGGATGAAAAATAGACATGTACATTACTTTCCAGGGAAACCAAAAGTATTTCTTCTATTGTGTACAATGAGCCAGATATTCATCAAACACACTGCAATTTTCAGATTTTTCTATGGAGTTTCCATTATCTTTCTGTTGACATCGAAGTGTTTGTATTCCTCTTATAAATTGTAGTTCTTACTCTTAAGGTGTTTTCAATCAATTTACATAAAGAGCATTATAACTTTAAAATTACTCTTCAGAATTGCTACAGCCAACAAGCAACGTTTATGAAGACATCGACCTGCAACAATAAAGTGTTGGCATTGGAGGTGCCAAAAAATTATTGTTGTCGTAAACTTCAAAAATTGTTGTTCAGAGAACCTTAAAAATATCGCTTAACAAGACCCCAATATTCAGACCCGCTGTAACTAATAAAACTCTGTTAATAACTAAAACAACGCGGAAACACAGCACACAGTATCGTACATTCCCAAAAACGGGGTGACACATAACAATTACCGCGATCACACTCTTATAGATAAGAGAATGACAGGGTCTGTTTTACGTCGCCTTCCACTAATGTCCCAACCACGAAACCCTTATTCAAACAGGCGACATTAAAAAAAATAAAAGAACGTTACACCAAGAAGAAGAAGCGGACACCAATTAAAAAAAATAAAATTTATAACTATATTTACATAGGAAAATAGTTGATTTACATTTACCAATCCATCGATAATCTAGTCTAGACTATAGACCAGAAAATTTGGTCTATAGTTCCCAAAACCTCCCACACCCGTGCATAATGCCCTAAAAAGAGCGTGTCTCTTAACAATGAATGCGATCACACTTTCATGGATAAGAGTAGAAGATAACATTTAATAAACGAAAAGTAAATTTCTTAAAAATTCAACTGAGCTGCAAACTGCATAGAATTTTCTTTTAAAGTACTTATATTAAAGAAAAAAGTTTCACACAGCAGTTTACTCCCCGAAAATAAGGCGCCGAAAGTTAAAAAGAGAGACAAATGCCTCCAAACCGCCAAATCCTTAAAATAACCTATTATTGAAACAAGTGGGTTAAGGTCCTCACCACGTCCTCTCGGCCATGGTACTTTAGAAATTTAATCAAGTCTTGTAAAAAGCATGTTGTAAATAGCAACGACCTTTTTAAGGCACACTCTGTGCACAGGAATTACTCTCTCACGGTATAAGAAATAGAGAGAAAAATGTTTTCAAGCAACAACACCTAAACATTTAAACAAGTGGGAGTGCGTCGTCGCCACCCGAGTGGAAGAAGCCCGCAGCTACCGCTTACGGTAAGGTGTTTCATCACCTCCTTTAACAAAGCCAATACAATACAATTAATTACCTTCGACTTTCTCCTTTGGATTACCAATATCAAAAATAAAAAGAGATGATTATTTTCCTTTGCCACATGAAAACCACATCAAGATATCTTCATCTGCGTCTAGAAAAAATCTAAACAATCATCGGGTTAGCGGAAAATTCCAAAGAAATTGTCCAACACCAGAATACAAAACAAACGCACTGCACCTTTCAAACGTTCCACAAGGTCACAAGCACACTTTTCACATACATTCTACTTGAAAATCAAAACGTTGCAACAAATTGTCACACTTAAATTCTAAAGACAGGATTCATTAAAATAGTAACAATTATACACACGATCACGTACAATGCATAAACGAAAATGTTTACCATGTGGACGGACAATTATAAATAAAGGTTAAGAACTGGCACGAATTCATTTCCTTTATGACTAACATTAACAAACCTGATCTAAACGTCAGTCGGTCAGTCTGTCAATATGGTAGGAATTGCGTCAGTGAGTCGCTTGTATCCGCACTCTTCGACAATAATACTTCGCATATGCAAAATCAAAGCAATGTTTTGTATAGATCGTTAAACGAGCAGAGACTTAGTCGGCAGCACACAAAATGGTGTTGATAAGCCGCCCATAATAACGGAGAAACATGCGTCTACCAGATGGTAATGTAATTGCTTTAACTTCGCTGACTTACTTTTCCTTCCCTCTATATCAAACAACAACAAACCTGATCTTTTTCCTAAATAATAAATAATTACAATCGCTGAAATACCACACACAAAGCAACAGTTTCAAGGGCAATGACCTCACTCGCTAGTTAATCACACCCCCAATATCGGACTTTGCATTCCAAAGAAAGGCTCAGAAATATGAAGATCGCTGAAGCAATGAACTCACTCGATATTTAATCATACACCATATCAAATAAAAAAGGGTCACATCACGTCCCCCATACACAAGCTAAAAAAAATTTATTATCTAAGACTATCTGAAAACTACATAGGATTTTTATATACCCAAATAAAAAAGGGGGTCCTTCACGTACTCACATCCAAGCTAATAAAAACTTAATTATCTTTGACTATCTGAAAAACTACATAGGAGTTCCTATACCCAAATAAAAAAGGGTCACATCACGTACTCCTATCAAAGCTAATAAAAATTAATTATATAGGATTTCCTATATCAAAGCTCATTAAACTTGATTAATGTCCCTGTCCCTGTATCCCCTTCTACTGGCATTTTACTTTTTAAAACAACGTATTTCGGCTGTTGAGTTTTGATTTTGGTTTTTGTTGAGTGAGTGAAAATAGTGATCATTATTAAGATTTACGCGGCTGTTGTTGTTCTTTTTTCGTTTTGGAGAAGGATCGGTGTCAAGGATGCGGTAGTAGTTCCCTCCGAAGGAGGATGCCATTACTGCGACTCGACAGAAAGGTGAATAATTATGTAAACAGTTCCAAGAAGAAAAAATAATCACTAATAAGAGACGCTGATTGGATTTGTCGATATGTAAGAGAGCAAAAAAGCGAGAACGAGGCGATATTAAAGACACAACTGTTTTCAACGAGAACTGGTTGAAGACTGCCCACACATACAGTTTACGACCAAACGTTTCAAATTGGGCGGAAGAAACGTTTTTGCAATGTCCTTGAAAAGAGTGGCATGATTGAACGTGACGAAGGCTTTTGTAAGGTCAAGAGCCACGAGGACCGTCCTGTCGTTGGGCTTGTTCTAGTTAAGGCCGCGACTTATACGTGTGGTGATGGCAAGTAAAGCAGTTGTTGTGCTGTGCTGCTTGCGATACCCATGCTGGTGATAAGCCCACTGATGGTGTTCGATCAGGCTGGGAAGGAGCAGTGCCTCCAGCGTCTTAGATACTGGCGAAAGCTAGGAGATTGGTCTGTACGATTCTCCTTGCATGCGACTTTGCTGCCTTCAGTAGCGGTACCACTCTGCTCATTTTATAGGCATCGGGAACTAAGTGAGTGGCTAGCGACAGATTGAGCACGCACTTTGGTCATGTACTCTACTCCCGGGGTATCCAAGTGCTCAACATCAGCATTGAGATTCCGTGTGGACCCAGTGCCTTTGAGGTCTTTGCGCTGCGGGTGACATGTGCAACTTCGTCAACGGTAAATTGTGGTGGTACCTCTTCGACTCGGAAATCACGAATACGACGCATCGTTCGCGATCGTTCAAAGTTGAACTCGTTTTAAGAAACGAATAATAAAGAAAACCTTAAGAACTTTTCCGCTGGCAGAATGTTCAAAGTTGAACATATTTTAAATTGGGTGTTGGGTAATGTTGCATTCTTAAGTGCAACCCATAAAATTGTACATTAGATACTATTTGTACGATCGCACAAGATCATGCGATTCCACATGGTGATAATGGCCTGTGATAAGAGCGGCCGCACACACAAGAAATGTAACCCTTTTCGAGTACTTGTGACGAATACCAGCATATGGGATGTTCACATGCTATTAAAAATTGTATTATATATTTTGTATTGTACGAGTATATTTTGCCTTCGCTTTGATTTGTAATCTTTGCTGGAGGTGATACTAGATGACTTGAAATATTTTCAACATTTGATATAATCACTTTTTGTATAAATAAAATTTAGTATCTTACAAATACTCAACATGGAATGACGTCTTTCAGTTCATTTTTGGTCCATTCGAGCATTAAAAGACGAAGAGTAAGAAACTATAAGTTAAAAAAAAAATCAGATCTTTAGCGCCAGAGCTAAAGAAATTTTTTTTACCGCCTGAGGTAAAATTGAAAAATCAACGAGTTTTCCCCCACCAGTGGTAAGAGACTCGGAGTAATAAATACTCACCACCTTTGGAATAATAAATATTTCATAAAAAAAAACGAGTTTTCCCCCACCAGTGGTAAGAGACTCGGGGTACTAAATACTCACCACCTTAAGAATAAAAAATATTCTAAACAGAAAAAGAGTTTTCCTGCACTACCAAGATCTCTACGAATAAAATGGAGATTATGAAATAAGGCCATCGAAAGAAACACCATGGTCGACGAACGTAAACTTCAAGCAGTACCCCTTCTCAGCGAAGAAGAATTGAAGGATGTCCGACTTGCCAACAAGAGAGGTAGACATCTGAGCTGGGATGCACTGCGGAAATCAACACGGTGATTCGGAAGGGGCCCAACTCTATTGAAACCAGCACTATGATGCAGCTACAGTGGTTATACGTCGCTGATATTAATATGTAGTAAATTAATCTATAAAAAATTACAGAATACAGCGACAACTGGTAGCTAGATATAAGTTAAATACAGTCCACATTATGTTAACAAAAGAACAATAGATTATTTTCCGCTGGCAGAATGTTCAAAATTGAACACGTTTTAAGAAAAGAATAATAAAGAAAACCTTAAGAACTTTTTCCGCTGGCAGAATGTTCAAAGTTGAACATATTTTAAATTGTGTGTTGGGTAATGTTGCATTCTTAAGTGCAACCCATAAAATTGTACATTAGATACTATTTGTATGATCGCACAAGATCATGCGATTCCACATGGTGATAATGGCCTGTGATAAGAGCAGCCCGCACACACAAGAAATGTAACACTTTTCGAGTACTTGTGACGAATACCAGCATATGGGATGTTCACGTGCTATTAAAAATTGTATTTGTATATTTTGTATTGTACGAGTATATTTTGCCTCCGCTTTGATTTGTAATCTTTGCTGGAGGTGATACTAGATGACTTAAACTGTTTTCAACATTTGATATAATCACTTTTTGTATAAATAAAATTTAGTATTTTACAAATACTCAACATGGAATGACGTGTATTTCACTCAGATAGCGATTTGACCGAAGCCGCAACTTACCAATTCCAGGCGTTCAGAGGTTATAAAGTCGGATGGTCTACTTATGGAGAGAATTATGGGAAGGTGGTCCGATCCTAGTGAGATGACGGGTTGCCAGGTGATGTCGTTGATCAGACCAGGCATGACAAAGTTATGTCTGGAGAGCTATGGCAATCGCGGATAATCAGCGTTGGGGCGTCCTCATTCACTGTACAAAACATGGAGCTAACAATTTGCTCTGCCAAATGCCCTCTGTCCGTTGTTTAGGAGAGAATGCCACAGTTCGTGGTGAGCATTAACGTCTCCTAGTACCAAGCGGTCATTGCCTAGCACCAGATTTCTTATGTGAGGATAATAAAACGTTGTACAGCTCTATCTCGGCCGTTCCAGATTGGACTGCTACCCCCAAACATTCCATATATGGGTCTCTAGAGTCAAGCTCAGGCGAAATAGGTCTGCACAGAATGTTGTAATAGGAAAAGAGTCCTCCACTTCTGATGCAATCCTACGTAGCACGTTGTATCCGTCACAACTGTGCATGCTGCAGGTGGCATTCAGCTTAGTTTCCTAGATCGCAGCGACCATGATGTTCCTCGGCTCATAGACTTTATTAATAAATTGCAAATTAATTACAAAATCAATGCACTGTCAGGGGTGGCAACAGCAATCTGTGGTGTAAGATGCTGTATATGTTGATGCAGTTGCGAGGCAGACTGCGGGGGAGTCTCATAGTTGGATGATGATGACGACGACGAAAATGTAGACGGCGATGATGACACCAAATCCAGAGACCCACTGCTAACTTTGTTGATACAGTACAAGGCAACAAAATCCGCTTCGCTATACTCCCTGATGTGGTTCAGACCTGAACAGCTCCTGAGTGCACGCACTCCATGCAACGATTAGCCTTACAGCCGTAGCACGGTGGCGTATACGGTCCAACAAACCGAGCAGATCCAAGGTCTGGGGTTTTGTTCCATCACGGCTCGGACCTGTAATATTCGGAGCAGGCATTCCGAAAAGTGCTGCTCCCACGACGAACAAATGGACGAACAAAAACCATTTATTGTTGAGGTGACTGCCCCTGGCCGAAGAGTGTTGGCTTCGGGTCAATCCGGTACATTGAACCGGCAGTCGCGGGATTAAGGGTCTTTAGTAAAGTGTATTGGGGCTTGATAGGTGTCATAAGTGAAGTGAAGCTTCTACTTCAGATAGTATTCCTGAGTTTAAAACAGTTTTGTTGTAATTATTCATTGACATAAATGTTAGTGTTTGTTTGCGAGAGGAACAAAGAAAAAGAAATAAAACAACGTATTTAGATTTCAAATTAAATCTGTGTGTGCTGCTTTATTGAGCGAGTATTTTACCTTTGTGCGAATAGGTGGTTATGCGAGATGATCGATTGGCGATTCAAATAGCGATTGATCGCAAAGACCGAGTCATGGATGTCGCAAGGGCTTTTCAGCAACCCCCGCTACTCGTTGTAAACCACTCTCTTTATGCTTTTATGCGGATAATCCGCATAGAGCAAAAAGGAAAGCACAAGAGGAGAGTATAAGACGAACCCGAAAGGGTTGCCAATCAATACGTGACGTTTACGCTAGAGTGGGGAGTTGTGGGCAACATTTAGGATTAAACATTGCCGGCCTCCTTGCAACATCGGACTGTGTTGCAACTTATTTTAAACTTATAACTAGAGATATTTCTATTTATATTAATAAGATAGGAGAAAGGAACGTAATTCAGTTTCAGTGAGCGAAATTCATATTTTTTTTTTATTATTTATATTTTTAAATTATAAACCGCGACTAATGAGCAGGTCCCGAGAGAACCCACCCGAACTTCGTATATTGGGCTAACGGGAGCCCAGGCTGCGCGAAGACACGACCGACAATAATTTTGGCGTAAACTTCCGGTCCCAATACCAGCGCCACTGCCCCGGAGCGGTAAAACGAAGGATCCGCCAGCTCGAAGCCTTTAAAATTGTCCTTTATGGTCTCAGGAAGGGACACCACGGGAGTGGCACCCTGATCTAGCTTTGCCACCTTAGCTGTTATAAAAAGCCGTTCTGAGGTATCGTGGCACGAAGCTATTTCGAAGTGGCAGTACGGGGCGCCCTCAACACGCGCAACCGGCCACCGTAACTGATGCACCAGTGACTCGCACACATGACTTATTCGACAGCACGGGTCCAACAGGGCCCGTGCGATGATCATTTTCTCGGGGAGACAGAGTCGAACAAGTAATGTGGGGGCCAGGGTGATCAGCCGGCTTATGGCGATCGTGGGCGTTACCGCAGCGCGTATCGAAGACACCGACGTACTTGACACTGGCGACCGGAGCGGAGCAATGGGCTGAACAAAGGCCGGGGACTGACGTGGTTTGGGTGGCTGATGTTTTTTGTTTTTTCCGAGTTTGGGTTTCGAGGCGCGAGATCGAGAATGCAGATGCGTATGATGGGCCTGTCCGCATGATCGACAACGGCTCGACGGAATCAAAAAAACTAATGGAAAGGGCGCGATAAACTAATAAAAATTAATCAGTCAATATGACCAATTTAGTAACAGGTCGTCTTACAATTCCCAATGATGTTCGAATATCGACGACCCAAACATGACCGTCATCTCCCGGATAGAGTCGAACGACCCGACCTAATCTCCACGACGTGGGCGGTAGCTGTTCGTGACGAATGACGACTAAATCGTCCACCTGAACATCGCGTTGTGGGAGTTTCCATTTGTACCGTTTTTGAAGACTATGCAAATATTCTTCCTTCCATCGAATGCAAAACTGGTGGGTCAATGCTTTCATTTTGCGATAGCGATTAACTAAAGTCAAAGGCGAATCCTCAGAAACAAGTTCCGGAGGGGATAAAATGGGGGCTCCGATCAGAAAATGACCAGGCGTAAGAGCGATTATCTCATGAGGACTATCATTCATAGGGCAAAGAGGGCGGGAATTTAAACATGACTCAATACGAGCCAGAACAGTGGAAAGTTCTTCAAATGTGTATCTGAGGTCCTTTGCATGCCGACGAAAATGAAGCTTGAAGCTTTTTACTGCTGCTTCCCAAAGGCCTCCCATGTGGGGTGCACCTGCAGGTATGAACTGCCAAGTGAGATGTTGATAGCCTAATGAAGAACAAACCCTATCACGACTTTCGCGAAGAAAAACTTTGAAATTATTTTCAATTTCGTGAGAGGCGCCCACAAAATTAGTGCCATTGTCCGAGAACAGCGATTTCGGGCAACCCCGACGAGCGATAAAACGATGAAATGCAGCTAAAAACATGGCCGATGATAAGTCTGATGTGGCTTCTAGGTGGATTGCTTTTGTTGAAAAACAAACAAACACGCAGACGTATGCCTTTGTGATACGACAAGCCCGACCAGTAAAAGACTTGATGTCGAAAGGACCTGCGAAATCTACACCAGTAGTATGAAATGCCCTGGTAACAACAGTTCTCTCAGGAGGAAGAGCGGCCATAATCTGACTGCATGAGCTCTTTCTCTCAAGGAGACAAGGCTTGCATCGATTGATGACTGTGCGAACGAGAGTTTTTAATCGAGGAACCCAGTATTCAATGCGTGTGATGCGAAGCATTAATTGATTTCCTCCATGAATGGAAATCAAGTGTACGAATTCGAGAACCAGGCGAGCGAAACGACATGAATATGGCAAAACGATAGGATGGCGTTCAGTGTACGAAAGCGTAGGTGACTTTGACAAACGCCCGTTGAGACGAAGAACCCCTTCACGATCGAGAAATGGGTTCAAAGGTAATAGGGAACTTCTCGAAGGTAAAGGTGATCTATCTAATAGACATTTGTACTCCTCGGCGAAGTGAGCCTTTTGCGCTAAGATAGCCAGGCGGAGCTTTACCGCTTTAATTTCTGAAGAATCGAGGGTAGTAGATGTAAAACTACGACGTCCTTTATTGACAGGACAAGTACGATGAAAGAAACGTAATACATATGACAGAACCCGTAAAGCCTTATCAAGTGAGGAAAATCTTTCCAGAACATCTTCATACCCAGCAAAGAATGTAACGTGAGTTTTTACTGCTCGCATCTCAAGATCAGTATCGAGTGAAGTTAGGTCTGAAGTGTTCCAGTCAGAGGATTCCGAGCACAACCACTGAGGCCCGTGCCACCAGAGATCCGAAGTGGCAAGTTCTGCGGGCGAAGTTCCGCGACTACCTAAATCGGCAGGATTGTCCTCTGACCTCACGTGATACCAATTGGTGTTCCCTACGTTCTCCTGAATACGACATACCCTTTTTGCAACAAATGTTGTCCATGTTGAAGGAGTCTTTTTCAGCCACGAAAGAACAATTGTTGAATCAGTCCAGCAATATACCTTTTGAATGGGTATGTCGATTTCTCCTAACACTGATTTTAGAAGATCTGAGGCTAACACTGCTCCACAGAGTTCCAATCGAGGTAGTGAAACAGACTTTAATGGCGCTACTCTCGTCTTGCTCGAAAGCAAATGAGTATGAAAAGTTCCAGATAACGTCTTAGTTCGAATATATATCACCCCCGCGTATGCCTTTTCCGAGGCATCAGAAAAAACATGTAGTTCAGCCGAACTGGCAGGGGAATAGTGAACCCAACGCGGGATCCGTATAGAATTTACCCCAGTATACGTGTCGACAAATGTTTGCCACGAGTTTTTAGTCCCAGATGGAAGCAAATCGTCCCAGCTGATATTATCCAACCAGATCTTCTGCATAATGATTTTTGCGACGACAATAACCGGAGCTAGCCAACCTACAGGGTCAAAAAGTTTGGCGATAGTAGAAAGTACTTCCCTTTTCGAATAACTGGACTTTCTTTGTATTGATTCCACACAGAAGAAGAAAGTATCCAGTTGAGCGTTCCACCTAATGCCCAAGGGCTTGGAACTACTAGATTCAACAAAAGACAAAAGCTGGGCATCTACAAGATATTCTGACGGAAACCCGGCTAGAATGGACTTATGATTAGAAGTCCATTTTCTCAATTCAAACTTGGCCGAAGACAGACATGAAATAAGCTGATCGCGAGCGATCAGAGCTGTATTAAGATCGTGGGATCCCGCTAGAACGTCATCAACATACATCGACTTACGTAGTATATGCGCTGCGAGTGGATATTTTGCATCCATGTCATCCGCTAACTGGAGTAGCGTCCGAATGGCTAGAAAAGGGGCACAGTTGACGCCAAAAGTTACAGTATGTAACTCGAAGTCTTCAATTTCGTTAGAAGGAGAATCCCTAAACAAAATCCGCTGAAACGGAGCGTGAGCGGGGTCTACCCGAATTTGCCTGTACATTTGAGTAATGTCGCAGTTAAATACAAATTGGAAAAGACGCCAGCGCAAAATCAATAAAACCAAATCTGACTGAAGAGTGGGACCGACCTGAAGAATGTCGTTAAGGCTAATCCCATTTGACGTCTTATTGGACGCATTAAACACAACACGTAGCTTGGAGGTCTGTTTGTCCGGATTTATGACTGGATGTTGAGGCAGATAGCAAGAACGTGAATTACCGGCGTGAGATCGAGAAACGAGCCGCATGTGGTCCAGCTGCGAATATTCTCGAATAACGCTGTCATAGACATCCTTAACCAGTGGTTTGCGAAGAAGCGAGTTTTCATTTCGAATAAACTGCTTGAGGACATTAGAACGCGACTCACCTAACTCCAAGATATGAGGGTAGTCAGATTTAAATGGAAGGGTTACCACGTAGCGGCCTTCTGAATTGCGGCGCGTTGTGGCCCTATAGTTTTCCTCACAAAATTTATCAGCGGGGGACAAAATTCGTCGTTTAGGAGCTTCCTCTAATTCCCAAAATCGAAGTAAAGTTTTATTTAGACTGTCTTCCTCAGCGAATTCTAAAGTGGTAGTAAATACCTGAACAGGTGAGGGCGGAATTGGACCAGTAATGATCCAGCCGAATACCGTGTTCTGCGCTAACAACGATCCCAAGACATTTTGTTGGGTACCACACAACAAAATGCTAGGATACAAATCTGCGCCGATCAGCAATTCAACAGGACGACAATCAAAAACGTGAGAATCGGCTAAACGAAGGTTTGGTAAACGGGAGGAAAAGTCTGAGCTAACCGAAAATGAGGGTAAATTACCCGAAATTTTCGGAAGCACCACCGCAACTGTTTCCAAAGATAGGGATGAGTCAAACCGAGAGCCTATGCAAATCGAACAATTTTTACGAGACGTGACCGAAAACGACTGATTTATGCCAGAAACCCGGGCAATGGTAGAATGGGTCGACAATCTAAGTCTATTTTGTAGACCTTCAGTTATAAACGAAGCTTCTGACGCAGGGTCGATAAGAGCACGAGCGGTATACGAATTACCCTGGTGAAGAATGTTCACCATTGCTGTTCCCAACAGTACTCTGCGATCTTGTGAGGTATGATATACCTGCCTATTTATAGAAGTGGAAGCTGGAACATTGGCGGATGTTGATGGCAGAAGGTTGGTATTAACATTTTGAGGGGGCCGACTTGCAACAGGATTGGCTGAGGCAGCAAGGGCACGGATCGATTCCTGCGGACGATGCAAAAGCGTGTGGTGCTTCTTATGGCATTCATTGCAGGTATTTTTACTCGGGCAGTCTTTAACAGAATGGCCACGCGATAAACAATTTATGCAGCAATTATGCTTTTTAATGGCCGAAAACTTTGCATCGACAGAAAATGCTATAAACCGAGGACACGTGCGCAAAAAATGATTCTGCTCTGGGCAAAGCACGCACCAAGCTCGCGATTCCACCTGAGATCGATCCGACGAGTATGCATTTGTATAATGCGTTTTAACTTTTTGGCCAGTGGGCTTTTTTGCAGTGTCAATACCCTTCAGATCCCGAAGACAAGCCAATGTTTGAATTCTTTCCGTAAGGAAAGAATCCAAATCTCGCCACGAGGACAAAGCTGACTTGTCTTTTACGCTTTGCTCCCATAAAGCCACGGTGATCTTCGGTAGTCTTTGAATGCACACGAAGACTAAAATCGGGTCCCAGTGGTCAGTGATTACGTCGTACACTGCCATGGCCGATAAACACCCATTTATACCACGTTGTATGGACTTCAGACCGGCATTAGACTCGTTGTCTAAAACCGGAAGATCAAAAAGTAATTTTAAGTGATTATTCACAAGAATTCACAAGCTTTCCAAGCGAGAGAAAAGCTGCGGTGGGTCAAGGGAAATTTAGAAACGATTTCCTTAGCTTCCCCACTGGTTTTGCGCACCAGATGGCATAACGTTTCGATATCACTTAAGCGCGAGTTGTTTATGTATACAGCGGTAAAAAGATCTCGGAACGTTGGCCACGAAAAGAAATCGCCCTCAAAGACATCAGTATCACAGGGTGGCAACGCGAGATTATGAGTAGCGAGATCATTGTGTTAAAACCGTATTTGTTTTTTGAGTTTCTTCACTGTGAGCATTGGATCTATCGGAATAGTTCGATATTGATACGTCACAGGAAGACCTATCTCGATTTCCCACAGTGCGAGGAGAATCTACAAAATTCTCCAACACCGGGTTAGCCAAACGTAAGGGAGTAGGAGGCGATGGTTTTGACGATGCTCGAAACTGATCAAGTTTACGATTAATGCTTGACAGGGCATGTACGAATGCTTTATAAGCGGCGTCATATTTACTATCCGCAGCGTCTATATCGTCCCTAGTCGCATCCTCCATAGTTTGGAGATGTGTAAGACATGAGTCATACATATCCTTGGCTTTACTCCACAAGGCTCTCGCTTCTGAGCTCTGTATTTCCAGTGAATAAATGTCGAGATCTTCATCTCGTAGAGCACTAAAGTTCGCATCAAATTTCACTAGAGCATCAGAGGCTCTTATGAAGAAGTCGAGAGGAGTGAGCGACATTGTAAAGGCAAACTAAGCAAAAACCGCGGAGAAAAATTAATTAAAAGTCCTAAAATGCGAGAACAATCTTCTTCAAACTGAAAATAACTGCCAAGGGTAAAGAAAACTTCAACTAAATTTCGCAAAAGATTCGGAAAAATATTAGAAATTAGTTGAGAGCACGAAAATACCTTTTGTTTTACCATTTTGTTTTGATAGTCGTTTCTATCTTCGAAATCGATTACCGAAGCGATTAAATCCGAAAACAATTCAAAATGTCGAAATTTGTCGTATAGCCCGGTTGTAGGGTAAACGCAAATGGAATACGAAACTAAGTTACAATCAGTTAACCAACCTATTACAGGTAAAGACCAGAAAAATAGAACAAAATTCTTTGTAAACAATTTTATTTAAAAAAACTATGTCTATGTCGACCGACTGTAGGGTACTAAGCAGAACAAACTACACGACACTGTCCAAAAGCGATAAAAAATAAGAATTTTGTTAAAATTATTATTTTTAATATTTTATGTCTACTAGACCGACTGTAGGGTGTACGTAGTCTAATAGGACCGAACGAAGATCACTGTAGCGAACCACGACAAGAATCAGTACAAAATAAAAAATCACGAAATGATCTACAAAAATTTTCCTACACAAAAAATAAGCCGTACTTATTCACCGGCACTAGGCTGTAATATGTAATAACGAAATAAACGAAGCAAAATAAGGCGGCGAATGTACGTTAATATGTGCGTATGGTATGTGTGCGTCTATGCTGTGACGTAGGCACCCACGCAATAGAAATTCAAGTACGCGTGCACTTACAAACCGAATGTAGGTAAGCGGAGTGTGTGTGACGTAGGCTACCACACAATGCAGATGATCAAGCGTTGACCGTGGTGGTTGATTCTTCTTCGTTTTGGGAATTGTTGTTGTTATTCCGCGAAGGTTTTTCTCTATGATAAATAAACGACACGGAGAGAGCAAGTAAACGAAAACACCACCAATTTTAAACGGTCAACACTGGATGCACTTGCATTGTATATTTCGCGAGGATGTTTTTATTATATAAATTATTAATTTATTTATTTTGAATAAAAACACTGATACGAAATTAAATAGAACTAACAGTGGACTGTAATTTACGCGACTTATAGCGACAACCGGGATAAATAATTTAATTTTTAAACAAAGGAAACGCGATAAGGGAATTGTAAGTCGACCAGAGTTGGTCGAAATTGTTACTTCTTTTGTTTTAAAAAAAAATATCACTCGCGAACACTCACTTAATGGAAACTGATTACGTACCTTTTTGTTGCTGGACAGTGTATGGATGAGGTAAATTTGATGATTGGATGTGTCTGTGGTTGGTGAGTGGTGGATGAAATCCGTGATGTTTTTCTCTGCAGGGAGAAAAATAAACAAACGATGGTTAGCGACCAAAATCCGAGATATCCGGCTCGTGTGGACCAAATGTTTGTTTGCGAGAGGAACAAAGAAAAAGAAATAAAACAACGTATTTAGATTTCAAATTAAATCTGTGTGTGCTGCTTTATTGAGCGAGTATTTTACCTTTGTGCGAATAGGTGGTTATGCGAGATGATCGATTGGCGATTCAAATAGCGATTGATCGCAAAGACCGAGTCATGGATGTCGCAAGGGCTTTTCAGCAACCCCCGCTACTCGTTGTAAACCACTCTCTTTATGCTTTTATGCGGATAATCCGCATAGAGCAAAAAGGAAAGCACAAGAGGAGAGTATAAGACGAACCCGAAAGGGTTGCCAATCAATACGTGACGTTTACGCTAGAGTGGGGAGTTGTGGGCAACATTTAGGATTAAACAGTTACTCTAGTAAAACGTACTATTGGACTTGGTGGCTTATTTTATTACATATCAAATAAATAAAATATTATCGATGTATTTTATAAATTTTATGAATGTTAAAACAGAGATACAATTAGATTCCTAGCCACGCCTTATGTTGTACACCCCGCCAAATGACCCAGTTCCAGTGCAGATTAGAAGCCACATAACTTGACCCCTACTGCATAATAGTGGTTGCCACGCCTCAATCTATATAGTAACTCTCACACAAACATCTGACATATTGTTAGTTATATGGTTATGATGATTTTTTTAAATACCTATTGTATTTAATCAATTGTTTCTCCAACATAAAATGTTCCGAAAAAAAATATTAGAATGTGAATACACACCAGTTGGGTAGAAATTCAATGGCATTCATCTCTGTTAATAGTTATACAATTTTAAGATTTTTTTCCCAAAGACGTATAAAATCTTCTGAAAATTTTGAGACATGTAAAATTTGTTTGTCCAGTTCGACGTGGAATGCTCTATAGAGAAACTTTTACATGACATAAAGACTTATCTTTTACTTGTAATGCATAAACGACCATTTAAAATGTAATTATTTCTGATAATTGTTCTACGGGAAATTGGATTAATGTATTTAAAGCCTAAAAACTAAATAATTTTGTATAAGTGAATTTTATTTTCCCCGTTTTTTTAATTTTTTTTCTCACACAGTTTTTTTTATTAAATATCATGATAATAATCTTTTGTTATTATTGTATAATATGTTCGTTTTATGAATATTTTATGATAGTAACAGTCCAAAACATGCATTTTATATTTGCCATCAGGTGATACAGCGATGTGGTTTTTTTTGTTATCTGTAATGGTTAAGTTTTTGTATCGATATTATGGCGACTATTCTACACTGCATGTTGATATTCTACGTCGTGTGATTAACCACAAACACTCACCACGTCCACTACATAGTTGCTGATTTCGGATTAGATCCCTATTGCTGATTATTCGACTTCATCTGGCCGTTAACAATAGGCGCGAAGTATGGATGTGCCATTGCCTCACGAGCAGTTAATCGCTCAACATGGTCATAACGTAAAAGCTTATCGAGAAAATCAAGCGCTTCTGGTGACACAAGATGCTGGTTGTCGGAATGAACAAAGCGTTCCCATCGTTTGCGTGAGTGTCTTTGCAATATATCATGGAACCGTGGATCCAGTTCGATGTTGTACTTATCCAGATATGCGTAGAGCTCCTCAGTGCCCAGCACTTTAGCTATACGGACAAGTTGGTCATAATTGTCGTGGCCATGGAAAAATGGTTCCTTTCTGAATATCATTGATGCTAGCATGCAGCCTAATGACCACATATCTAATGAATAATCGTACATTTGATAGTCCACCAATAACTCGGGACCCTTAAAATAGCGTGATGCTACTCGAACATTGTACTCTTGGCCGGGATGATAAAATTCAGCCAAACCCCAATCAATCAGGCGAAGCTTCCGATTTTCATGATCAATCATTACATTATGTGGTTTGACGTCTCGATGCATAATACCCATACTATGGCAATAATCTAGCGCCTTCAATAATTCGAACAGGTAGTAACGTATTTCATAGTCCGTAAGCGTTTGATACAACTGTTTAAAATCTGTGTTATTAACGTGCTCAAAAATTAGGGCAGGTGTGCGCGACACTGGGTCTTTCACCACAGCTAACAACGTAATAATGTTAGTTCCTCCACGCAAGTTTTCCAAAATTTTAATTTCACGCTTAATCTTCTTTTTTTTCACAGGCTTCAAAATTTTGACTACACATTTTTCATTATTGGTGATATTTATGGCTTCAAAAACTTCAGAGTACTTGCCACGGCCCAATTTACGCACCAACTGGTAATCATCTTGATTAGCCCAGTCGACAACATAATTTTCATAGTCCCAATATTCGTCCGGCTTGTGCGCATTCACATCCGTATAAACTCGTGCGGCACTCGGCAAAGTCATTATGTTATGAAAATATGTTTTGGCTATTACTTCTTCACTTGCCGACGTAGTTGCTGTATGCTTCCAAAAATACTGTGAGCGTTGATAAAAGGATCTAAAATGATAGTAAGGAATATAAGAGTTACAAAATCCACGTAAAAAACTTGTATGCCAGAGTTTAAAATGCATTAACAATTTTATATAATGATTAATCTTATTACTAATTAAAACAAGAAAAATGTCGTTAAGTTCAGCCAGGCCTAAAACAACGTCCACCGTCACTACGACATTAAAGAGCAACAAAAAAGAGATTTGTATTTTGAGTCCTTTCTGCGCATGCGCCCAACCCTTTTAAATTCAATGTATTTATTTAATTAAACTGAGCCTTTTGGGTTATACGTTGATAAAAAATACATTTATAAAAATGACTTATTTTATAGAATGAACATAACTAATTTTATGCAAAAAAAAAACCCTAAAAGTTTACACTACCAACACAAATTTATTAAAACAAAACTAGTAAAAAGGCTATTCGGGCGTGACCGACTATATTATCCCTCTGCTGCGCTGCTCCGCCTCAAGACGGGCATCAGATAAATTTCAAAAGCTCGCAAAGTTAAATTTTATTTGTTGTGAAACGCAATTCTGTTTGTACACGATATATCACTCCTCATTTTGTTGGTTGTCGTGTGGAGCACGCAGAGTTTTTAAGTTACAAAAAAAACCCAATAAAAAGTGAAATAAATTATTTTAACGACAACACAATTTTCGATATTTTATTCTAATAAGTTATCCTCGTCAGATTGTATCGAAAATTTATTCGGTAACTAGATAAGTGTGTTTTCTATGAAATAGTTTAATTGGTTTTTGCTGTTTTAACATAAAAGAATTAAATTTTCAGGACTGTCTAGAGGCGGAGTCGCGCAGTCAACCCAATTTTTTCTTGTATGTTATGTTATTATATACAGTGTTTCGGGCACGTGTTTTTCCGCGACTTTAACCTCATTTTTCATCGTAAACCAGCCATGTTGAGCCGAAAGACGTATTATAAGCTATCGAAGATGTCCCAGATTTTGATAGCGGTGATGATGTTGCTGATCCCGATTTTATGTGTACGGAAGACAAGTTGATGATCGCGCAATGTTTATTAGGATCAAATGAACTCTCGAATGTAATTGACGTGAGCATTAATATCAATAATAATTAATAACGATCACAATCACGACAGAGAAAAAGTAAACATAAGCCCAATCAAATATTGCAATTGCAAATAGAAGAAGACGGCCCGAAACCACACATTTTGACTTCTGGGGAGTACAGGGATGCAGGTAATAAAATGAAAAACGACTGCCAAGAATTGTAAAATATCCTTTGGAAGAAACGAAATTTGCAGGTGCACGTCAACAAAGTGGTTTTCCGCGGCTCGACACAGCTACCAATTGAATTGAACGCGCTCAAGACACCATATGCGTGTTTCGTTTTCTTCCTGACCGACGAATTCGTACAAAATGTAGTTTGCAAAAACAATTTATTAACTAAATTTTCCACCATCGAGCAGGAAGTACGTAAGGGCATTTTATTTTTTATGTCTGTATTTCGTTACCCGAACGTACGTATTGGTCCAAAAACGCATTGCCGCCGATCCCTGCCCGATGTTTGATATGACAATTTTGGCCACTGGTGCATTTTCTCGATCGCAGCGGCAAAAAACAGTGCAAATTGGCCGTTTGCAAATCAGAGGCGCAAGTCTATTGCACAAAATGCAAGCTGAATCTGTGCAACTCGACAGCCAAACAATGCTTTATAAATTTTCATAAGCAATAGAAGCTTTTACCATTTAATTTATCTTTATATTTCCCCCAATTTCACTCAATAAAAATATTATTTCTGTATTAAACCTGTTTAATTTTTTACTTGTCGTGTTTCTCAGCGACCGAATATTAGTCTATTTTGCATTTTATAGCAAAAATCGAAGGCTGGTGCAGCAGAGGGTTATACCCTTGACTTCTGGATCTTCTGGAAAGCCAACTGAAATTGAAACTAACGTCATTTCTTTACACAAGGAGCTTACTTGTGCCAAATTTCAGCAAGATTTGTTGTAATATGTGGATTTTAGAGCTAAAAACGTATCAAATGAACGTATGTTTGGGTTCCTTCAATTTCCATAACTTCGGTTCTTGGTCCAAAAAAACGGACTGACTACAAGTAAAGCAAAACCAACTGACATTCGATTTTTGGATCCAATTGGTCGGGCTCTAATTTCACTCAAATTTTAAAACTAACGTAATATTTATGAGAACATTTTATTGTTTTTGGTAAAGGCTAGTATTTACCTCAAACAAAATTTCGTTTATGAGGTTTTACATTAAACCCAACACTGAAAAATTGACGTATGGAGCAGTGTAGAAAGAAACAGTCGTTATTTATTATCAAAAATTTTATTCATATTCATTTTAATATCCTCAAAAATGATGTACAGCATTTGATAATCTTTTTTTTTTGCAAATGTCAAATAATACTTGACTATGTATCGAATATGAGAGGGATTGCTAAATTAAGTGTAATTCCAAAGTCATTTGAAAAAATTGTAAAGATATTTGTTTCACATAATGTGGCAACTATACTCCATCTATGCCAACACGAATTTTGTAAGGGTCGTTCTACTACTATTACTAATCTACTCCAGTTTTCCTCTGAAGTTGTTAATGCATTTGTTTGTCGCAAGCAAACAGACGTTATATATACGGATTTTTGTAAGGCATTTGATAAAGAAAATCACAGACTCTAACTATTCAAGTTAAAAAAATTGGATTTAATAATAATTTCATAATCTGGCTTACCTACTATCTAATTGGGAGGAAACAAGTAGTTTTATTTTAGAAGGCTCTCTAGATCAGTATGTATAAGTATATCCTCTGGTGTCCCACAGGGCAGCCACCTTGGACCTATTCTATTTTAACTATTCTTTAACGACTTGCCCCATTCTATTGTCAACCCACTAATGTTCGCAGACGACGTGAAATTATTTTCATCTTATGCAAGCTTTGCGTACTGTCGCATCCTGCAGGATGACTTGGACAAATTATGTACATGATGTGGATTTAATTGTGCGGAATTGAACTTAAAAAAGTGTAAGCAAATTATGTGGCTCTGAATTGACATCGGTTGGTTCATTAATTGATCTTATAATGGACAGAAAGTAAGATTTTAATAACCATATCATTACTGTGGTAAATAAAGCGTATGGTGTCTTTTATTTTATGAAACGCAATAAATTATCCGTGGGGATGTGGCTTCTAAATATTAATATCAAAAATCTCTATTAACGCCCAATTTAGACCGTCTAGATCATATCAGTTTTTACAATTATGCATGTGGTGATTTATTTCGTAGAATGTGTGCTGATTTCAACTTGTTATATCATTTAATCGACTTCTTTAATTATAGGTGTTGATGCGTTTAAAACCATAATTATATATTATTTAAACCATAATTATATATTATTTAAATTCAAACTACTGCAATTCTAATTGTATACTTTAAGTTTTTCTTTCTTTTTATGGTTCCTAATATTGTAATAAGCAAAGGTTCCTAATATTGTAATAAGCAAAGTTTGAATTGCATACTTGTAGTTTTGCTCATTTTTTTTAATGGTTTTGGTTTGTAATATTTTACTAAACAGAGGTGGCGGTTATATTAAAGTTTGCGTATATTTTCTTTTTGTACCGATATTTTCTTTTTGTACCGATTGGCTGTTGACAATTATCTGTAGCTAATTTACATATATGTGACACGCAAAATAGAAATGGACCTAAGGGTAAAAGCCAGTTTTGTTCAGGAGAGCCATTTTAAAGATTTAAATACGTGTATCTTTGGTGTACCATCACTTTCATAAAACGCGCATATCTCTGGGAGGGAACATTTTTGGGGCATGGGATCGGTCTCATTCGATGCTCAGATGTTGTCCACAGCAAAAAACAAAAAGTGAAAATTGATTTTTTTTACCCTTATGTCCCTTTCTCTATGCGCTGTCATATTATGACGTTTCTTGTCATCTCTCCTATCTCTTATTTTTCCTTGTTATGCTAAAATATATGTTTTGTTAGAAGTTCATAAAAATACACTTCCAAAAAGAAGTTCATAATAATGATAAGAACATGTATTGAAATGTATTTAATTGCATACAATTAAATGTAACAACTGCATTGAAGTCATTCAGATGATATAAAAAATGTTATGTAAAGATGCACACAACTTTTTGAAACGTCCGCGACGAAAACAAGGCTTTTTTATCTAGAAATTTTTTTTTAAACCGAACTACGATCTTAAAGATGGCTAATAGAGCGTCTTAAATATATATTTATATATGTATATGTGTTAATGTAGCACTTTCATGAAAAAAGAATGACAAAGTGCACATAATGTACTCTACAATTAAAGTGTTTTTGAAATGGGGACTTAGGCACGACTTTTAGAGTTTCAGGCATACACGCCGCCCTGAGATTATAAGCATTTCATAAACATCATGTTGACGTAACTGATATGTATTGAGGATAGTTAGGTGGTGTAGTGTTTGTTTGATGTTGATTTGCAAAACTCCATTTACCAGGTGAGCAAGTTCATTTATTGATCCGACTCACATATGCGCTCACCATTAGGGGTCATGGTTTAATCTTTTTTAAAATTTCCGTCGTAAAGATAGTCTAACATCAGTATCCATAACCAGTATAATAAAGTCGTTTATGTTGGAGGTAATAAAATAGGGCGTGGCAACCATTTATGTCTTATGCGTATACAAAGATAAAATGAACACATTGCAGAATACAACACAATATGAATTTCACCAATACAAAATTCAAGCACTAGGTTTTTAATATGGGTTGCAATCTAAGTTCTGATAGTTATTTGTGAGAAGGGGCATGTTTAGGCGCTAATTTTACCTCAGCTAGTATACTTTATAACAATTTTTTTAATTACTATTTTTTAACAGAATCCCTTGATATTAAAAAAGTTATGCGAATACCACGGAGATGCCAGAATGGGTCCCGTCTATCACTCTTTTCGTACGCGAGTTATATTGTCGGGTTAAGTAATAAACCAGCTTCTCTTTAGAGAAATAACTACAATAAATTCATGTTTATAATGATGTTTATTCAACGTGAATCTTAAGACTAAGTGGTTTGATTGAGTATTTCTTGTTTCGAAATGTTGATTGAGTATTGACAACGGAAGCGAGATCGGAGGTACGAGTATCGTATTGTTTAAATTATAAGTATTTCTGAACAACAATGCTTATTGTTGCTACTTATATATATATATATAAATATTTTTCATTTCTTTACCTAATAGTTCCTTAA
Organism: Hydrotaea diabolus; assembly: GCA_963513945.1. Taxonomy (NCBI): domain Eukaryota; kingdom Metazoa; phylum Arthropoda; class Insecta; order Diptera; family Muscidae; genus Hydrotaea; species Hydrotaea diabolus. The sequence continues at coordinate 101,525,589 of OY740716.1, read as the reverse complement.
ATGATATACTGAAAATAATTGAAATCTATAATTTTTCTCACGTTATTCATAAAATTTTTGAATGTATACTTCTTGTTTGTTTGAACATTGTGCATCATCTAATATGAGTGTACAGTTTACAAATTCAATAAGAGTGTTGTTTTCGATTGTGTGAGTTATTTCTTTTGCATTAACATTTTAATTGCCTTTTTTATGCATATAGCGCTTTCATTAATTGAATTATTGTTTCTTATATAATTTTTACTCGTATTTAGTATTTCTTCGATTTCTGCGTCTGTTACCTCACTATTACTGGAAGTGGTATGGATAATGCGTATGATTTTAGTTTTGATGATGTCAACGGGAATTTCGATAGCGAAAACTATAAGTATATTCTCTTCATGAGTCATTACATCCATTTTAATTAATTTTGTTTCGTAAAAATGGATTCTACATATGTGACGCGCAAAATAGAAAGGGACCTAAGCTTAAAACCCAGTTTTTTTAGGAGAGCCATTTTAAAGATTAGGTACCTTTCTATTTGCGCTTAGAATCGTCGACTTCACTTTCATAAAACGCGCATATCTCTGGGAGGGAACTCTTTTGGGGCATGGGATCGGTCTCATTCGATGCTCAGATGTTGTCCACATCAAAAAAAGAAAAAAGAAATGAAAATTGTTTTTTTTACCCTTAGTTCCCTTTTCTCTGTGCGCTGTCACATATACAGAGTGGGCGGTTTTACATAAAAAATTAAATCGGCTGTAAAAAAAAGTACTTATAGTTTTATTTTAAATTTTTGATTTTTGTTTGGAAAGTTTGAACTTTTTCGTTTAATAACGGAACACAATATCATTCATATGACTTTGGTTTCGAGTCGAATCTTCAATGACAACATCGATTTCATGTGTCAATGCTTCAATTGTATCTGGATGCTTTGCGTAACATATATCTTTAATGGCTCTCCACAGAAAATAGTCCATCAGACTCAAATCACGGCTCTTAGGCGGCCAATTGGCACCACAATTTCGGCTGGTTATTCGATTTCGGCTGGTATTTCGATGGTTACGTTGGCTGTGTGACATGTGGCCCGTATTTTTAAAACCAAACGTCGTCCATGTTATAATCTGGAATTTTTGAAAACAAAAATTCGTTGATCAAGGCGCGGTAACGCTCACCTTTGACGGTAATAGCGGCTTCTTGCTCATTTTCGAAGAAAAATGGTCCAATGATACTGCCAGCCCAAAATCCGCACCAAAAATGTACTCGTTGTGAATTCACAGCTTCTGAATTGTCACGTGTGAATTCTTTGAGAATTATATGCGGCAATTTTGCTTATTGACCGTCAATCAAACCAAGGAAAACCTTGATAAATACTATGGGGACTCTACACCATCGATTGCAATTGTTAAAAATACTGATTTTTGTTGGGGTCGCAAGAGTACAAATGACGCTGAACATTCTGGACGGCCAATTGAGGTCAATACACGAGAAAATTTTGAAAATATGGTATGGATATGGTGTTGGCCGATCGAATAGTAAAAGTGCGTGAGATGGTTGATATGGCAATGTGGTATCGATTTTACATAATCAGTTGGAATTAAGAAAGCCTTTTGCAAAAGATGTGCCGGGTTTCCTCTCAATTGACCATAAACGTAATCGTTTGACAACTTCAAAGGATTGTTTGGGGTTGTTTAACCGCAATTCGAATGAGTTTTTGCGGCGTTTTGTAACTGTGGATGAAACATGATCCATTACAACACTCCGGAGACCAATCAGCAGTCTAAACAATGGGTTTCTCCGGGGAACCGGCTCCGAAGCCGGTCATGGTGACTTTGTCGGCGAATAAGGTGATGGCAACAGTCTTTTGGGAAGCACGCGGGGTAATCCACATCGATTAACAAACGGCGAATATTATGCCACCTTATTGGACCGATTTAACGAGGATTTAATAAAACGACCCCATATGGCTAAGAAAAAAGTTATTTCTCATCAATATAATGCACGGGTGCACACGTGTGCAGACTCAATGACAAAATTGCATGAATTGTGTTACGAAATGGTACCTCGCCATATTCTCCGGATTTAGCCCCCAGTAACTATTTCCTATTTCTAAACCTAAATAAATGGCTCGGATGAAAGAGATTCGTCTTCAACGATGAAATTATTGATGCCTATTTTATGGACCTCGAAAAAATCCTATTTTTTGGAAGGGATACAAAAATGGGAGAAACGTTGGACAAAGTGTATTGAGCTAAAATAAGATTGTGTTGAAAAAAAAACATTTTTTTGGCAAAAAAAAACTGTTTTGTTCGAAAAGTCATGGAATTATTGATATGCCCTCGTACAAGTATATACTCAAATGTTTAACAAAATATAACAAACCAAAACCAATTATAAAATGAGAGAGACTACAATTATGCAATGCAAACTTAAAATACAACCACTCATTAGGAAATTTGTACAATGCAAATGATTTTATTTAAGTTTAAATTAAAAATAATTATAGTTTTTAATGCATTTTAACCTAAGAAAAAGTCAATTTAATGACAAAACGAGTAAAAATAAGCATACATTCTACGAAATGGGTTATTACATGTATAACTGTACTTTTATAAAAGCAAGTGTAAAAACTGAAAGTATCTAGAAGGTCTAAAAGATCCTTCTGGATACTAATAGATTTTTCATATAAAATATTTAGAATATTTAACATCAAGGATAATTTTATATACCATCATCGTATTCATTATAGTTCGCCTACACTTCAATGAGGGCAATTAAATAAGATTTAACCTGCTATTGTAAGAAGAGAGTTCAAAGCCAGCATCCAATGTAGATTTCTTAAGCAGAATAGTAAAAATTGTTTCTGCACAGATTCAATTTTGTTAAGAGTAATCATATTGGGGATCCTTAACCACTGATGAATATTCTAAAATTAAGTTTTTGTCCTTCATAAAACCGAGATCAATAAATGAATCAACCGATGTCAATTCAAAGCCACATAATTTAAATTTAGTAGCCAACAATCTACGTCTTGGGAAGCACATATGCTTACACTTTTTTTATGTTTAATTCCATAAAATTAAATTTACACTAGGTACTAAATCAGTCCAAGTCATCCTACAGTATGTGACAGTGCGCAACAGTATCATAAGACGAAAATAAGTTCACGTCGTCTACTAACATAAGTAAATTAAAGTTGATTATAGAAAGGGACAAGTTGATAATAGAAGCGACAAGTCGTTAATGTATTATAAAGCTGATTTCAATATAAATGACCCTATACTTAATTTCTTGTTTGTTAATAGGTGGATGAAAAAGTTTGTATCTAGCTGTCGTTTAATAGGTCGCTTAATATTAGAGTCGTAAATTTAAAGATTATTTTTATTAATTTTTACCGTTTCTTTATGCCAGACGTTCAAGTAATTTTTGATAAACCCTTTTTTATGTTCGTTGTGTTTCTATATTCGTATTTGCCTTATCTATTTTTTTTTTCTTTTGTATTTTTAAGACGTTTATTTATTTTACAATAGTCAGCCACATGGTTTGGGCCTCACCGGGTGTACACCCCATTGTGTTGTTGTTTTAAAGAGTAATAACTTTATTTATTTGCATAATAACAAGAATTTTTTCCTCGTTATTTAATATTCTAATTTTCTTTATTATGATGTTATTAAGACATTCTGCGGCTGAGCTCCCGGTGTGATTGTTTGAAATTTTATAGTTTCCCCTCTTCAATATTCTGTTACCGTTCCCGATTTGTATTCATTTTACAGTGATACAAAACAGAACTTTCCGAATGCCAATGAGATGAGATTAATTGCAAATGTAAGTTGATATTCTCCATAACAAACCCTTCAAGGGTTTTCTTTAGTTCAGTGCGAGATTTTGTGTAACACACATTTGAAGTTGGTGATTTTGGAACGCTGTCTAACAAGAAAAGATCATTGAACATTTTATAAAATAATGCTTATTTATATTTATTATCCTGGAAAGTTGCTGTTACTGTTTTTGAGTCGAGGGATTATACTCACGCTAGATGGTGCTGTCATACAAATAGTGCTATTTCTTGTAGATTTCCATAGAATAAACGGTGTATTAACTTTTTTTTAGACTGAAAATGCAATTTTTGATGTTGGCTTCATTGTAAAACATATTTCTAACGGTATAACGAAGTACATTTTATTTACATTTTATTACTATTTTATTACTATTACTGTATTACTATTTTATTACTATACAGTTTAAGAGTATGTTTAATGTCGACAACATGTTGATTTTTAACGCTAATTACTCCTGCTAAAAGTTCTTCTTGTGACATTTTGATAATACGTCTTGAGAATATTCTGCCTAGCCTAGGAGTTTAAATAGTTGTGTAGGGAAATCTTTACTGGTACAATATCAATGTGTTTTGCTCTGAGAATTTTTTGTGCTGCATTAAGATCTTTAGTTTTGATCATGAGATCTCCATCACGCATTTCGGCGACGTCAATGTAATCGGTTTATATGTAGTCAAGTCCTCTGCACGTTTGACGATAATGGCTTAGGTTCTGTGTTAACAGTTTCTGGTAAGGCCGACGACCCTACCAAATAACGATGCAAATGAAGGTCATCAACCATATCGGCGTTTATAAAAAATTCGGTTTCCTCAAAACGTTGCCGTTTATTTATTTTTTTATTTTTCCCGTTGCCCAGGTATAGGTCTTTAAACCTATTTCGGTACGGGGATTCGTCCCCGTCCATTGTGATGACTAGTTTATTAAAATACCGCGATAAATATTTATTTTCTTCGACCAATCAAATAAAATAGTGCAACGAGCGAGCAAAATCGTAGAAAATAACTACGAGAAGAACGAATCAAACGATATTACTAATAATATTGGTAAAAGAAAGCCTACGAAAAGATAGAGAAAACAACGTGTTTATTCGGCCATTGCCTGTCAACGACCTACATATAATGCTTTAAATGCAAGCGAATTAAGAGCGGCAAAGAAATGTATACTGCTACAGCACCAGTTTACCATGCTTAAGAACGAAATCAGTAGTTTGAAAAGTGGATCGTTAATTAAGTAAAGTAGCAAAGTAGCAGAATCGTTGGATTACATCTGTTTCTGGAGAAGAAAGGAATTCTGAGAGTTGGAGGTCGTTTGTAAAGTTCCAATATGTCAATCAAAACCATCCGATAATAGTGGACAAATCGCATGTAGCATCGGTAACTGTGCGTCATTCCATTTGGTAACTTTGCACGGAGGAAACAGACTGACTGAAATTTCATCAAGGCGGAAGTATTGGATATTGGGCGTAAAAGGTGCAGTTAAAAAGTGCATACGATCGAGGACTCAATGCATAAGATACGTAGTTTTTTTAACCAAATTATTGGGGAAGATGGGTTTTCTTTTTATAACGTCTCCTCTAATGACTTGATACAGGCTTTTATGTCAATCAAGTCTAACGCCTCTGGTTGTGATGAGATATCTCTTAAATTTCTGAAAGTAGTATTTCCGTTTATATCAAATCACTTTCTTCATTTAGTGAACACTATAATAATGACTTCCTGCTTTCCTAATGATTGGAAAGTAGCCATAGTGACACCAATTCAAAAGAAGTCAAGCTCGAATTCTACTGACAACTTAAGACCCATTTCTTTGCTTCCCATCCTGTCAAAAGTTGTGGAAAATATTCTTAAGCGGCAGTTGTTAGACCATATTGAGAGTAAATCGCTGCTTAATGATTGCCAATGTGGTTTCCGGAACGACAGGAGTACCTCTGCTCTTTTAATTGGCCTTACTGACTCAATAAGGAAGAATACTCATGATCAAAGAATGTGTATGGTTTTGTCTTTGGATTTAGAAAAAGCCTTCGATAGGGTAGATTATGGAATTTTGATAAATAAATTGCATAAAGATTATGGACTTGGGAAAAGTGCCTGTAGTTTAATGCTTTCTTATTTATGTGGTAGAAAGCAGTTTGTTCGTGTCAATGGAGTCGCATCGTCTGTTTTGTCTGTTAGGAGTGGGGTCCCTCAGGGCTCTGTTCTTGGTCCAATTTTGTTTGTGCTGTTTATTAATGACCTTTTTAAAAGTCTAGGCGATTGGTGTACACCATACTCTTTTGCTGATGATGTTCAGCTATTATTTTGCGGAGAAATCCAGTATTTGGATGTTTTACAAGCAAAAACTAATTATGTTTTAAAATTATTGAGCGTATGGATGTCCTCTAACAAGCTTAGTATTAATCCTTCTAAAACAAAGGCAATACTGTTTTCATCATCATCTTCTATCAACCTAGATTTGCAATACAATGGTACGTCTATAGAATTCGTTCAGAGTATTACGTGTTTGGGAATACTACTGGATAACAAATGTTGCTTTGAGCAGCATATTCGCAGTATTGCTTCACGTATTAGTTTCACACTTCGTCAACTATACACCAATTTAGTTTTACCTCGTTGGGTAAAAACAAAACTGGTTCATGGCTTAATTATGCCATATATTTTGTACTGCCTAGAGGTATATACAGGAACTACTCAAAGTAATATGAATATTATAAAGACAGTGCTTCATAGAGTTATGCGCTATGTATATTCTGTTAAACCGTATGCTCACATATCGCCGTTTGTGAATGACTTTTTAGGCTGTTCCTTTGTGGAATTTGTGCACCTTCGGTTGCTATATTTTTTTTACAAGATATACAAACTTCAATCTCCTTTGTTCCTAGCTAATTCATTTGTTTTCAGTCACTCAATTCGCAACAGACAGTTAATTATTCCAAAGGTAACACCGCTTATGGATCGATCATTCCTCGTAAGAGTAGCCCGACTATTTAACATTTTGCCAAGCAGTTTAAAAACGTTTAATTTGTCTTCCATGACATTTCGTAAACATTTAATGGAACATTTTCGTTCAAGTACAGAGTAATGCTTTTATTTATATGTTTTTTTTTCTTCGGTTTCTTGATTATCACTTATATGCTTTCATCAGGTTTTTTTTTTCTCTTTTATTAGGAAATATTAGGATTTTTTTAATTTATATTATTTATTTGATTTTATACTGAATTTTCTCTAGTAGTTTATGATGTTCTATTTAACATTTTGATGCATATTGTAATTTAGCTTTAATAGGCCCCAGTGGGCTTCGAATTACATGTCAATAAAGAAATGAAATGAAATGAATTGAACAGTAAGAGAATTTTTAAATTGCATGGTTTTAATAAGTGTATCAGGCAAATGTCGAACTTCGGTATCCACACGCTGCTGCATACGTTTTCTGAAGCTTTCATGGACTCTAACAAACATGTCGAGTGGTATACTGCCAATTTCAGCCTCAATATTTTTATTCGGTCTTCCAAGGTGTTGGGACGGTTTATATACACCTTCGACTTCAGATAACCCCAAAGGACAAAATCGCATGGGGCTAAGTCTGGTGAGCGTGCCGGCCAGTTTACATCACCCCTCAAAGAGATAAACCGTCCAGGAAACATTTGCTTCAAACAATTCATGGTAACCCTCGCTGTGTGTGCAGTGGCACCATCCTGTTGGAACCATGTATCCTCTAATTGCACTGCCTCAAGAGCCGGCTGAAAAAAAGTCTGGAAACGCCAAGAGCAAGAGGTTGCTTCCGAGCAGAGCGTTTCGGAGATTGCAGTACTGCTGCTCTAACTCTCTCGATGTTTAGTGGTGTTGTAATCTTTCTCTCAGGTCCCCTCGTACACATTCCCTGCTGTTTTTAATGAAGTTACCCAATTTACAATTGATTGCTTACCGCCGGTTGGAGCGCGGTAATTTGCTTTTTCGGGATTTGAATTGAACAGTGAGGGAATTTTTCAATTACATAGTTTTAAATAATGTATCAGGCAAATGTCGACCTTCGGTATCCACACGCTGCTGCATACGTTTTCTGAAGTTTTCTCGAACTCTAACAAGCATGTCGAGTAGTGTTTTGCCAATTTCAGCTTCTATATTGTGAATTAGTTCTTCCAAGGTGTTGGGACGGTTGATATAAACCTTCGACTTCAGGTAACCCCAAAGGAAAAATCGCATTGGGGTAAGTCTGGAGAGCGTGCCGGCCAGTTCACATCACCCCTCAAAGAGATAAACCGTCCAGGAAACATTTGCCTCAAACAATTCATGGTAACCCTCGCTGTGTGTGCAGTGGCGCCATCATGTTGGAACCATGTATCCTCTAATTGCTTTGCCTCAAGAGCCGACTGAAAAAAAGTCTGGAAACGCCAAGAGCAAGTGATTGCTTCCGAGCAGAGCGTTTCGGAAATTGCAGTTCTGCCGCTCTAACTCTCTCGATGTTTTGTGGTAGTGTAAACCTTCTCTCAAGTCCCCTCGTACACATGACACATTCCCTGCTGTTTTCAATGATGTTAATTAACTTACAATTGATCTCCGTCCAGGAACACGTCCGCGTGTGGAACGGCGAATCGTAAACGAAAAGCACGCTGCACTTCAATGATCGAATGCGCTGTTGAAAAATACGCTTCATCACAAATTGACCTCTCCTCACGTGTCCAATGCATGATGGCAACTGAAAGGCAGACGAATGCAAATCTCCCGTCAGCCACTGAAGTCACGCACACTCTCCGCTCTTTTCGACCAACAATGCCGCCACAGCCTGTAGTGCAGCAAGGCAGATTTCAGCGCTCCATCCTGTACAAACAAGAGACGGAAACAGAGTATGGGTAATTTGCCTGACGCGAGGGTGACAGCGATGCAACACTTCAAAAAATAAAGAAAGAATATATAGCCGTATTTGTGTGCATGTCAACGAAAACGATTCATCTAGAGGATAGCGAATTATTAAAGGTTCCTTGCAAGAAGAGTGCTCAAATATATAGCGCCAATAGCTCCAACTATGTAGGAGCTAAAAACGGCTGGACGCGGACTACAAAGCAGCTATTCGAAATAATAAAGAGGTAATGCCGGTTCTTGCTGAGGAAGGAGTGGAGTGGCGCTTTATTCCCCTGGCAGCCCCTCATCATGGAGGGATATAGAAGTCAGGTAAAAAGTAGTTTAAAAACCAATTGAAACGCGTGATTCGTGAAATGAAATTGACGTTTGAGGTGGTGCTTTATTCGACGTTTTGTCTCCGTGCCATTTCCTAGTAGGAAGTCGGCTAGTGGATGTTGATACAAAATATGCGAAAAGATTTTGAGAATCGGTGGAAAGAAGAGCATCTTTCTCCGTTGCAGCAGCGAGGGATATAATTTTTGTTGGTTTAGGGTAGAATTTGAATTGAATGGAATTTTCCATATCAACGAGAGACTGAGTGGCTGTCTAATAAAATAGTTTCAACTACATTTGCGTAAAAACATAAGTAATAAAGATGTTCTTGTTGTAACAACAATATATTTATTTTGAAGTCTTGTTCGTCTATGGAGGATCGGGGGGAAACGCGCCATTTGAACTGGATACGTCCACAGAGACCTGGGGGTCAGCTGAGTGGGCTTGACCGGACAATTGAAGAGGTGCAGCACATCATGTGGTCCCTGATGGCAGGCAGGACAGATGTCCGGAACGTTAGCATCAATTCGTGCCCAGTAAGAATTGAGCGGCTGCACCATCCAGACCTCAGCTGCGCCAGAGCCAGGCGCGTCCGACGAGGTAGTACCTTCTCCTCAGGTGAAATCTCCGGGGGATCCTCCCCTAGCACTTCATTCACACGGTAGCTGGATACTGCTGCTGCGACTTCATCGGCATGAATGTTGTTCAGACCTGCCTGATAGTTTCGATGATCTAAATCTTCTCTCTTGTACCGCTGGACCTCTCTCTCTAGATCATGAAGATCGTACCTGATCTGCCTGGGCGAAGGCATCCTGTCCAAGAGCTAGAGGTTAGGATGACTGCTGCGAAAACACCTTAGCAGATATTGCTTAGACAGCAGGAAATTGTGTCTGCGCACGGTAAGGACCTTCGTCTCCTCATGTATATGGTCCTCAGAAGACACCCTGTTGATGTTCTGAGGGCGGCATTCTGGAAAGTCTGAATTTTCTTCCACTGCGGCGTACTCACGTTCGCGACCATACACGTTTGTAAGAGGTCAACAAGGTTGCTTTGTCGGCTCCCCAAGTACTGCCGGCAAGTGACTTGAGGACCTTGTGCCTACTTTTGAGTTTATTGCAGATAGCTGTAGCATGTGCAGAGGATCTTAAAAGGCTGTCCAATGTGACCCCAAGGACCTTGTGCCTACTTTTGAGTTTATTGCAGATAGCTGTAGCATGTGCAGAGGATCTAAAAAGGCTGTCCAATGTGATCCCAAGGATTTTGGGGTAGTTGGTAGTCGGGATGTTGACGTCATCGACTTTCACATTGAATGACAACCGCACCTCTGCGGTCCATGCAGTAAACAGTGTGGCTGATGATTTGGAGGCGGATATTTTCATATTCCTCGCAGTGAAAAAACGTGCTAAGTCAGTAGGTAACAATTGATTTTCTCGCAAATGTCATCCACTTTAGGTCCTGACGCCAGAATTGTGCAATCGTCAGCGTACGACATAATTTCAACGCCGTCTGGTGGTGTAGGAAGTTTAGAGAGGTAGAGGTTAAACAGAGCCGGGGATATACTTAGTAGGGACATAAATTCTGTTACACACGTTTTATGCTGTAAAATAAAAAGTACTGAATGTTTTTGAACCAAATATTTTTTAATATATTTATTGATGTAAATTGTATCCAAAAAGAGTCTACTTATTCGAAATGTCCGTCTTTTGCCTTTACAACACACGCCTTGAGTCGCACTGGCCAATCGTCAATAGCTGCACGAACCTGGTCCATTGGAAAATTGGCCACAGATCGAAAGCAGTCTTAAGAGATCCAATGTTGGGGTATCTTTTGTGACAAATAGCTCCAACTATGTAGAAGCTAAAAACGGCTGGACGCGGACTACAAAGCAGCTATTCGAAATAATAAAGAGGTAATGCCGGTCCTTGCTGAGGAAGGAGTGAAGTGGCGCTTTATTCCCCTGGCAGCCCCTCATCATGGAGGGATATAGAAGTCAGGTAAAAAGTAGTTTAAACACCATTTGAAACGCGTGATTGGTGAAATGAAATTGACGTTTGAGGCGGTGCTTTATTCGACGTTTTGTCTCCGTGCCATTTCCTAGTAGGAAGGCGGCTAGTGGATGTTGATACAAAATATGCGAAAAGATTTTGAGAATCGGTGGAAAGAAGAGTATCTTTCTCCGTTGCAGCAGCTATGGATATAATTTTTGTTGGTTTAGGGTAGAATTTGAATTGAATGGAATTTTCCATATCAACGAGAGTCTGAGTGGTTATCTAATAAAATAGTTTCAACTACATTTGCATAACAACATAAGTAATAAAGATGTTCTTGTTGTAACAACAATATATTTATTTTGAAGTCTTGTTCGTCTATGGAGGATCTGGGGGAAACGCGCCATTTGAACTGGATACGTCCACAGAGACCTGGGGGTCAGCTGAGTGGGCTTGGCCGGACAATTGAAGAGGTGCAGCACATCATGTGGTCCCTGATGACAGGCAGGACAGATGTCCGGAACGTTAGCATCAATTCGTGCCCAGTAAGAATTGAGAGGCTGCACCATCCAGACCTCAGCTGCGCCAGAGCCAGGCGCGTCCGACGAGGTAGTACCTTCTCCTCAGGTGAAATCTCCGGGGGATCCTCCCCTAGCACTTCATTCACACGGTAGCTGGATACTGCTGCTGCAACTTCATCGGCGTGAATGTTGTTCAGACCTGCCTGATAGTTTCGATGACCTAAATGTTCTCTCTTGTACCGCTGGACCTCTCTCTCTAGATCATGAAGATCGTACCTGATCTGCCTGGGCGAAGGCATCCTGTCCAAGAGCTGGAGGTTAGGATGACTGCTACGAAAACACCTTAGCAGATATTGCTTAGACAGCAGGAAATTGTGTCTGCGCACGGTAAGGACCTTCGTCTCCTCATGTATATGGTCCTCAGAAGACACCCTGTTGAAGTTCTGAGGGCGGCATTCTGGATAGTCTGAATTTTCTTCTACTGCGTCGTACTCACGTTCGCGACCATACACGTTTGTAAGAGGTCAACAAGGTTGCTTTGTCGGCTCCCCAAGTACTGCCGGCAAGTGACTTGAGGACCTTGTGCCTACTTTTGAGTTTATTGCAGATAGCTGTAGCATGTGCAGAGGATCTAAAAAGGCTGTCCAATGTGACCCCAAGGACTTTGTGCCTACTTTTGAGTTTATTGCAGATAGCTGTAGCATGTGCAGAGGATCTAAAAAGGCTGTCCAATGTGACCCCAAGGATTTTGGGGTAGTTGGTAGTCGGGATGTTGACGTCATCGACTTTCACATTGAGTGACAACCGCACCTCTGCGGTCCATGCAGTAAACAGTGTGGCTGATGATTTGGAGGCGGATATTTTCATATTCCTCGCAGTGAAAAAACGAGCTAAGTCAGTGAGGTAACAGTTGATTTTCTCGCAAATGTCATCCACTTTAGGTCCTGACGCCAGAATTGTGCAATCGTCAGCGTACGACACAATTTCAACGCCGTCTGGTGGTGCAGGAAGTTTAGAGAGGTAGAGGTTAAACAGAGCCGGGGATATACTTAGTAGGGACATAAATTCTGTTACACACGTTTTATGCTGTAAAATAAAAAGTACTGAATGTTTTTGAACCAAATATTTTTTAATATATTTATTGATGTAAATTGTATCCAAAAAGAGTCTACTTATTCGAAATGTCCGTCTTTTGCCTTTACAACACACGCCTTGAGTCGCACTGGCCAATCGTCAATAGCTGCACGAACCTGGTCCATTGGAAAATTGGCCACAGATCGAAAGCAGTCTTAAGAGATCCAATGTTGGGGTATCTCTTGTGACAAATAGCTCCAACTATGTAGAAGCTAAAAACGGCTGGACGCGGACTACAAATCAGCTATTCGAAATAATAAAGAGGTAATGCCGGTCCTTGCTGAGGAAGGAGTGAAGTGGCGCTTTATTCCCCTGGCAGCCCCTCATCATGGAGGGATATAGAAGTCAGGTAAAAAGTAGTTTAAACACCATTTGAAACGCGTGATTGGTGAAATGAAATTGACGTTTGAGGCGGTGCTTTATTCGACGTTTTGTCTCCGTGCCATTTCCTAGTAGGAAGACGGCTAGTGGATGTTGATACAAAATATGCGAAAAGATTTTGAGAATCGGTGGAAAGAAGAGTATCTTTCTCCGTTGCAGCAGCTATGGATATAATTTTTGTTGGTTTAGGGTAGAATTTGAATTGAATGGAATTTTCCATATCAACGAGAGTCTTAGTGGTTATCTAATAAAATAGTTTCAACTACATTTGCATAACAACATAAGTAATAAAGATGTTCTTGTTGTAACAACAATATATTTATTTTGAAGTCTTGTTCGTCTATGGAGGATCTGGGGGAAACGCGCCATTTGAACTGGATACGTCCACAGAGACCTGGGGGTCAGCTGAGTGGGCTTGGCCGGACAATTGAAGAGGTGCAGCACATCATGTGGTCCCTGATGACAGGCAGGACAGATGTCCGGAACGTTAGCATCAATTCGTGCCCAGTAAGAATTGAGCGGCTGCACCATCCAGACCTCAGCTGCGCCAGAGCCAGGCGCGTCCGACGAGGTAGTACCTTCTCCTCAGGTGAAATCTCCGGGGGATCCTCCCCTAGCACTTCATTCACACGGTAGCTGGATACTGCTGCTGCGACTTCATCGGCGTGAATGTTGTTCAGACCTGCCTGATAGTTTCGATGACCTAAATGTTCTCTCTTGTACCGCTGGACCTCTCTCTCTAGATCATGAAGATCGTACCTGATCTGCCTGGGCGAAGGCATCCTGTCCAAGAGCTGGAGGTTAGGATGACTGCTACGAAAACACCTTAGCAGATATTGCTTAGACAGCAGGAAATTGTGTCTGCGCACGGTAAGGACCTTCGTCTCCTCATGTATATGGTCCTCAGAAGACACCCTGTTGAAGTTCTGGAAAGTCTGAATTCGTTAAAATATCTACAATTACTATTATAAACACACACACACACACACACACACACACACACACACATATATATATATATATATATATATATATATATATATATATATATATATATATATATATATATATATATATATATATATATATATATATATATATATATATATATATATATATATATATATATATATATATATATATATATATATATATATATATATATATATATATATATATATATATATATATATATATGTGTGTGTGTGTGTGTGTGTGTGTGTGTGTGTGTGTGTGTGTGTGTGTGTGTGTGTGTGTGTGTGTGTGTGTGTGTGTGTGTGTGTGTCTGTGTGTGTGTCTGTGTGTGTGTGTGTGTGTGTGTTTATAATAGTAATTGTAGATATTTTAACGAATTCAGACTTTCCAGAACTTCAACAGGGTGTCTTCTGAGGACCATATACATGAGGAGACGAAGGTCCTTACCGTGCGCAGACACAATTTCCTGCTGTCTAAGCAATATCTGCTAAGGTGTTTTCGTAGCAGTCATCCTAACCTCCAGCTCTTGGACAGGATGCCTTCGCCCAGGCAGATCAGGTACGATCTTCATGATCTAGAGAGAGAGGTCCAGCGGTACAAGAGAGAACATTTAGGTCATCGAAACTATCAGACAGGTCTGAACAACATTCACGCCGACGAAGTCGCAGCAGCAGTATCCAGCTACCGTGTGAATGAAGTGCTAGGGGAGGATCCCCCGGAGATTTCACCTGAGGAGAAGGTACTACCTCGTCGGACGCGCCTGGCTCTGGCGCAGCTGAGGTCTGGATGGTGCAGCCGCTCAATTCTTACTGGGCACGAATTGATGCTAACGTTTCGGACATCTGTCCTGCCTGTCATCAGGGACCACATGATGTGCTGCACCTCTTCAATTGTCCGGCCAAGCCCACTCAGCTGACCCCCAGGTCTCTGTGGACGTATCCAGTTCAAATGGCGCGTTTCCCCCAGATCCTCCATAGACGAACAAGACTTCAAAATAAATATATTGTTGTTACAACAAGAACATCTTTATTACTTATGTTGTTATGCAAATGTAGTTGAAACTATTTTATTAGATAACCACTCAGACTCTCGTTGATATGGAAAATTCCATTCAATTCAAATTCTACCCTAAACCAACAAAAATTATATCCATAGCTGCTGCAACGGAGAAAGATACTCTTCTTTCCACCGATTCTCAAAATCTTTTCGCATATTTTGTATCAACATCCACTAGCCGCCTTCCTACTAGGAAATGGCACGGAGACAAAACGTCGAATAAAGCACCGCCTCAAACGTCAATTTCATTTCACCAATCACGCGTTTCAAATGGTGCTTAAACTACTTTTTACCTGACTTCTATATCCCTCCATGATGAGGGGCTGCCAGGGGAATAAAGCGCCACTCCACTCCTTCCTCAGCAAGGACCGGCATTACCTCTTTATTATTTCGAATAGCTGCTTTGTAGTCCGCGTCCAGCCGTTTTTAGCTTCTACATAGTTGGAGCTATTTGTCACAAAAGATACCCCAACATTGGATCTCTTAAGACTGCTTTCGATCTGTGGCCAATTTTCCAATGGACCAGGTTCGTGCAGCTATTGACGATTGGCCAGTGCGACTCAAGGCGTGTGTTGTAAAGGCAAAAGACGGACATTTCGAATAAGTAGACTCTTTTTGGATACAATTTACATCAATAAATATATTAAAAAATATTTGGTTCAAAAACATTCAGAACTTTTTATTTTACAGCATAAAACGTGTGTAACAGAATTTATGTCCCTACTAAGTATATCCCCGGCTCTGTTTAACCTCTACCTCTCTAAACTTCCTACACCACCAGACGGCGTTGAAATTATGTCGTACGCTGACGATTGCACAATTCTGGCGTCAGGACCTAAAGTGGATGACATTTGCGAGAAAATCAATTGTTACCTACTGACTTAGCACGTTTTTTCACTGCGAGGAATATGAAAATATCCGCCTCCAAATCATCAGCCACACTGTTTACTGCATGGACCGCAGAGGTGCGGTTGTCACTCAATGTGAAAGTCGATGACGTCAACATCCCGACTACCAACTACCCCAAAATCCTTGGGATCACATTGGACAGCCTTTTTAGATCCTCTGCACATGCTACAGCTATCTGCAATAAACTCAAAAGTAGGCACAAGGTCCTTGGGGTCACATTGGACAGCCTTTTAAGATCCTCTGCACATGCTACAGCTATCTGCAATAAACTCAAAAGTAGGCACAAGGTCCTCAAGTCACTTGCCGGCAGTACTTGGGGAGCCGACAAAGCAACCTTGTTGACCTCTTACAAACGTGTATGGTCGCGAACGTGAGTACGCCGCAGTGGAAGAAAATTCAGACTTTCCAGAATGCCGCCCTCAGAACATCAACAGGGTGTCTTCTGAGGACCATATACATGAGGAGACGAAGGTCCTTACCGTGCGCAGACACAATTTCCTGCTGTCTAAGCAATATCTGCTAAGGTGTTTTCGCAGCAGTCATCCTAACCTCTAGCTCTTGGACAGGATGCCTTCGCCCAGGCAGATCAGGTACGATCTTCATGATCTAGAGAGAGAGGTCCAGCGGTACAAGAGAGAAGATTTAGATCATCGAAACTATCAGGCAGGTCTGAACAACATTCACGCCGATGAAGTCGCAGCAGCAGTATCCAGCTACCGTGTGAATGAAGTGCTAGGGGAGGATCCCCCGGAGATTTCACCTGAGGAGAAGGTACTACCTCGTCGGACGCGCCTGGCTCTGGCGCAGCTGAGGTCTGGATGGTGCAGCCGCTCAATTCTTACTGGGCACGAATTGATGCTAACGTTCCGGACATCTGTCCTGCCTGCCATCAGGGACCACATGATGTGCTGCACCTCTTCAATTGTCCGGTCAAGCCCACTCAGCTGACCCCCAGGTCTCTGTGGACGTATCCAGTTCAAATGGCGCGTTTCCCCCCGATCCTCCATAGACGAACAAGACTTCAAAATAAATATATTGTTGTTACAACAAGAACATCTTTATTTCTTATGTTCTTATGCAAATGTAGTTGAAACTATTTTATTAGACAACCATATATATATATATATATATATATATATATATATATATATATATATATATATATATATATATATATATATATATATATATATATATATATATATATATATATATATATATATATATATATATATATATATATATATATATATATATATATATATATATATATATATATATATATATATATATATATATGTGTGTGTGTGTGTGTGTGTGGTTATAATAGTAATTGTAGATATTTTAACGAATTCATCTTAAAAACGCGATTTTTTGTTCGATTTTTTTTTGCAAACGTAATTGAAATGCAAGTCAAATTTAAGATATTTGTCTATAATCACTTCCAGGTATTATATTTCTTGCACTTCTTCTATTTGTGCGACCTCAATACAAATACTTTGAGTAACATTTCCGTTTAGCACAATAGCTTTAGTTTTGTGTTGATTTTAAGTTTATTCATTTTTAAGTATTTTTCAGTATTTATCATTTCTTCGTTTAAATTTTGAATACATTCATCAGGGTTTTTTGGCCACTAATATATACAAGGGCGTCATCGGCAAACATGCACACTTATGACTTATTTAAAACTTTTTGAAGATCATTAATGTATATTAAAAATATTAAGTTCCCAGCACTACACCTTGTGGAACTCCTACAATAATTTGTATTGGCATTGTTGTATAATTTCCGCACTTTGTTTTTCGCATTCTGTTACTAAAGTAACTCTGGCACCACTTTAGCTCTATTTCCCTCACACCGTATCTCTCTAGCTTTTGTACCAATATATCCCTGTTAATGGTTTCAAAAGCTCTATTTAAGTCGATTTGGCATACCTCAAGATTTAAAAGCGATTCGCAGCAATGATTTTTTCTAAATCCAGATTGTGTTTCGTGTAAGAAATTGTTGTCTTCAAAGGATTTATTTAAATTTTTTTGCACGATCTTCTCCAATATTTTACTTATTGTCGATAACATATTAACAGGTCTTATTTCGTTTGGATTTCTTGTATTTTTCACCTTCGGTATTCGAACAACGCATGATTCTTTTAAACAATCTGGGTAAACAACAGTCTGCAACGAGTCTGCTATAACTCTTTGAATATTTAGTCCAACTATATCAAAATTATCCAACGACATTTTCATATTTATTTGATTTTGATCTTTTTTATTGTTTATAGTTTTTATAATTTGTTTTAGCTCTGATGTAGACAGCACTTCAAATTTAAATAAGGATTGCGGATTTGCATCAATTATATTTTCATATTGTACAAATGGTTTCCGTTACGATTTCTACAAAAAAACTTATTGAGCTTTTCAGCTATTTTCTTCTTACATGATATAATTTTATCGTTTATTACCATTTCCCGAAACTGCGAGGTACCTTTTTTTATCACTAGTTCATCTCCACATGACTTTTTCAGTTGTGCACTCATTTACTTTATTGTTAACATAACTTCCCTTCGCTTTTTCCAATTGGGATCTACTTAGTAGGGACATAAATACTGTTACAACATTGAACACACCCATTTCAATAGTAGAACTGAACATACCCCGTTAATGTCATATGGGTTTTGAAAGCAAACCTTAATAGCGTTAGTCTGAAAGGGGATTTTAAAATTGTTTCAACTTTAATCATGGAGGGGTCAGATAATGAGAACCGTATCGCTGTAATAGCGCTTTTCAAGTGTGAAATGAAAAAAGCGATATTTTCAAAACGCTCCGGCCACTAGGGATTAGCCGCATGTTCGTCTACCGATGAATAAAACTGTTTGAGGAGACTGGAGATGTAAAAGACCGCCACCGGTCGGGCCGCCCACGCTCTGTTCGAACACCGCATGTCATCAAAGCCGTTAAATCAAGAATTCACAGAAATCCGCTCCGAAAACAGAAAATTATGGCCCGTAAGATGAATATCACGCAAAAGTCCATGAGTCGAACCATTAAAAAAGACTTGGGACTTTCAAACGACGTACCGGACATTTATTGACTGCAGCTTTAAAAAAATAGGATTGAAAAATGCAAACGTTTTTTGGTGAAGCACGCTGATAACTTGCACAGAAAAATTTTGTTTACCGATGAAAAAATGTTACCTTTCAGGAAAGATTTAACAAGCAAAATTATAGTGTATGCGCGGCCATCTTAGGAAGCATCTGAACT
Organism: Hydrotaea diabolus; assembly: GCA_963513945.1. Taxonomy (NCBI): domain Eukaryota; kingdom Metazoa; phylum Arthropoda; class Insecta; order Diptera; family Muscidae; genus Hydrotaea; species Hydrotaea diabolus. Next base: position 101,506,385 of record OY740716.1, on the reverse strand, counting down.
GATCCCAAGGGTGGAAAAGGTCATAACCCAGCTTCAGTCATGGTTTGGTAGGGTGTCTCTTACGATGGGGTCCCTGACCTGCATTTATTCATACAAGGAGTCAAAACATCGGCCAAAGTTTACCAAGCTGTTGTGAAGCCTCTTTACAATTCCCTGTTCCAAAACCAGCCATGGACTTTCCAGCAGGATTCTGCGCCGGCCCATAAGGGTAAAACGTCTCAGGCCTGGCTTCGAAACAATTTGCCAGCGATCATTTCCTCTGAAGAATGGCCCTCAGACAGTCCAGATTTGAACCCATTGGATTACAAATTGTGGACAGTTTTAGAGGACAAGGTTTGTCACAAAAGATACCCCAACATTGGATCTCTTAAGACTGCTTTGGTTCGAGCTGTGGCCGATTTTCCAATGGACGAGGTTCGTGCAGCTATTGAGGATTGGCCAGTGCGACTTAAGGCGTGTGTAAAGGCAAAAGGCATTCATTTCGAATAAGTAGATTCTTTTTGGATACAATATACATCAATAAATATATTAAAAAATATTTGGTCCAAAAACATTCAGTTCTTATTATTTTACAGCATAAAACGTGTGTAACAGTATTTATGTCCCTACTAAGTATACGTATTTCTAAATATTCGGTAAGTTTTTCAATGATACTCATTACACAGTACAACACATGATTTCAGGACTCAATTCTGATAATTGTTTGTAAAAGTAGCCCCAAAAAGAAAAACTTCTGCATCATTCGTTTGGTCAAGGTACATCAAATAATAATTTAATAATTAATTTGAAGTTAGTAAGTATCGTATAGGGGAATTTGTCACGTTTTAGGCTCTTTTGTTTGTCATAACTCGAGAACCACTAGTCCGAATAAGCTATATGATACTTACTAACTTCAAATTAATTATTAATTAATGTTCATCAAAAGCGCAAAAAAAAATTATTTTTCCCCTATTGCCGATTTTCGCTTTTTTAATATTGAGAGTGAGTGAGATTTAATTTAAGTGCGATTTAACTTTTCGACTTTGTCGAACTGTATCTCATACATTTTAAGAGCTATTGCACTATTTTTTAATATCAAGTGTGGTTTCTTATCTTGAATATGGCGTCAAAATTGTGTTTGTACCAAATATACTTTAGTTGTAGTTACTATATCGATTTTGAAAAAAAATATGACTTTGGACCAACTTCACTTTTTTTCTTTAAAAGCCTTTAAAGAATGCAAAATCATTTTGAGGTGTAATAGCTCTTAAAATGTAAGAGATACAGTTCGACAAAGTCAAAAAAAAATTATGAACAATTAGTTGCAAATATGTAAAATAAACTAAAAACTAAAAAAATACTTTAAAATAGGAAAACACAAAAAAAAACATCTTACCCAATAATATAATAAAATATAATAATAATAAACCCTTTGGCTCTAATTTCCCTTTTTACAGAACTCAAAAATATTAACTAGATCAAGAGTTATAAAATTTTGGTCGATGGAAAGCGATCCTGAACAATCAATTTATTGAAGGAAAGTTTTGGTAAGCGCATTATCTAGCGTCGTTGGCCTATGTCGTGACCTCCAAGATTGTGCGATTTGACACCGCTGGACTATTTTTTGTGGGTTTATGTTCATGTGAAGTCGCTTGTCTACGCAGATAAGTCCGACACGATTGACGCCTTGGAAAAGAATATTGGGCACTGACCTACGCCCCCACATGCTGCTTGGAGATTACTTGCCCGAAATTATTTTTAAAACATAATGGCAAACCCTTATCTTAATAATAAAGCTAAATTCATGGCCATAATATGAATTATATGCGTTTCATTTTTTCTTAAAAACCACACGTCTGAAAAAACACACTTTATATTTTTTTCACCCTTTAGGTGAAGTAGTGAAATAGAGATGTAAAAGCATGCAAGACCATAAACGTGCGTCGCAACAATAATTCGGCGTAGCTTGGTTTAGTTAATAAACCTCCTATTCACGAAAACTTACAAACGGATTAAAGGACATCTTTTTAAAGAAAACTTGAGTTTTAAACCTAGAAATGTGAATTTATTTTAAACTATTTTTTTGCTTGTATATTTTTGTTCTTTAATAAAGAACTTAAAGAATATTTGTTTAGTGTACAACATTTCAGATCTCAGCTGAGCCAGAACCACGCGCGAGGTAGTACCTTCTCATCAGGTGAAATCTACGGGGGATGTTCCTCTAGCATTACATTCACACTGTAGCTGAATACTGCTGCAGCGACTTCATCAGCGTGAATTTTGTTCAGACCTGCCTTATTTTTTCGATGAACTAAAGGTTCTCTCTTGTACCTCTCTCTAGATCATGAAGATCGTACCTGATCTGCCTGGGCGAAGGCATCCTGTCCAAGAGATGGTGGTTAGGGCGACTACTGCGAAAATACCCTAGCAGGTATTGCTTACACAACAGGAAATTGTGTCTGCGCACAGAAAGGACCTTCGTCTCCTAAAGTAGATGGTCCTCAGAAGACACCCTGTTGATGTTCTGAGGGCGGCATTCTGGCAAGTCTGAATTTTCCTCAACTGCGTCGTACTCACGTTCGCCGACCGTAACGGTGCTGCGTAGTACGCTACAGACCAACCTATCGCTTTGTAAGAGGTCAACCAGATTTCTTTGTCGACTCCCCAATATGTGTGGAACAGGATGATTTCATTTAACGATATCTGTCTGGTCGCCAGTCGGTCCATATAAAGCTTCTAATCAAACTACAGTAGTAATTGTGGTTTAATTTTTATAAAAATTAGATATAGCTGCCACTTACATGTTCGAAGCCAGGCCTGGGACGTTTTAGCCTTATGGGCCGGCGCAGAATCCTGCTGGAAAGTCCATGGCTGGTTTTGGAACAGGGAATTGTTAAGAGGCTTCACAACAGCTTCCAAAACGGTTTCTTGGTAAATTTTGGCCGATGTTTTGACTCCTTGTTCGCAGAAATGCAGGTCAGTGACCCCATCGTAAGAGACACCCCACCAAACCATGACTGAAGCTGGGTGATGACCCTTTTCCACCCTTGGGATCAGTTCAGATGATTCCTTAGATGACCGCGCTTACACTATCATTTTGCTTGTTAAATTTTTCCTGAACGGTAAAATTTTTTTCATCGGTGAACAAAATTTTTCTGTACAAGTTATCAGCGTGCTTCACCAAAAGACGTTTGTATTTTTCAATCCTATTTTTTTTAAAGCTGCAGTCAATAAATGTCTTTTTTAATGATTCGACATGCCATGATTTTCTGTTTTCGGAGCAGATTTCTGTGAATTCTTGATTTAACGGCTTTGGTGACATGCGGTGTTCGAACAGAGCGTGGGCGGCCCGACCGGTGGCCGTCTTTTACATCTCCAGTCTCCTCAAACAGTTGTATGCATCGGTAGACGAACATGCGGCTAATCCCTAGTGGCCGGAGCGTTTTGAAAATATCACTTATTTTCATTTCACACTTGAAAAGCGCTATTACAGCGATACGGTTCTCATTATCTGACCATTCCATGATGAAAGTTGAAACAATTTTAAAATCCCGTTACAGACCAACGCTATTGAGGTTAGCTTTCAAAACCCATATGCCATAAATGAGTGTGTTCAATGTCGTAACAGTATTTATGTCCCTACTAAGTATATCTAATTTGGCACAAGTCAGTTTTTTGGAACCAAAGCTTTGGAAATTGAAGGACATCGATCGGTTTAGATTAAGATATAGCTACTACACATATGTTCAACGAGTTCATGTTTTAAGCCCTAGAAGCCACAAATTAAATCCAATCTCTATAAAGGAAGGAAGGACGCTGTTTATTTTAAAACCCAAAAATGAAACCAGAAACGAAATCATCAACTGAAACAAATAACTCCACCAAAATTTTATATTGGAATGCCCCGGTATTTGTAATTAGAGAGACGAACTATTCAATTTTTTAAAAACACACGAAATTGAGATTTGCCTAGTAACAAAGTAGCGATTAAGTCCAAGGATTATTAATGCTACAGATGTCAGAATGGAAGAGGTTGAGGTGTTGACATTTATTTTAAGAAGGCTATTAATCTGAACCGTTTTCTACTCAAACTACGACATTAATAGAAAAGGTAGCAAAGTATTTGTAAAGAATGATGGCATTAATATTTTTCCTGTTATTTCCCTGGAGGTGCCGCTGGTAGAGATACAGTTAGAAAACAATCGTTCTCAACTGATTTGAGAAAATTGACCAGTTCCGGAAAATATATACTGGGCGGTGATTGGTACTTCAGGCATAGTTACTGGGGTTGTTAAAGTAGCAACACTTGGTGAAATATACTTAAATAATGTTTCCTTCTGACAGTACTTATGTTCCAGCTGATCCTTAACAAGTATTCCCCAGCACTAAATCACAGCTAAGTTATATATGTTATAAATGCTCTTAGTTCGGACCACCTTCCGATTTGTAGTAGCATAAATTTTCAACACGAAATTTGCGATGATTTTTCTACAACTTCAGTAAAGCAATTTGGTAGCAGTATGAGAGTAGCATGAAGAGAAATCTCCCGACGGTAAAAAACACCTACAAATACATATAAAATCGACAACATGAAAACCATTTTTACCGATGCCATAAATGCTGCTATAAGCGAAAGCGTACCAAAATGTCGACCAAACCAACAAAGTAAAATCATTTGTCTAACTATATAAAGGTTCTGGTCCAACACAGAAATTTATACAGACAAAACTGGAAGAGGTAAAGAGAAATTAGCGACCACCAAATAAGTCTTTAAAATTACATAGTATGTTATCTAAATAAGTAAAGTGATCTCCCCTTTTGGAATATATCAAAAGTATTAAAGGAGAGGGTAAGGTAAAGCTATTCCTTTTCTAGAAGATACAAATATTGTCTATAATTCAAATAAAGATAAAACTGAAATCCTGGCTCAAAACTTTAAAGTGAATCATTATATTTCAATAAATCCCTGTTTTGTTTCTTAAGAAATAAATGTGAAATACCTTTTTTCATATTAGATCGCAGGCTAAATTTTAAGGACCGCACCAAATGTTTTGGATAAACTAAACAAGCCGAACAGAATTATGTATCAACTTATAAATAGGAAATCTAATCTTGACATCAATAATAAAAAGCTAATTTTTAAAGTAATCTTCCAACCTATTACACTGTATGACAAATTTAAGCTTTTGGTTGCACACATGAAAAAAATTAGTATATTCTGAAAGAGGAGGAAAAAATAAAATACACGTGTATCCCACTTTTTCTGCATCAATTCGTATATTTTGCAAAAAATTTATGGATATGGACTTGTATGTTAATACAAAATATGTCTATATAAGTGGTTTTTAACCAAATATATATTCACATTTTTCGCGAAAATACGAATTGATCTAGAAAAACTGGGACACACGGGTAGATTATTTTTCGACGTAGATTCCGAATATATAGGTCTTCTTCATGTGTGCAAAAGCGTGTTGAACGGTGTTATATATAACTAACTGTTCGAGTCATAATAACTAACTAACTACATTACTGTGCACCCGCATGGTAATCGACAGCAAATTGTCATGTTAAACAAGTTGTTATGTTATCACACATGTAAATGATATATCAACTTAATTTTACTTAGGAATTAGACATTTCGCAAATTAGGTATTATAAAGCTCAATTTAAATTACATAGTAGAAAAGGAATCTTATTCCTAAACTCTTTAGATCCCATAACCAAATTGTAAAGATTGTAATATTATACGAGTAAGAACAAAAAATGAATTGAAAATATGAGGGAACAATCTTACAACGTATTTTCTATTTTGTATGTTTCGAGTACAGTACTCCAGTAAAAATTAGTAGTAAATTTTAATGATATTCGAATTTTCGTTATTCTCTAAGGTTGGCATTTTGTTGTGATGTTCGGAACAAATACAAACCTTGTCGAAGGAAATTCCAACGAATAGCGTAATTTAAATTACGAGATATTATAGGAAGAATAATTTGGCAAAAGATTAGATTATGTGGGACACCTCAAGATAAAAAATGTCTAGCCCTTCAGAAAGATGCAGGCCGTCAAAGTCACATCGGCAATATGCTATGACCTTATGACAATTAGTTTCGTGACGATTTCGAAAGTGTGCTTACTTTACGTATCGGACACGCTAGACATTTTTTAGCGGTTCATTATTTTTTTGAAACTTATTTCCGTGTGGCCGGCCGCTTATTGTCTTTAAGCTATGGACAGGCGTAATCTAGGGAATCGGAACGTACAACAGCCATTCTGGAAGAGGGTGATTTCATTTAACGATATCTGTCTGTTCGCCAGTCGGTCAATCTAAAGCTTCTAATCAAACTACAGGTTGCAATTGTTGTTCAAATTTTATAAAATTTTCCAGCAAGTTTTTGGACCAAGTACGGACGCTACTGAAATTGAAGAATTTCAGTTCAAATTTAGATATAGCTACCACATATATGTTCATACGATATTATGTTGCAAGGTCTAGAAACCACATGTAACATCTTATTTAGCACAAGTCAGTTTTTTGTATCAAGAACCGAAATTTTGGAAAACGGTTTAGATTTATATAACGCTCCCACACATACGCTCCACCGGTTTTTTAGTTTTTAAGTCTGGGTAAATTTAGGGGCCTGTTCAAAAATCTATTTTCAATTGGCTTTTTTGTTAGCATTGAGTGCAGTTTTAAACATTTTCTGTTTGATAAAATCATCCCATCCCCGCGCCACTTTTCATTAAAATAGATCCAACGTGTCCCAAACATGTATGATCCGCTCAAGTCGCTCATTGTTAAAGTCAGAGGGTGGGGTTTTTTTCTGGTGCAACGCCCCCTATGATCGTCAACACTACTTCTTCTGTTGGTGTTCGCGCTCCCTGCATCATATTAAGGGACATGGAAGTTTTTTATTTCTCTTTATGAGTGTCCACCATAAACTGAACTTGAGCCGAAACTCTTTATTTTGAAGTCCACCCCTATAAAATAATCACTTCGATTCAGCTGTTGGACCAATATAAATATAACCGTGTTTGAATTATGTACAATTTTAGATGAAAGTTAAGAAAGCAAGTTATGAACATACCTTAAATCCAAATTATACGATGTTATCTTTTTAAGACTGTTCTCCAGCGATTTGTTTGTTTTGCTATATGGTTTGTGTTGGACACCGCAATGTAGGCTTGACGAAGGAGAAAGCTCAGAAGCTTTCAATGCGAAAAGACGAGGTACACCACAACAAACAGAGGTAGTTATCGAAGAATATTGGATATTGAAAAATGTGTTTAATTTTTTAATGAGTGCTTCATTTATGATCGCACTGAGCAGCTTCTTCCGCTTCAAATAATTTTTGCGGCCGGCAACGTTTTTCACACAGCCTACGACAGCAATGATGATACACGCGTGGAGAGTACGAACAAGTATTTACACTGGCCAGTGACTGTGTTCACGGCGGCATTGATCAATAGCGCTCATGCAATAATTGTACAATTCCTTTATAAGAGTATGTGCCCTTTAAATAAAATTAGCAATAATTTATAAGATAAACTATTTCAAAAAATTAATGATATTAAATTGATACAAAAAAAGTGACATTACTGTAACCAGGGCCTTTTACGGCAACGAAAATTAAAAATAAAAGAAATAACCAGTGTAACCACTTTACTTTAGTATTAAAAATATAGTTTTCAGAAAGAGAGACAATGACAACACAATGAAATGCAAAAAGCACGAATGTGACAGCTCTAGTAAAATATTATGTTTGACACTTTTAAACATCCAAACAGGAAAGAAAGAGACAAAACTACAGGCACAATCTAACTTTAGTTGGGATAAATGCACCTCAGCAGATTATATATCGTTTTTTCTCAGAATTTACTGGCACGTGCAGAAATTTCCATGCACTTTGTTTTTCAGCTATAGTTAAAGGCTTGATATAATTCTTTTGCTTTAGAAATGGAAACCAAACGTGAAAGCCGAATGCATTTCCCAGAAGTCTACTTTTCGCATTTAGATATAATAGGGATGATCACACCTTATAGAATGTAATAATTGATACCACATTAAATACGTTTCCGAGGGGCGAATTGCTATCTACATAGATTGGGAATATACGCTTTGTGCAAACAAAGAAAAGTGAAAATCGCCTCGATAGTTAAACAATAAGCAGCTATATTAAAAAGCGCCTGTGTGCTCTGGCCTTATTTGTGCGAAATTGTACAATACATAAATGATGTGCATAAAATCTTTTAAAAAAATTAAAACTGGCAAAAATATATATATTTTTAAATTTTTCTTAAAATGGTATAAAAAATATGTTACTTCCAACCTACAGATTAATTTATGTAGACAAAATTCTCCTATTCCAAAAAGGGAGACAGTAATTTATCTTCGATTTAAAATTTTTCTGAACAAGTGGTCAATAATGTTACCTATATCTATAATTATCCATTTAACATCTGTATCTTTATTACAAACTTAATATTATTAATACAATCGATTTTAGTTGTCAAACAAATATTTACCATAGAGCAGAGTGTGGAACTCTGTTTCAAATTAGCATAGTCTTGATATGGATACGTTCAGTCTTGAAAATAACAAAATCTAAGGTCATTTTTAACTTAATGTATTTCACAAGCAGTCGGCCGCAACAGGATTTTGTATTTTTTACTATAGTTTTATTTGTACAACATAACTACTTTTGTGGTCATTATAGTGTGTTAGGATCCGTTATTACAAGTATTCTAACTTTTCGAGTTTTTAATAATTTGAGGGTTTTTTCAGTCACTCCAGAAAAGTCAAAAAGTCAAAAAAAGTCATGACGAAAATACATAGGTATAAGAGGGTTCACGTTATTTATTCTTGTGTAGAAAGCAAAAAAATCAACATTAAGCCTAGTACTCACCTAAAATGAAATTTTCGCTTAGAAGTTTTGCATTTATTTCTACACCAACGAATTGTAGTGTAGAAGAAGCAGTCGTTATTTATTTTCAAATAAATTATTTTAATCATATTTTTTGGATAATTTTTTTTTCAATTGTCAAAAATTCCTTCACCAAAAAATTATCAGACCATTAATTTTCGTTTGCAGATGTTAAAAAAAGTCTACACTGCTTTTATAATCATCCCTGCAACAGTTGCAAATTCCGCCACCTTTTCGTTCCAGCTGTGTATCACTAAAAGAAAATTGGTAAACGGAATTTACCAATGGCAAATTTCGCTTGCTTTGCTACATGTATTCCTTATGGGATTTTAGGTGAATACTAGGCTTCTGAGAAACAAGTTGTTCGTTAAAAATGTTTGGTATGGCTTTTTATTTCACGACGACTTTTTTTTGAAAAAAATACACACACTCATTATTCTCTGCTTGCTTCAACTTCAAGCATTCTCCACAGCATTTTTACCAATTTTTTATTTAATCGGATTGAAAATTCAAAGCATGATCTAAAATCTGACTATGAACTAACTAATAAAGTTATGTTACAAGTATAGTTGGTTACAAACAGTGTATGGTTCTTGACCCGCAATGTATTGTTATTGTAAGTATTGTTAACATTTAAAAAATCCTTGAAAAAAGCTTTTGTCTGAAAGAACAGCTGCTGTCGCGTAGAAGGCACGAATGTCACAGCAGTCGCGTTTTGCGTCGGTCTGAACGCTACTACCTATAAGAAAGTCATGTACCAAATCTAACGAAATTTACTTCGGCAAATTCCTTTCAGAAATTTTCGTTTAATGTTACTTTGCTGAAACGAAAAGGTGGCAGAATTTGCAACTGTTACATGGATCTTTATACTGCATTTTCATTGGGTCATTTATTCTCGTTCTCGCTCGAAACTTTTTAAAACATCTCAACCAATTTTCACGCAATTTGTGATGGTTTTCATTCTCGTTTTGGTTTTCGTTTGACAGTTCATTATTGTTTACAAACAAAGAACAACGTGGTGACTATTAAAATACTGAAATACATATTTTTCTTAAAAGAATGGATAAATTAAATTAAATTAAGTTTTTTTTCTCTTAGCACGCTCATTTTTACTTCATAAAATATCTATTTCACCAAATATGTTTGAGGATTGATTAAAAATGTCTCCCTTGGGATGACAAACCAACGATAAAAAACGATTATTTTGGAGATGACACACTTTATTTAAGGTGGCATCGCCTGTGCGAAACGTTTTCGTTCCTCTTTCGTACAAAAACAAGTCAAAGTGAGACGTTTTCATTAACACTTCAAAAGTGCCTAGTGAAAAAAGAGCATTATAGACTTTTTTTGTATGTAGACTTTTTCGCAAAAAAAATTAGTGTTCTAATAATTGTTAAGATAATTTTCAATTAATAGTTTTTTCGTTTTTTTTTTGTTATTTATTCGGTCTTTTATCATTATTATGACTTGAGCAGTTTTTTATTCTGGTTCGAGACCTTTATGTTGTTTCTTTTTCAGAATCAACTTAAAAAGAAGAAATTGGTGAATTGTGCTTTTGCATATGTGGTTTTCAACGAAGACCCATGCGAAACGGAATTGGTGGAAATTATATTGCGCGTTGAAGATTGGTCTACGCACAGTTCGAAGACTATACACAAAGTGTAATTCTCATTAATAAAAAAGAGTCTCCCGTATAAGTCATTTGATATGTGGCCGAAGTAATCGTTGCCAAAGACTGCTGAAGAAAAACCTTGGCGGGTTTAGAAACAGCTGTACAGTCTGCCTGGCAACCGTAGCAAATAAATTTCACCAATTTCTTCTCTTTAAGTTGATTCTGAAAAAGGAACAACATAAAGGTCTCGAACCAAAATAAAAAACTGCTCAAGTCGAAATAATGATAAAAGACCGAATAAATAACAAAAAAAAAAACGAAAAAAAACTATTAAAAAGGATTGGTACGCCCTAATGTGCACGCCTGTATGAGAATATGTACGCACAAAAAACATGCACACTTTGATTGTGCTTTTGCATTTGTGGTATTCAACGAAAACCCATGCGAAACGGAATTGGTGGAAATGATATTGCGCGTTGAAGATTGCTCTACGCACAGTTCGAAGACTATACACAAAGTGTAATTCGCATTAATAAAAATGAGTCTCCCGTATAAGTCATTTGATATGTGGCCGAAGTAATCGTTGCCAAAGACTGCTGAAGAAAAACCTTGGCGGGTTTAGAAACAGCTGTACAGTCTGCCTGGCAACCGTAGCAAATACATTTCACCAATTTCTTTTTTTTAAGTTGATTCTGAAAAAGAAACAACATAAAGGTCTCGAACCAGAATAAAAAACTGCTCAAGTCATAACTTTCAATTAATTTGAAAATTAATAAGAGCTGTTTCTTTTTACACTGCCCTACACGGAAATTGTAGCAGTGTAAAGATATGTAAAACTTCTAAGCGAAAATTCGATTCGATTTAGGTGAATACTAGTCGTAAATAAGTTCTATTTATTAACGCACTTGCACACTTTTCTAAATTTATATAATATCGTATTTTCATTTATGAAATAAATTAAAATTTTCCTGCCGATTTCAACTATTTTTATTTTATTTTTCTTCTTGTAAAATTTTAATTTTAAACCACACAGACAAAATAGATGTCAACTTGGTCGCTTCGGATTTCAAAAAGTGCAGTATGGCAACACCTATAGGATTAAGCCTCGATAATAAGGTCGTATTTGGATTGAAATGGTAAATAAATGGGAATGGTTAATACAATTTTATCGTTTTGCTTACGGATTCAAGGCTATGTGTAAATTGAAAACTTTTTACTTTCAATTATGAAGTTTATTGAAAAAAGTTGTGTGTGGTGAATACATTAGTTACAATTTTTAAATTGATTTGCTGTTCTCAATCATAAATATGATTTCAGTTGTAATAATTTGTTGTAGCTCATGTGCTAGAGAACTGTATGACAAGAAACTGAGCACGCCTTAAACTTCAAAAATTATTCTAGTGTATAAAAAGTTTACGAAATTTGACAGACTAAATTCAAATTTTGACTAAATTTTCACATTATGACTTTCCATCCAGGGTGGCGTTTTCTTTTAAAAACCCTTTGTAAAGTTATGAGTATTAACATTATGACTCTCTGAAAATGAGCAAGCGTAACTGCTTTTGACGTTTTTTGAAGAATTTTTCGTATTTAAAAAACAATAACTGGCTTTTATTGTATAAAAAAACTTCACTATGCCTAACCATAACAACCATAAATGTCAAAAATCCCCCTCGAATTTACGTTACGTAACTTTTTGTCTGACCAATGCTACTTATAAAAGGATCTGACGATACTAGAAGTCGATGAAAAACATCTGTATTTGTTGCAACTCTATCACACTTTCTGGATAACCTCAATCTATAATTTCTATAATCTTTATTTCTAGCTTCTTCGGCTTCTTCAGAAAGCATGCCAATATGAAGTATTGCCACATCCATGATATCTTTTCCGTGTATCAGTATTTTTTGTACTGTTACTAGTATATAATACCAACAATATTTTTCAAAAAAAAGTTTTGCTGTATCTTCAGCAAAATTTTTGAAATTCAAGGAATTAAATTGTATGCCACAAGTTATTATTTGTAGTATAATGCGAAATAGATCAATTAGTTGATCCTCTACACCAGTCACAACGGCAAGAAGTGCGGGGTTAGAAAAGAATCGCCTCGACGTATTTTGTTATTATACCCAGTTCCTCGTATACCCAGCTTTTCCTTTAAGGCCTTCTGAATTCGAAGTTTATTTTCCAGTTTTAGATTTATGTGTTCGTTCTTGAGAGCCGACCATCTTTGAAATGGTTTGTTGTAGGCAATATGAAGTATGTACTCCATAAATTTTATGCGAGTATGTAAGGAGGAAACGCCAATTTTGATTGCATCACCATCAATAGCTTTGCTTGAAACTAAATTAAGATTACACTGTGGAATAAATTCAAGTTAGCAAAAGTGGGTCGATTCTGAGATTGAGTGGTGAAAATATAAGCTAAATTAGAAGACCCGTATCGCGGCGTTTGTTTATGTTAGTTCGAATTTTTTTAATCGATCTTCGAACTTTGCATTCAAATGCCGATTTTCAGCATATTGTTTATATGATTTTTTGGCTATATCTCGTCGACTAATTGATATTTTTCAATCTGTAAAATCCAAATTATTAACAACAATTACATTTTTTTTAAAAAATTGATTAAGAAAATTTTTGTGATGCTTATGAAGCAAAATGTTTGAAAAATTATTTTTTTCATGCTTTTTGAAATGCCAACATGTTTGCAATAGATTGCCTGTAGTTGCCTTTGCGTTCTTTACCCAAAATCCCTTTAATGACTGGTTTTAATGCGAGCCATGCATTTAATTCTCGGTCTGTCAGAACTTGGTCAAAATCTTGAAGACTCATTAGTTTCCGTATGTCGGGTCCATTAACAACCCTAATTCCTAATTTTTGGAACTTCCCTTTTTAATTACTTCTACCTCTTCTTCTTTTTCAATGTTTCTTAAAATCAACACTGAACAAAATTGATACATAAAAATGAGAAGTAAATTAATATTAGCCGGAAAACGCATAATGATTGTTTTCTTTTCAAATGAAATTTATTGAAGAAACGGAGAAGCATATAATAGATCAAACAGAAAGCAAAAAAGACTTTTGTGGAAAATCTTTTTAAAAAGCATAAAAAAATATTTTTTCCAACATTTTGCTTCTTAAGCACCACAAAAATTTTCTAAATCAATTTTTTAAAGAATTTTAATTGTTGGACAGGTCTCTAACAATAATTTGGCTTTTACAGATTGAAAAATATCAATAAGTCGATGAGTTATAGCCAAAAACCATATAAACAATATGCTGAAAGTCGGCATTTGACTACAAAGTTCGAAGGTCGATAAAAAGAAAATTCGAACTAACAAAAATAAACGCCGTGATATGGCTCTTCTAATTTAGCCTTTATTGTCACCCTTCACTCTCAGAAGCTACCTAATTTTTGCTCTTCTGAATTAGTTCCACAGTGTTATTGATTTCAGTAGGTTTCGCTTTGCAAATGTTATAAACAACCGCTGAAGATGTACCTGTAACAGTTGGAGCTGTCTTGCCATCTAACATTGTAAACATGAAATTATGCTTGATCGAAAATTGCTTCCCGCACGCTACAGCTTCTGTATTTTTCAAAGTAGCAATATCTAAATTATTTTTTTCAACAAGGCTTACCACTTTTTCTTTTGTTTCTTCGTAAATTCAAAGAAGATAGGACGGCAGAATCTTGTTGATGACGGACATGTCCAGAGGAACCATCGCAACCCCACATACATGTAAACTTTAATTTATCCATCATTCTATTTAATTCTTCATCCGGAAATGTTTAAAATTATCGGCTTAACGTATGATTCATTAAACTTTGCAAGGAAACATACAGATATTTCAATTTCATGTGGATAGCAATGGTTTTTTTCTTCTCTGACGTTTGCATATGGTGGCAAAATATCGTATCCTTCATTTTTGAGAAAACTTTTGATGGCTTCATACTGACTCTTTGTAAGCTCTGCATCCATCATCATTGCTAGTACAGCCGGCGAACGAATATAACATCGAATTGGTATATTTCCACCCATCACTTTACTTGCCATATTTAAATGTTCTTGTGAATATTTTGAAGCTGATTCAGCAGCCTTGAACCTCTTTGTGCGAACTTGACAATCTTCGAAATCTTTAGCTGGCCTTCCTAGTTTAGTTTACACATATAAAATTTTATAACTCTTAAAACGTACTTTTTAGCCAATCTTATTTTTTTTTTTTAAATCGGATTTTAGTTTATGCGATTCTTGCCACCGCTTTTTTAAATGACCAAGAAACCTTTTTTGAATTGCTCTTTTCACTATACCGAATTCTTCATCCTGAAGCATTGCATTTTTTAATTTAAAGAAATCCGTTATTAATTCCAAACTTGCATTGCAGTTATGAGTTGGTAACTCAGTTCACTATGTAACACAGAAAATGAACTCTTTTTAATGATATCTTTCTTGTTTTTAAATACACAGAAAATGCTATATTTGAAAAAAATACTTTTTAAATCAGAGCGATAAAATTATCTTACGTACAAACACTGTAGAAGTGCGTAAACAATTTTCAATATTTTGGACCAAAATTTACATGTGACTTTACTTAAGTTTGTTTAAGTTTGTTGTTAGCTTATGCGGAAAAAACGTTCTTGAGCAGCACTTTATCTTCAACATCTTTCTCTAATTCTTTTGCTTTCCGCCTTTTTTCTCCTTTTTCCTATCCTTTTTTTATTTATGCAGATCTCTGGCAGACAAATCAATCATTTGCTCTGTTATATCCTGAATGCTTGGTATTTTGTATCGTATTACCCTATTAAACATTAGCTCAGATGGAGCTAATGCTTTTCAGAAACACTACCTCCTGATAACGTGAATAGTAGTCTATCAGGACTAAAACATACTCATTGTTGGGAAATGGTCCTAATAAGTCTGTTGCCACAAATTGCCACGGACCATTAGGAAATGAATGTCTCTGCATCGGGGCCGGACTTGGTGTTTGCGAAACAATCAAACAGTCACCACAATTTTTGACAAAGTTTTCTGCTTCTCTATCTATCAACGGCAACCAGACTTTGGATCTTAGTCTACGTTTCATAGCTGATTCTCCAGGGTGTCCTTCGTGTGCCAATGACAGTATTCTAATTCGCAGAGATTCAATGTGGGTGCCTCGCAGGAGAATACTGCCAATCGCTGATAGCTCAAATCGGAATGGATAGTAACTGCTCGATTTTCTGAATCCCACGTTCCGTTTCTGACATGCGTCGTAATATTGGAGATTTCTTCATCCTCCGCACTTTTTCTAGCTATGATGGTGATCGTTAGAGGTAATGAAATCAATATGCGATATGTTATCCTCACAGTTTCCGTCAAATGAGTTTGTGGCAGAGAGTTTGCAAAGTCTGGATACAGAGTCAGCAATATTCTCCTTTCCGGTCCGATAGATTACTTTAAATCTGAACGCCTGTAATCGTTCTATTCTGGCCTGTGGCTTAGATGTCGGTTTAAAAATTGACTCTAGTGGCTTGTGGTCTGTTACCAATTCAAATTCCAGACCCGCTAGATAGTAATATAATTTGTCCACTGACGAGACTAGAGCTCAGCTTTCCTTTTCGGTCTGGGAGTATCTCTATTCAACGTCGGATAAGCTTTTGCTAGCAAAATATATTATTTTAGGATCACCCATGGAATCAAATTGGATCAAGGCCGCGCCCAAGGCCACTGGGCTAGCGTCTGTCACTACACGAGTTCTCCTCTTTAGGTCAAAGTATGATAAGTTGGGAATTTGTGACAGTTGAGTTTTAAGAGTTTGAAAAGCGTTCTTCAGATTTCACCCCCAAACTAATTTCGTGTCTAATTTTAACAGGATCCTCAATGGTTCAGTAACATCTGCCAAATCGAGAATAAATTTTCCGAAGTAAGTAATTAAACCCAAACGCGCTTAAGATCTAGTCTTGAAAAGTAATTAGCTCCTCTTAATTTTGTCATGAAAAAGTCAAAAGTGGGTAAAGGGTATTTTTCCCTTAGAATGACTTTAACAATCACCTTAAACACAATCACCACCGGAGAAATTCATGGACTTGGACCCAGAACGGTTTCGATTATGTCCAGACTCGATTATGTCCAGTTTGCTGCCACTTTTTACTCTAGAGCAATTGGTATACGACGTAGTGTTTGCTGCACAGGTTTCACAGAGTGGTCGATAGATAATATAATTTGCATATTTCTCATTTTTTGGAATGGCAAGCCGTAGTACTTTAAGTTTCCCCGACGCTTCAGTTTTGGTCTTACACTTCAGAGCAAAATGGCCAGTAAGGGAACATTTGTTGCATTTTGCATTTCGTGCCGGACAATTCGCAGCGTTGCCAACGTGTCCACTGCGACCACTCCTGAAACACTCGGGGTCCAAATATTGAGCAAATCGGGTTTTCGACGAAATCTTATTTACAATCTATTCATCGACCCTTGCCAGCATACTTTGAGACTGTTTATTAAATTTTTCGTTAACTTGACAAGCTTCAATAACCTCGTTTAGGCTCTGCTCTTTTTCCAATAGCTTCTTTTTAAGCTCAATCACGAATCAATTATTTTATCTTTAACACATATTTCTTCTTCTTCCGTTTTTGTCGATCCGAATTACCAATGCCACATTTAATGTGCTTCACCTGTGCCACAATTCAATGGAATGCAGATGTTAAATGCAATGACCTTCTGTCTAGTCAATCACACAGGGGGTGTGTTTAGGTATAAGAGGTTGATGTTTGGCGTAAATTCGGCGCCTGAAAATTTTCAACTCATACTAGAAGGGATATTGGCAACCTGTAGTAATTGTCAAAATTACATAGATGATGTTATTGTATTTTGCAGCAATAAAGAAGAACAGGACAAAGCTGTTAAAGAAGTACTACATATATTTAAGGAAAACAATCTGGTGCTTAATGATGACAAATGCGACCCAGAAATTAAAATTTTTGGGACATATTTTCTCTGATAAGGGCTTCACGGCAGACCCATAAAAACTTAAGGTAGTTACGTAATTTCGAGCTCCGAATACTAAAGAAGAGACCAGAAGTTTTTTGGGTTTAATTACTTACTTAGGAAAATTTATTTCCGATTTGGCAAATGTTACTGAACCATTGAGTATCCTGTTAAAATTATACACGAAATTTGTTTGGGGACGAAATCTGGAGAACGCTTTTCAAACTCTTAAAACTCAACTGTCACAAATTCCCAACTTATCATACTTTGACCTAAAGAGAAGAACTCGTGTAGTGGCAGACGCTAGCCCAGTGGCCTTGGGCGCGGTCTTGATCCAATTTGATTCCAAGGGTGATCCTAAAATAATATATTTTGCTAGCAAAAGCTTATCCGACGTTGAAAAAAGATACTCCCAGACCGAAAAGGAAAGCTTAGCTCTGGTCTCGTCAGTGGAGAAATTCTATTACTACCTAGCGGGTCTGGAATTTGAATTGGTAACAGACCACAAACCACTAGAGTCAATTTTTAAACCGACATCTAAGCCACCGGCCAGAATAGAACGATTACAGGCGTTCAAATTTAAAGTAATCTATCGAACCGGAAAGGAGAATATTGCTAACTCTGTATGCGAATTAGAATACTGCAATTGGCACACGAAGGACACCCTGGAGAATCAGCTATGAAACGTAGACTGAGATCCAAAGTCTGGTTGCCGTTGATAGATAGAGAAGCAGAAAACTTTCGCAAACACCAAGTCCGGCCCCGATGCAAAGACATTCATTTCCTAATGGTCCGTGGCAAAGTGTGGCAACAGACTTATTAGGGCCATTATCCAACAGTGAGTATGTTTTAGTCCTGATAGACTGCTAATCAGAGATCTTATGTAGACTGGGCTTGCCAAAATCGTTGAAAACTGATAATGGTCGACAATATGTTAGTTCGGAATTTAAATATTTTTGCAAAATGAAAGACATTGTACAAATCACCACGCGACCCTACTAGTCGCAAGCTAATGGAGAGGTTGGGAATATGAACAAATCTCTCGTCAAACGATTGAAAATTGCCAGCGTTAACAAAAGTAACTATAAACAGGAGATACAGAAGTTTATTTTAATGTATAATGTAACACCCCAAGGCACAACAGTATCGTCTCCACCGGAGCTAATGTTTAACCCCCCGGCGGGTGAAAAGGTCCCAGGGGACCTTTTTCATTTTCAAACTGAAATTACTCCTTGATGGTCCATGGGATGTAAACCCAACCCCCACATGTATTCCAAGGAAATTTTATCAAAGCGATCCAACCAATAGTTTAGTTTCTATTGAGATTTAAATGTGTTTAGTATGGGAACGTGTGAAAAGGTCCGCTGAGACCTTGTACTGAAGTTTCAAGAAATCGTTAATAAATGCACTGGTTTTTGGCTTGGTTTATTGTTTGAACACATCACAAAGTGTTCCTTGAATTTTAGATACTTTTTGGATTATTTTATTGTGCCTTTCCTTGAAACATAATAAACTTTCCGCCCTTTTTAAATTTTCCTTACCTTCCCTTTTGAGTTGTTTGAATTTGCCCTTACTTTCTACGCATACTCTTACCTACTACTCTCACATACACGCAGATGTACAAGCTAGGTAGACGTAGAAGAGGGTATATAAGTTATAGAAAAGGGTATAAAAGCGGCTGTAGTTTTGTAAACCAAATCAGTGAAAGTTGAGACAGTGAACATCGGGTGCGAAATTTTATTTTGAATTTTATAAAGAGAAATAAAAGTACAATACAAAGGCAGAGGAAAATTTAGACATTGCTGAAACTGTGGTACGTCTTAGTACACGCTACCAGCAAATGAGTGAGGATGAAAGACGTGCAGTGGATGATAGATTTGCAGACTTCATAAGTGGGGAGATGAGTGATGACGATGAAGAGCTATTCCTGCATTTGGTCTTAAAGGTGCGGATGGTGACGATTTCACATATCAAGCAAATTTTCATGTAGATGATTCGAATGCGGAAACTGAACTACATACAGAAATCAATGAAGATATTATTGATGACGACGATGATGAAGAGGAAGTTACTGATGCTCAGCAAACAAGTGACAATTACTTCATTTCCAAAGATGGCACCAAACGGACTAAAAATGCACCACCGACTTCCCGAACTCGTGCTCATAACGTGATCGACTACACAAGGAGGAATCCGGGACCAGTAGGGAGCACATATGATCCCTTTAACATATTCCGCTCGCACATCACCGAAGACATGGCGTACATCATGATACGCGAATCAAATCGGAAAGGCAGGGATGTGAACGCTGCATGGAATTTGGCAAATCCAACTAACACAAAGGAATGGAAACCAATCACTTTGAAAGAGTTCGATGTTTTTTTGGCTATTATTTGGTATGCTGGACTCACTAAATCGAATAGTGAGCCTTTTGATTTGTTATGGGGCTCAACGCGCTGTCCAATATATAAAGCTACATTATCATTAGATCGTGTGAAGTGCATAAAACAATGCCTTAGATTCGACAATGGGAATATGCGACAGCAGCGACTAATCAGCAAAACTGCAATCAGGTCGTTCTGTCATCGGGCCGTACTTCTTCGAAAATGCGGTCGACCAAGCAGTGAATAGATATTCCATGAAAAAGAGAATAGTTGCTGGGATATTTACTAATGTAACCCATTTTAAAAAAATAAAATAACGAACAGCTTAAAAAATTGTCTTAAATCTAGTTTAGTAACAAATCTCGCACGGACACCAAGTTTGCGCCATCAATAGAACTTTTGATTCTAAGCAGAATATATCAAATAAAAAATCACCATTGCAGATATATGTATATATATATATATATTAGACCTCGCCTCACTTATATGGAAATTTTTTTTTTCGAATTTTGCATTTGGGGATTGGTTAAATATGCGATTTGATGTAAAAATGCATGTGGTAAAATTTGAAGTCGATCAGAGTGTGCCAACCCGTGCCACAATGAGGTCAAAGTTCAAAATATATAGAAAACAATCGTTTTTTCATTGATATTATAAGTTAGGATTTTTTTTTAACAAATCTTTTTCTTTTTATGCATTTTTCCACAACACTACACAACGAAGTTAAATTCCACGTGTTCACGGAACATGTGCATTGTATTTCCTAGTATAAGATAATAAATAGTAAGTAAATTCCAATGCTTGTTTACGATCAGTCTGGGTTCTGCTTGCGTTTTCGAACAAAAACCAAACAAATACACATTCTTAGCTTGCTCTATTGCATTGGTTGTGTTTGTGTTTCAATTTCCAATCGTTTCGTTTCTTTGCCAGCTCTGCTGTTAAAGACAAATTTAGAAAAAAAATTCAGTATCTTACAAGTACTCGAGCTGTACGTTTCATTTACATCCGTACACCACGTTCTTATATTCTAATGGCCAGTTTTTCAGAGCGAGTTTAAACCGCGGATTACTAAAACTGAGATTAGATTTAATCTTAGTTTAACTGTCCATTCTGTTTTTCAGTGCACAGTTAAATACATCACAATTTTTTACTCTGTCATGGCAACCTTGTGCAAATGTCAAATATATCAACAGTTGTTTGTTGTTATTTGTCTTTTTTTTGTTGTTTTTTGTTTTGGTAATTGTTCTATGTGGTTGCAGCTTCTTTTCTTTAACTGAGGTAAGTAATTTGCATTAATATAAATTCATTTGAAATTGGTGTAAACAAAATTCTTCTTCTTGTTTTTCATTGCTGCTGTCAAAAGCCAACACAAGCTAAACTTAGTTTAACTCGCACAAATTGGAGAGTTAAACGTAGTTTTACCTTTGACTGAAAAAATGAAAATCTGGTTTAAACGAAGTTTAACTCATATCCGAAGATAATCTCCGACTGAAAAACTGGCCATAAGAAAACTAACGGTATAGCCCTTTCAGACCTAGCCATATCAATTGTGAGATCTTCCAATTTTCGCGTATAAAAGTATTAAAAACACTTTTGTCGTCTGTTGACCGATAAGCAATGATTGTGAGTTCTAATTTTCTTTATGTATGTATAAAAAGAAGAACGAAAAAGCAAAACAAAAATCAGAAAAACCAAATTAGTTTGACAGTGTTACTCCACAAAAGAAGACATGCGGCCACGTGGTAAGTATTTTAATAGTTTTTCCAAGAAATATTGAGTTTTTAATATTGATTGACGAGCACAAACTATTTCTAAGTAAAAATATAAATAACATTTATAAATATGTATATAGGTGCCGTCTACATATGTTATCAAAATGCAGATATCACAATTGTGCGCTTCAGGCATAACAAGTGTTTTTGATTTTGGCTCACATTTGTGTTATCTCTATGTTTTCTAGGTAAATTTTTTGATTTGACCAACAACCAGGATTTTGAAGAAGTACTAGATTTATTAAATGAATCTGATGTCGACTTCGATGATGATTTAATTGATGAAAATTTCGTTCCTTCCAATGCAATTGCGGATGCTCAAGACGTCCCAAGATTGCATGGTTTCTGCCATTTTCAATTCTATGTCCCGTGACAAATTTTTCCAACTGCGATCGGACATTCATTTTGTAGACTTTTCTTTGCCAGAGTCGTCGAATAAATTCTGGCGAGTGCAGCCAATAATTGATATGGTGAGAAAACGGTGCAATGAATTGGCGACAGAAATAACTCATTATTCAATAGATGAACAGATGATACCCTTTATGGGTAGATGCCCAGCACGCCAAGTTATCCGATCAAAACCACGTCCTGTTGGACTAAAAAACCTTGTTTGTGCTACCTCTTCTGGTTTGGTGGTAGACTTCGAAATTTTTCAAGGAGCTGGGACGTTTGAAGATTGTGGTCTCGGACACGGGCCATCTATTGTCATTAGACTTACTAAAAACATACCAAAAGGCAGCCACCTATATTTTGACCGGTTTTTTACTACAATTCCATTAATTAAGACGCTCCACGAAATGGGATACCTGGCAACAGGGACAATTATGACCAAATGAAAATAAATAATTACTTTTATATACTCGTAGGCCCTTTAATATAATTTTCTTTTTAATATAAAAAGAATAAACACATACAATTGAAATTTTTATGGAAAGCATTATTAATTTTTTTATTTATTTTAATTTAAATGAACTGTTATTTTTTAAATATGTTTTTTAATTAATAAAATGAATCAGAATTGAAATTGCAGATCTTTCATTAGTAATGCCATTAATTTCTATCTTCTTTTTTTAGAACAATTTAAAAGAGCTCAATTCGAGTATTCGAAATAGGTTCCATTTTATTGAAAATTCCGCATAAGTGAAAAACATTTTTTGATTTTTTTTCTTTTTCGTTTAACCGAATTCGACTGTACTTACTTTCGTTTACACTTTAAATATAAGACCAAAAATAAAATTGATATTTTTACAAGCCACGAAACGAGTTATGCTTTATTTTCTTAGCCCGGTGTCTGCATATATCAACTCGCGCGTTTTTTTAGACAGTTTAAAGTGAATTTGTTTTCTTTTAACTCTTTTGTACTCAAAAAAAACGTTTTTTTTTTTAAAAAAGCATATAAACACAAAGTGTCATAATTTATATATGTACATACATACGTATGTGTAATCCGTATGAACGTATAATAGAATACCTAAATCTATTAAATTTCCCCTGGATAAGGAAATGAAAAGAAGCGACATATGCCAGTATACAAATGGAGAAAACGTAGCCGTGGTAAAGTGGATGGACACCAAAGGTGTCATAATCGCTTCAAATGCGTGCGGCAAAGATCCGGTGGGAGAAATCGAAAGATGGAACAAGAACCTTAAACGCCATGCAAATGTTCAAGTACCAGCAGTTGTAGAAAACTACAATAATTTTATGGGTGGCGTAGATGTCTGCGACCAAATGATGGAATACTACCGGATAAAAATGAAAACAATGAAATGGACTGTCAAAGTGTTCTTTCATTTTCTTGACCTAGCTATTTTCAATTCATGGATGGAATACCGACAAGATGCTCACGTTCTTATATTCTAATGGCCAGTTTTTCAGAGCGAGTTTAAACCGCGGATTACTAAAACTGAGATTAGATTTAATCTTAGTTTAACTGTCCATTCTGTTTTTCAGTGCACAGTTAAATACATCACAATTTTTTACTCTGTCATGGCAACCTTGTGCAAATGTCAAATATATCAACAGTTGTTTGTTGTTATTTGTCTTTTTTTTGTTGTTTTTTGTTTTGGTAATTGTTCTATGTGGTTGCAGCTTCTTTTCTTTAACTGAGGTAAGTAATTTGCATTAATATAAATTCATTTGAAATTGGTGTAAACAAAATTCTTCTTCTTGTTTTTCATTGCTGCTGTCAAAAGCCAACACAAGCTAAACTTAGTTTAACTCGCACAAATTGGAGAGTTAAACGTAGTTTTACCTTTGACTGAAAAAATGAAAATCTGGTTTAAACGAAGTTTAACTCATATCCGAAGATAATCTCCGACTGAAAAACTGGCCATAAGAAAACTAACGGTATAGCCCTTTCAGACCTAGCCATATCAATTGTGAGATCTTCCAATTTTCGCGTATAAAAGTATTAAAAACACTTTTGTCGTCTGTTGACCGATAAGCAATGATTGTGAGTTCTAATTTTCTTTATGTATGTATAAAAAGAAGAACGAAAAAGCAAAACAAAAATCAGAAAAACCAAATTAGTTTGACAGTGTTACTCCACAAAAGAAGACATGCGGCCACGTGGTAAGTATTTTAATAGTTTTTCCAAGAAATATTGAGTTTTTAATATTGATTGACGAGCACAAACTATTTCTAAGTAAAAATATAAATAACATTTATAAATATGTATATAGGTGCCGTCTACATATGTTATCAAAATGCAGATATCACAATTGTGCGCTTCAGGCATAACAAGTGTTTTTGATTTTGGCTCACATTTGTGTTATCTCTATGTTTTCTAGGTAAATTTTTTGATTTGACCAACAACCAGGATTTTGAAGAAGTACTAGATTTATTAAATGAATCTGATGTCGACTTCGATGATGATTCAATTGATGAAAATTTCGTTCCTTCCAATGCAATTGCGGATGCTCAAGACGTCCCAAGATTGCATGGTTTCTGCCATTTTCAATTCTATGTCCCGTGACAATTTTTTCCAACTGCGATCGGACATTCATTTTGTAGACTTTTCTTTGCCAGAGTCGTCGAATAAATTCTGGCGAGTGCAGCCAATAATTGATATGGTGAGAAAACGGTGCAATGAATTGGCGACAGAAATAACTCATTATTCAATAGATGAACAGATGATACCCTTTATGGGTAGATGCCCAGCACGCCAAGTTATCCGATCAAAACCACGTCCTGTTGGACTAAAAAACCTTGTTTGTGCTACCTCTTCTGGTTTGGTGGTAGACTTCGAAATTTTTCAAGGAGCTGGGACGTTTGATGATTGTGGTCTCGGACATGGGCCATCTATTGTCATTAGACTTACTAAAAACATACCAAAAGGCAGCCACCTATATTTTGACCGGTTTTTTACTACAATTCCATTAATTAAGACGCTCCACGAAATGGGATACCTGGCAACAGGGACAATTATGACCAAATGAAAATAAATAATTACTTTTATATACTCGTAGGCCCTTTAATATAATTTTCTTTTTAATATAAAAAGAATAAACACATACAATTGAAATTTTTATGGAAAGCATTATTAATTTTTTTATTTATTTTAATTTAAATGAACTGTTATTTTTTAAATATGTTTTTTAATTAATAAAATGAATCAGAATTGAAATTGCAGATCTTTCATTAGTAATGCCATTAATTTCTATCTTCTTTTTTTAGAACAATTTAAAAGAGCTCAATTCGAGTATTCGAAATAGGTTCCATTTTATTGAATAAGTGAAAAACATTTTTTGATTTTTTTTCTTTTTCGTTTAACCGAATTCGACTGTATTTACTTTCCTTTACACTTTAAATATAAGACCAAAAATAAAATTGATATTTTTACAAGCCACGAAACGAGTTATGCTTTATTTTCTTAGCCCGGTGTCTGCATATATCAACTCGCGCGTTTTTTTAGACAGTTTAAAGTGAATTTGTTTTCTTTTAACTCTTTTGTACTCAAAAAAAACGTTTTTTTTTTTAAAAAAGCATATAAACACAAAGTGTCATAATTTATATATGTACATACATACGTATGTGTAATCCGTATGAACGTATAATAGAATACCTAAATCTATTAAATTTCCCCTGGATAAGGAAATGAAAAGAAGCGACATATGCCAGTATACAAATGGAGAAAACGTAGCCGTGGTAAAGTGGATGGACAGCAAAGGTGTCATAATCGCTTCAAATGCGTGCGGCAAAGATCCGGTGGGAGAAATCGAAAGATGGAACAAGAACCTTAAACGCCATGCAAATGTTCAAGTACCAGCAGTTGTAGAAAACTACAATAATTTTATGGGTGGCGTAGATGTCTGCGACCAAATGATGGAATACTACCGGATAAAAATGAAAACAATGAAATGGACTGTCAAAGTGTTCTTTCATTTTCTTGACCTAGCTATTTTCAATTCATGGATGGAATACCGACAAGATGCTCAATTTGTCGGAATGCCCAAGGCAAAATTGAAATCATTTCTAACTTTCAAAATGGAGCTAGGAAATGTTTTGGTACGTTATTTTGAAGCTCCAGAAGCTGTTGACAAATTTCAATTGCCGGAAGATTTTTATGGCTCAAAATATCGGCCACATGATGCACCAGATGACATCAGATTTGATCGGTACGATCATTGGCCGGAATTTACTGATGATCCGCCACGAGTTTGCAGAA
Organism: Hydrotaea diabolus; assembly: GCA_963513945.1. Taxonomy (NCBI): domain Eukaryota; kingdom Metazoa; phylum Arthropoda; class Insecta; order Diptera; family Muscidae; genus Hydrotaea; species Hydrotaea diabolus. The sequence continues at coordinate 101,480,087 of OY740716.1, read as the reverse complement.
ATAGTTGCGGTAGTCGCTCGAGGGGACGGTGCCAAAAGTGTAAGGTGACACTCTGTTTGGCAAAAGGAAAAGACTGCTTCCAAAAGTACCATACAAAATGTTAAGTTTAAATTTTTTTTTATACACATATATTTTATAAGACTGCTATGTATATGATAACCAAAAAAAACCTGAATTTATGAATACATTTTTGGTTAATTTTTTATATACATTATGAAAAGAAAAAGAACTGAATTGTGATTAATTTTTGTTTATTATTATTACTTTTTACTTTTAATAAAACAAAAAACATTGAAAAAAATTGTTTGAAATTCATTGAACAGGGATTAAACCGGCTCAAGACCACTTGCTTCTATATTTAAATAGAATACAAGTTTTTAACAAAATGGCAAAGTGACATTGATTTTCGTGGCTGCACACTACTTTTATCATGATTTCGGGTCCGTGACAACCCTCTTCAGAAAGCCTTGCTGCAATTGTTGAAAGTAAAACCGAACTCTATAAGGCCAGGCTCTCCACAAACGAATGAGAACTACTGTTGTAAACCTTACTTTTCAAGTTTTCTTCACACAATTGCCCACGAAAATACAACTCACTCTTGCCAGCTCTAAAGAGACTCCACATCGAGAGCCATCAATAGATTTCTTTTACAACAACGTGTGTGTGTTGTAAAAAGAGTTTAGTTGACTATGTCAACTTGTGTGCCGTGCCGTGCATGTACGTATGTTTAGCTCGTTTGTTTTATTTCGGTCTGTTGCTTTTACACATTGAACAGGGATTAAACCGGCTCAAGACCTCTTGCTTCTATATTTAAATAGAATACAGGTTTTTAACAAAATGGCAAAGTGACATTGATTTTCGTGGCTGCACACTACTTTTATCATGATTTCGGGTCCGTGACAACCCTCTTCAGAAAGCCTTGCTGCAATTGTTGAAAGTAAAACCGAACTCTATTAGGCCAGGCTCTCCGCAAACGAATGAGAACTACTGTTGTAAACCTTACTTTTCATATGCGTGCATTTGATAGGAAAATGCGAAAAAAATAGTTGGATGCAAATTACCTTCAAAACTACAAGTGTTACAATGCTTTTTTTTTATTATGTACGGTGTGAAAAAAAGACAATTAAAGAGAGTTCTGTATTAGCGTTAGAAGAAATATTGCCCATCTGGGAAAGAGCTCGTATTCCAACGTTACACAAAAGAACATGTGTTGAAAAATTAAACAAATTATATGATGAGTGGAGAAAGGTGCAAAAAGTTTCTAAATCTAAATTTGCAAGTCATAGAAAAATGGAAGAAGATTTCAAAGGAGATTTGAAAAATTTATTCGATATTGCACACGTTGATGCCTTAGAAATAATTTCTTAATTAATTTCTTAATTAAACAAAGGGAACAAGGTCGTGTTGGCATAATGACTTCAATAGATCAAGACCTAACAAATAAAGAAAAGCGTAAGGTGGAAAGAGAAGAAAAGGAAAATCGACGCAAAGAAAAGCATCAAAGAATTGAAAACTCTGAAGGTTATATTAAAGTCAGCATGAGTAATTTTTTCCTTTCAAATTATTTTGTTCAATAATTTTTACTTTAGTCTTGACTGTACAATTTGCTGGAAGTAGTGAAAGTGAATGTGAAGCTGAAAAGTCTGCAGATTCGCCGCCAATTGAACCAAAAAACATTAACCCGACAGAGAATCGTGTTAAGAAAAAATTCATAGATGACAGAATGTTGGCATGCATGGATGCTGGTAATATATCGACTCCACTAGCAATCCATTTTATTTCTGCGACAGCGAAAGCTTTAGGTCACAATATTGAAGATTTGGTTCTTAATTCTACAAGTTTGAGAAGACAACGCAAAGAATATCGTCAACGTCATGGCGAAGAAATTATTGAGAATTTCAAGGTAATAAAATTTATTTTAAAATTGTTATGAATATTTCACAGAATTAAAATTTTTCAGATTCCTGACACATTCGTTCTACATTGGGATGGTAAACTACTTCCTGCAATGGCTGGAAAAGAAAAAGTTGACCGCCTAGCTATTGTTTTAACTGCAGAAAAAATTGAAAAGTTAATTGCCATTCCAATTATTGAAGTTGGATCTGGAGCAGCAATCGCAAAATCAATATATGATTATTTAACGAAAATTAACATGATAAATTTATTAGAAATGGTGTGCTTTGACACAACTGCTACCAACACTGGTCAACATAATGGGGCAGCAAAGTTGCTGGAGAAAAAATTAGATCGGAGTTTGATGTGGTTATCGTGCAGGCATCATATTGCAGAAATCTTACTGCGAGCTGTCTTTGAGGTATATTTTGGAAAATCTAGTGGTCCAGAAGTTGGTATATTTGAACGTTTTTCACGGGAATGGAACACTTTTAAGTTGGAAGATTTCAAAGTTGGTATTATGGATGAAGAAGTGCAACGTGCTGTAAGTGTCGAAGAATGTAACTTCAGCAAAGAGTTTTGTATTAAACATTTAGAAAAAGACCATATTCGACATGATTATAAAGAGTTATTACAACTTACGTATATTTTTCTTGGTGGAAGCATCCCAAATTTCGCATTTCATGCACCTGGGGCAACATCCCATGCAAGATTCATGTCGAATGCCATATATGTATGTTTTAAAAATATATGCTTTACAAAAACAGTTTCAAATGTCTTCCAGCCAGTTGAATGGTTTGCGAAATATTTGTATATTTCTGGTACGCCTGTATGTTCCGTACTGGTTCAGAACCACTTATGCTGTCGAAGCACCAAATAACGATTTACAGCTGGTTATAAAGATTACAAGTTATATTGACCCAAACATATCAATACCATTATTAGCAAAAATCCGAAACCACCTATGGTATTTATCGGAAGAGTTAGTTGCTCTTGCGTTTTTTGATTGCAACGTACCCTTTAACGTAAAAAGAAAAATGGTTGTAACTGAGATCGAAACTGAGGAAAACAATGTAATTTCACTGCCTAAAAAAGTTTGCGCTAGTATTGAAGAATTAAAAGAATTTCAATCTAAAGATTTGAGTTGCTTTGTAACACATAAAACTAAAACTTTTTTTGCACGTTTGGAAATAGACACCAATTTTTTAAACTTTGATCCCTCAAATTGGCACGAAAGAGCAGAATACATTAAAGGCGTTCAAATTCTGAAAAATATTAATGTTGTTAATGATGCTGCTTAGAGAAAAGTCAAACTTATTACAGATTTTAACCGGTCTTTAACACATAGCGAAGAAGACAATCAGTACTTGCTTCATGTTGTTGAGAACTACCGAAAGGAATTCCCATCATATACTAAATCGTCGCTCTTATAATAATTTAATAATACTAATTCTCTTCTTTGTTTTTAATGAAATGTTTGAATATAAAAAATTGCAAATTAATAAAACATTATATGAATTGCATGTTTTTTTTATAATAAATAACTTGTCATCAATGAAAAAACGATTGTTTTCTATATATTTTGAACTTTGACCTCATTGTGGCACGGGTTGGCACACTCTGCCGACTTCAAATTTTACCACATGAATTTTTACATCAAATCGCACATTTAACCAATCCCCAAATGCGAAAAAAAATTTGAGGCGAGGTCTAATATATATATATATATATATATATATATATATATATATATATATATATATATATATATATATATATATATATATATATATATATATATATATATATATATATATATATATATATATATATAGAAAGGGACCTAAGGGTAAAAACCAGTTTTGTTCAGGGGAGCCATTTTAAAGATTTAAATACGTGTATCTTTGGTGTAGAATCGTCTACTTCACTTTCATAAAATGCGCATATCTCTGGGAAGGAACACTTTTGGGGCATGGGATCGGTCTCATTCGATGCTCAGATGTTGTCCACATCAAAAAAAGAAAAAAAATGAAAATTAATTTTTTACCCTTAGATACCTTTCTTTATGCGCTGTCACATATTCTTTCTTTCTGTACGTCCTCAATTTATTGGCATCGATCAGTGTTGCCACATCCCTCCTATTTTTCAGCTTTAATTTCATAACAGGATCTCCTGGTTGCGGCCCGACTGCTAATGAATCATCCATTTGACAATGGCGATACCTGTGAAGGATTCGTTACCTGTGACATTGTGTTCCCAGAAATTGTAAATTGCGGTATCTTTTTAACATGGCTCATATTTCTCTTAAGTGCTTTCCCGTTACCAACTACTTCCACTTCTGTGTACCACCTCATATTCTGTTAAATCGAAGTTTGTTGTTAGCTTATGAGGAAAAACAACGTTCTTGAGCAGCACTTTATCTTCAACATCTATCTCTGATTATTTTGCTTTCCGCCTTTTGTCTCCTTTTTCCTTTCCTTTTTTATTTATGCAATCTAGATCTCTTGCCGACGAATCAATCATATGCTCTGTTATATCCTGAATGCCAGGTATTTTGTCTCGTATTACCCTATTAACCCTCGGACGGTTGAGTCATCCGTTGCCCTTATACGAAGTACAAGGTCCACAGGGACCTATTTCTATTTGTATGGAATTTTATACGAAAACGAATTTTTTTTTTACATTTTTTTGTTTTGATTTATTATTATTTACTAATTATACATGTATAATGAATGTTAGAAAATTTTTTTTTTTAAATATAATATTAATTTTTTACGAGTTTTTAATGAAAACAGCATAAAAACTATTGTTGTGCAGATTGTCCCTCGTCCAACATATTTTCTGTGCAGGTGTAGCATCGATGCATAAGTGTTGAATGCTCTGTAAAAACTGGATTGTTACAGTAATGGCAATAGGCCCTTGTTTTCCGATGCCGTCCGTACTCAGAACCGCATAGGCGACATGACGGTCTGTTCGCTCCTTCTGCCGGTCTTGATAATATCTAAAAAGAACAAAATTATGTAGTTATTCTGCTTTTGAACATTAGAATTGTTTTTCTTACCATTACATCAAATGCTTCCATTGCCTTACGTATCCTTGGATATGAGGTTATTCAGCGCTCGTTCCTCTATGTTTGGTAGTGCCAATTGTTTTGTCAGCATCAGTAGGAATGACCGTCGTCTGTCACTTCTTTTTATTGGCTTCATCTCGTTATATGAAATAAATGCAGCTAATGCAGCAATGCCCACCATATTAAAAAACATGGCCAGTGGCCAGCGGTTTGTTGAGCGCTTGCATGTATATGTGCCAAACATCTGGTCTATTGTATCAACGCCCGATTTGTTGGCGTTGTAATCCAAAATAGCAAACGGCTTCTTCTTTTCAGTTTGCATATCCACACCGCAAGAATAATGTTGTGTCGACAGCAAAATTACCGCTTTGTTCTTCTTGGGCACATATGAACATAGTGCTATATCGCCTTCGTTGAAGCCGAACAATGTGCTGTTGACAGGACGAGTGTGATTTTTTGAAATTCCAGAGGCACACATGTCTTATTCGAGCGCACTGTTCCAACATATGCGATTTTCTTCCTGATCAAAGTAAGCGCCAAATCCAAAGTTGTGAAAAAATTTTCGGCATAAATTGTGCGGCCTGTATTAAAATATCTCTTTGAAAGTTGAAGTACAACATTCTGCCCTTGATTTACCTCTCGTGCCTGGTCAGGCAATTACCCAGAGTAAATCATTCCTTTGACAGGATAAAATGATTTTGAGTCGCACAACCACCATATCTTTATACCGTACTTGGCAGGCTTCGATGAAATGTATTGTGTGAAGCAGGTGCGGCCTCTGTATGGGAATAACTGCTCACGGCATCATGCGGAGTGTAAGCTGCAACATTTGCCAAATATCATCAATAGCCGCAGTTTAACTGTTGATTAGTCGCTGCTGTCGCATATTTCCATTGTCGAATCTAAGGCATTGTTTTATGCACTTCACACGATCTAATGATAATGCAGCTTTATATATTGGACAGCGCGTTGAGCCCCATAACAATTCAAAAGGCTCACTATTCGATTTAGTGAGTCCAGCATACAAAATAATAGCCAAAAAAGCATCGAACTCTTTCAAAGTGATTGGTTTCCATTCCTTTGTGTTAGTTGGGTTTGCCAAATTCCATGCAGCGTTCACATCCCTGCCTTTCCGATTTGATTCGCGTATCATGATGTACGCCATGTCTTCGGTGATGAGCGAGTGGAATATGTTAAATGGATCATATGTGCTACCCTTCGGTGCAGGGTATAAAACTATGCTAAAGAGTTGTCCAACAATAATGCACGATGTTAATTGTTCATCAAGTTTTTTGCTTAACTTAATTTGACATTTTTTTGTTTCAGTGTTTGACAAATTCCAACATGCAGAGGTATGGAATTGAACAGCACGTTAATATTGTTGAAGCCTTTTTGAATATGGGCGTTCGACCAAATGTGTCCACAATCGGGAATTGTGCTCAAATTTCAACAAACCGGGTCTGTAGAAGATTTTTAAACACCTGTGCAAGCTTGTCCAGGTCGTTCTGTCATCGGGCCGTACTTCTTCGAAAATGCGGTCGACCAAGCAGTGAATAGATATTCCATGAAAAAGAGAATAGTTGCTGGGATAATTACTAATGTAACCCATTTAAAAAAAATAAAATAACGAACAGCTTAAAAAATTGTCTTAAATCTAGTTTAGTAACAAATCTCGCACAGACACCAAGTTTGCGCCATCAATAGAACTTTTGATTCTAAGCAGAATATATCAAATAAAAATCGGCGGTCTCCGATGGAACGTTTATTACAACACCATTGCAGATATATATATATATATATATATATATATATATATATATATATATATATATATATATATATATATATATATATATATATATATATATATATATATATATATATATATATATATATATATATATATATATATATATATATATATATATATATATATATATATGTAATGCCTTCAATTGCACTGCTCCAGCTCAGCGAGTATTTACTTTTCGATCGAATAAGCTTTCGGAAGAAGATCACAGGAAGCTCACAGAGAAATAATCCAGCACTGCAAGCGCAACTAAACTGAAATACTAAAAAAACATATTATGACTTCCGTCCACATCAATTCGTACATTCCTATGTTATCTCAACGAATAAAATTTTCTTGTGAGCACCAGGACACGGCAAAATCATGACGAAGGAAGGCATACAAGTTATTAGCAAAGTTCAAAGGTACTTGTAGTAGCTTGACAGGCTTATTAGCACAAAGGAAGAATTAATGAGCTGAACACGATTTACGTGTGCACATAGCTAATGCTGATAATGCTAATCCTCATTATCTCCGTCGCTTTAGCTCGAACTACCTCAAATAAATCAAACCGGTTAAATTGAATCATTCATCGTTCGATCATCAAGTATACCCAAAACTTTGATAAGTAGTGCCATTGGTTACCATATGTTTACAAAAAGTTATAATGTAGGGAGAAGTGCCTACCTACAAATGTGTCTGCTGAAATTACCATCCCAGTTCTGTTGATCTGTGTCGATATATGCTTTCATTGCCGCAAAGACTGACTGACTCACTCTCTCAGGCGCGTTTTCCTGAGGAGCATTAAGAGCAGTGTAAACGTGATAGATCCCATAACGTTGATTAAGCGAATTGAATTTATGAGCCTTATATTGCGTTTCGTTGTCACACACTACTGCTTCCGGTATCCCAATGTTGTGAAACAGATTTTCTTCCAAATATTTACTCACAACATCAGCTGTAAACTTCTTAACCGGGTGAATGAAAGAAAACATAGAGAAGTGGTACAAGACAACAAATATTCCCACATTTCCTGATTTAGATCTTGGGTATGGTCCTAAGAAGTCAATGTATAATTTTTGGAAAAACGTCTGCGTCTCTCCAGTTCTTCTCATGGGGGCCGCATGATTTGATTTGATTGTTACGTCGTCTTACATATCTCACAATTAATGATGTAATTTTTATTATCGTTGAAAAGGTTCAGCTATAAATAGCAGCGTCGTATTCTCTCCAGCGTTTTGTTTATTCCAGAGTGAGAAGATAGTGGGTCAACTTGGTGCTTCCGCAGGTCATCAAGGATTAAACCTTTCGGAATCCAGAGTTTCCAAGTCAATTCGCCGGTCGTCTGTTCTCCCACACTGTGTTCAGTCCTACGGTACAAAAATCCATTCACTACTTTTAATTCGGGAGTGACATTATTACTTCCTTAAATTTTTTAAACTAGGTCTTTTTATTCACCAGATTGGAAATGTGTAGAGCAGAGTAGGAACTTGAAGTCCAATGAAACGATGAGTGAAAAATGAAATAAGTTAGTTTATTTTCATCATCATAATTTGACCAAATAGCCCGACAAAATCAAATATTATATAAAAATATCAAAATTGGTCACAAAGCAGAACAAACAAACTTACGTTTGACCTTCAACAAGTCCGTTAAAGGCGATAAAATGGCACATAGTTCCGAATAATATTTCTGTGCCAACTTGACATCCTGAGAGTTGCTGATATCACTCGGTCCATGGACATTGTCTGCAATGCATTGCACAATCCGAAAGGCATAACTTTGAAGTGATACAAGGGCCAAGGGATGGTAAATGCTGTTTTATCTTTCGATGATTGATCTAAGGGTATCTGCCAAAAAGCGTCCGTTAGGTCAAGACTATTATGTATTCTGCAGACGGCAAGAAATGCCGTCGTTGCGAGAAAGTGGATAAGCGTCGCCTGTCACTGAGTTAAGTTTCCGGCTGTCCAAGCACAATTGGTTTTTAGCTGGTTTCCGATGAAGAACAATGGGATACGACCAAACTCTATTGGACTCCTTAATCACACCCATAGAAATCATACTGTCGAGCTCTTCCTAAATTAGCTGTTTAATAGCTGGATAAACTTAAAAATGACGTTGCTAAATAGGCCTAGCATCTCCAGTATCTATCACGTGGCATAGAACAGAAGTGCTTCCAAGTCCTTCTTCGGCAAAGTACGAAAACATATTGATTGACTGTTGAAGCTAAAACTCTTGTTCACCAGCAAGAATTCAACGGAGGATCATATAAACAGCGCTAACGGCAGTAAATTAAAGACTCTTCAAAATTCCATTTCCAAAATAAGGTTTTGTGAAATACTCGGCACTATGTATAGAGTCAAAGGTGAACACTCCCCCTAAAGTTTATCTCAGTGGTCACAACTCCCTCTACAACCTGCGACTTGCCATCAGCGGTGAAATTCTAATGCTGCTTGAGATCCCAGACATGAAACAGATGCCCCTGTATCTAACACACCGATAACTTTCTTACTAAAACGTTAAACCAACACAGAAGTTTCTCTTCACTGTTTTTATTTTACTCCAAAAAGCTTTCATGCTACAACCAGAACTCAAGGCACAGTTTCACTGTTGCATGAAATGGCTTGATAGGACGAGGACCTAGATACTTCATACCATCGGCCTCGATCAGTAAACAAGGCCTACTATTGTTAAATTGATTATGTAGTTCATGATGAGTATGGTCGGTAGAAATGCTAGTAGTAACAATGCTTTTATTTGTGACTGTTGTGGTTGTGTCGGAACGCGTAAGAAGTTAAAATTGCTTTCCGGCAATTGTGGGTTGCGATTTGGTTTGGATGCACCCTTTGGTGCACCATAAGAGCATTTCAGACAGCTTGGCTTATAAGTCTGCGGTGTTCTACATCCATAGCAGAAGACAGTACGTTTGACCAAGCAGTCCTGATTTCGGTGACCAGAGTGTCTTTAATTCCAGCAAGTGAGATGGTTTTCGGATACCTCGTCTTTAAATTCTATGGAATTCTTTCTCAATATCAAGCACAGAAAGTACCACGCCTAGTTTTTATAAGTATATCGTAAAGAAAACATTCACGATGTCGACACATCTCACACAATTGGCCTACTGATTGAATAATTATATCTTAAATTTCATGCTGTATTTTCTTCTCAAGATCTCTACCAAAGTACGATCATCTAAAGGCTGATTCAACGTGTCCACAAATTAATGACAAATTCGTAGAATGCGTGAAATGGTTCGTTAGCCTTTTGCTTTCGATCACGAATCATCTCACGGAAGTCCACGTCAGTTCTAGAATCAAGGTACTGTTGTCTAAATGCCCTTCAGAGATAAGGCCAGCGCAAATTATTAAAATCCAGAACCAGTAGTTTGCTTTGCCCTCGAACAGCGTACTAGCGTTCATACATAAAATATCAAAATTCACATTTAGAGTTTGCTTTCTTAACGACTTTGCGCGATAAATAAATCTTTATACATTTAAACAGTTTGTCCCGCCAGTAAATTTAAGTTTGTCCCGCCAGTAAATTTAAGCAATCAGTCATGCATTATCTGGCTCACTCGATGCGGACGAAAAGGTAAATCAGAGCCGGTATTGCTCTGACTAGCACGAGAATCATTTGCGTTTTTACCGGCTACAGCATAATCTGGATCATTAAGGCAACGACCAGTGTTGTTTTGATTACGAGACGGATTTGCTAAACATAAAAGTTGTTCTAAAGTTAGCTGTTCAACGTCTGGCAATGTTTGCATCACTGGATTACGATTTGAATTCGGTGAAGATATAAAACTTGTGTAGGGTTGTTTAGGTTTAGTTTTGACAAACTAGCTCGTACTAGCTAGTTCGTTCAAAAAACATTATTTATACAGAGCTTATGAAAGTTCTGTATAAATATATACATACTGTCTCAGGTTTTGTGCTTTGTCTAGTATGGCATTGTCGCAAATGCTACAGATCAGGCTTTCATTCCCTGCGGTCGCAGCATATCTTCGGTACTTTTTCGTACGGACATTGTAAAAATATGCAAAATTAACGAGACCAATCAAATTGTGTACAAAAGCGTGGAAAAATAATCCACAAATGAGTTCAAACCAGAGTCGGAAAATGTGTATGTAAAAAAATCGTTAACATGTTTTGTATTCCAGTTTAGAATAAAGAGGGTAAAAATGTTTATATCCTTCAAATTTCAAGGTTAGCATTTAAAATTATATTCAAAAAAAGAAAACCGAGTTCCGTCAAAAAAAAAAAAAAAAAATAAAAACAGATCTACTGTAAGAAGAGACAAAGTACAATTCTATATCCGGCTATATCTGATAGCATCACTATATCCGGCTATATCTGATAGCATAATGAAAAAGAATGAAAGTAATTTTGAAATATAGATATAGAAGATAGATATAGAATTGAATCTGAAAAGAGCCGGGGAAAATGAAGAAAGCGAAAAAAGTATGAAGTTTTTCTTATTTTATCTTTTAAAAAAAAATATGGTATACAAATTTAGTTCACTCGGCCCCCACGTTGTGCGCCAAACATTTTATAAAAGTACCATACAACGGTCGAATTCTAACTGGGTAAGAAACAAAACGAATAACGCGTTTTAAAGGAATGAATGGATGCCTGAGGAACGAAGGTTTTTCGGCCTTCTTGCTCGTCGTTTCTGTTTCGCTACTATTAAATATTATATTGTTAGAAATCGCGTTCTTAAATGAAAAGCATCAGTATTAGGGAAAAAGAGGGATAGTTTGACAGGATTAACGAAAGAACTTATTCTTTACGAATTGGAGTTTGTTTGTGCGGTAGGTGATTAATACACAAACTTTTCGCACGTCCGTTATGTCTACCCAGTATCCATTGGATTAGTTTATGATAGACGCACTTCATGTTCTTCTAACTCTACTTCCGGCTACAAGAAATTAAACATAGAAGATGTTTAGTTAGTTAAGAAAATTCTCATTTAAAATTCACTTATTTCATTATAAGAAAAATTAAAAAAATGTATTTAGAGCAATCTACGATATATACTAATAAGGTAGATTTCATGACAAGAATTTCATAAATAAAAATTTTAAAATGAAAGTAAAAAAAAATATATCTATATAACATTAATCCGTCGAAATGTGAGATCAATGCACTCTTCTCCTTAAGTTTTTTTCATGTATTTATATATATATATATATATATATATATATATATATATATATATATATATATATATATATATATATATATACACACAAACTAGACACGGAACAAAATAGTATTTTATTTCGATGTAGGGTGCTTTAACGTTATGATAATGAGGTCGAACATCAAGATTTGTGGCAAATACATATAACCAATGAATACGGTATGATTTATACTATATATACTCATATAATAACATTGCTGATTGTATCAGGGTTTTTAAAAAGAATATAGGTCTGGCTCACTGGCTTTTACACAAACTAATCATTCGAGACAGATTGTAGACACACATTCACTTAAACATTATGTAATGTACTGATCTCCTCATGGAACCCATCATTTTTGGTCTATTAACAATCTAGATTCAGGAACAGTTTGTACGCATGCTACCAATTCAGACAAGAACTATAACGAATTCCAAGAGAATTAATCACCTTTGGGGTTTGCACTCCAAGAGACAACAGTTGGTCTAGTTGTTCTTAAAGTACGAACGTCTCTCCGCCAATATTAAATAAGTTAAAATGTTGATGCACTTACTTGACTTTGGGTCCCACGATTAAAGGCTGCCCACGCAGATAATACGGAGAGTAGTTAAATTTTAAATAAAGGTTATCCCAAACATCCAACCGTATTACCTTTGCCCTAAAGATCAACACTGCACACAAAACAAGCAAGAATACCACAATACTTTCTAATTTCTTTTTTCAAATTAGAGTATTTGACCTCATTAAAATTGCACAATGGAAAACAAATCATTTCCAGGCGATCACATTTCACTTTTTTTTTTTAGGGGCAGTGTATGAGTTTGTGGGGTAAAAAGGTGAGGAAGCAAGGACAAATCATTGGGAACACTTGGTCCCAAAGCAGAGGAAGAACAGGTGGACTGTTAACACAGGGAAATAAAAGAGAATTTGACGCATTTTATTACATTTCTGCATTAGCATCAACTTAAGAGAAATATAATGCCTTCAATTGCACTGCTCCAGCTCAGCGATCATCTACTCTTCGATCGAATAAGCTTTTGGAAGAAGATCACAGGAAGCACACGGAGAAATAATCCAGCACTGCAAGCGAAACTAAACTGAAATAATTAAAAAAACATATTATGACTTCCGTCCACCTCAATTAGTATATTCCTATGTTATCTCAACAAAAATTGCTTGTGAGCACCAGGATATGTCAAAATCAGGACGAAGGAAGGCATACAAGTTATAAGCAAAGTTCAAAGGTACTTACAGTAGCCTGACAGGCAGATCAGCACAAAAGAAGAATAAATAAACTGAGCACGATTTAAGTGTGCACAGAGCTAATGCTGGAACAGACGGGTGAAAAATGGCTTCCCTCTTACCCCTTTTTAAACTTCGGTTGATTCCGAAATCCGAACCGTTTTGGACTAGTGACAAATTCATATTTATGCTTCCAGGCAAATATGTTTTCTGCTGAGATACACCAACACTTCTAACAACAATTGCAATCAACCGTCATATGCAACTACCACCTATGCAACACAACATACTACACGAATATTCACCTCTTCGATAAGAAAAGGGAAAGTAGAAAATCAACGAATGAAAGTTAGAATAAGAATGCAATCTTTCGCTGTAGGTCCTTTACCATCTGATTTTTCACCGACAAACATCCAATTTAGCAGAAATACAAAAAAATAATGAAAATATCCATAAAAAAAATAAAAATAAATAAAAAAGAAAGAAGAAAAAAAATCGAAAAGGCCTGTCGTAGTTGTTGAATCTAGGACCTCCGAGTAGTAAGCACCAACACTTCTACTCCAATTGGACTAATTCTATGAAAGCATGCTCTCAGCAATGGTTCTTAAATAAGATTAAATCCCTCAGTTAAGAAAAAAAATAAAGAAACTGAAAAAAGGCAAACAACGTATCATAAGTATAAGCAAGCATAATAACAACAGAGTGAGATACAACAGAAATTTTCTGCAAGCGCCACTACATTTACCCCCCAACAAAATCAGATTTCGGGGATTTACAAGACCCAAAAGATGATCATGCTTGTAGTTACTTGCTACTGTCTGATATATTTTGCATGCTATTTTCCAATAGGGTGTACCTCCAAATCTTTTAGTTTATAATACACAGTGACAAGTTTTCGCCGAACACGGGCTTTAATAAAGTTAGGGACTGATTTTGCATTATAGCCTTTTTCAAAACTGCTTAATCGAAAATTCCTGCGAAGAACTTACTGACCTTCCTCATACGTGACCTCACGAGATCGAGTGTTGTGGCCCTATCGTATCGTTCAAATTGTTTCCTCATTATCTCCGTCGCTTTAGCTCCAACTAGAGTCAAACCGTTAAAATTGGACGGATCGATCCTCAAGTATACCTAAAATTTTGATAAGTAGAACCATTAGTAACCATATGTTGACCAAAAGCCATAAAATATTGAGAAGTGCCTACCTACGAATGTACTGCCGACCGGAGAGCGCATGATATTCTGCTTAAATTCTCATCCCAGTTCTGTTGATTTGGTCGATATATCCTTTTATTGCCGCTATGACTGACCTGTTCACTCTCACAGGCGCATTTGTCTAGGGAGCATGAACAGCAGTGTAAACGTGAGATCCCATAACGTTGAAGTAGCGAATTAAATTTATGAGCCTTAAATTGCGTTCCGTTGTCAGACACTACTATTTCCGGTACCCTAAAGGTGTGAAGCAGAGATTCTTCCAAATATTTAATCACAACATCAGCTGTAAACTTCTTTACCGGGTGAATAAAACATGGAGAAGTGGCCCAATACAAAAAATATTCCCACATTTACTGATTTCGATCTTGGGGTTGGTCCTAAGAAGTCTATGTTTAATATTTGGAAAATCGTCTAAGTCTCTCCAGTTCTTCCCATAGTACGAGGACCTAGATACTTCATGCCTTCGGCATCGTAAACAAGGCCAATAATTGTTAAATTGATTATTAAATTCAAGATGTAACAATGTAGTAACAATGTTTTTATTTGTGGTTGTGTCAGAACGCGTAAGAAGTTTTAATTGCTTTTCTGCAGTTGTGGGTTGCGACTTTGTTTGGATGCACCCTTTGGTGAGCTCTGTCGAAAGTTTATGGCACCAGAAGAGCATTTCTGACAGCTTGGCTTATAAGTCTGTGGTGATCCAAATCCATAGCTGAAGACAGTACGTTCGGCTGAGCAGTTCTGATATCGGTGATCAGACTGTCTGCAATTTCAGCAAGTGAGATGGTTTTCGGATACCACGTCTTTAAATTCTGTGATTTCCGGTGTACTTTCTTCCTCAATATCAAGCACATATGCGTTCCATGTCTTGTTCGCATATCATGAAGATTTAATAGTCATATCTAAAATTTTATGCTGTATTTCCGGTAGTAGATTACTTCTCAAGATCTCTACCAAAGTAGATCATACAAAGGCAGATTCAATCTGTCTACAAGATCAATGACAGATTCGTAGATTGCGTCCACAAATAATTTCAAACCATAGTCGGAAATTTGTTTTAAAAAAAAAAAAACAGAAATGAAAACAACCAAAATCGAAAATAATGTATGTAATCAGAAAAGAGATGCCCCTGTATCTAACAGACTGATAACTTTCTTACTAACTTTCTTACTACGGACGGACATCTCCTGGCTAATCGAACTTGGAAACAGAGTTCCTCTTCACTGTTTTTGTCTTTCTCCAAAAATTTTTCATGCAACGATTAGATAGCTTAGAATGATGATTTTTACCAAAGATTCAAGCTCAAGTTTCAAGGTACAGTTTTAATCTTTCATGAACTGGCTTGATAGGACAATCACTCAGATACTTCATGCCATCGGCATCGATCAGTAAACAAGGCCTATTATTGTTAAATTGATTATTAATTTAATGATGGGTATGGTCGGTACAAGTGCTGTTAGTAACAATTTTTTTATTTGTGGCTGTTGTGGTTGTGTCAGAATGCGTAAGAAGTTTTAATTGCTTCCCGGCAATTATGCGCTGTTTATAATGTTTTTTGCACCAGAAGAGCATTTTGGACAGCTTGGCTTATAAGTCTGCGGTGTTCGACATCCACAGCAGAAGACAGTACGTTCGGCCAAGCAGTCCTGATATCGGTGATTAGACTGTCTGCAATTCCAGCAAGTGAGATGGTTTTCGGATACCACGTCTTTAAATTCTGTGATTTCCGGTGTACTTTCTTCCTCAATCTCAAGCACATATGCGTACCATGCCTAGTTCAAATATCGTGAAGAAAAGATTAACAACGTCGACATATCTCAAGAAATTGGCCTACTGATTCAGAAGTCATATCTAAAATTTAATGCAGTATTTCCGGTAGATATTACTTCTCAAGATCTTTACCAAAGTAGATTATCCAAAGGTTGATTCAACCTATCCACAATATCAATGACAGATTCGTAGAATGCGTCAAATGAATCGTTAGCCTTTTGCTTTCGATCACGAATCATCTCACGGAAGTCCACGTCAGTTCTACAAAGCGAAAAACAGTTTTTTTCTGCCTTATTGCTCGTCGTTCCTGTTTGTGCGCCCGCCCATCCTGTCTACCCAGTATCCATTGGAAATGTCAATGGTAGATCCACTTAATATTCCCCTAACTCTACTTCTACTTGGCTATAATCATACCCCAATATCCGTAGTAATGTGAGATCAATGCACTCTTTTCTTTATTTTTTTTTTCATCTACATTGTACACACAAACGAGACACGGAAACAAATAGGTATCAAATTTTATGTCGATGTAGCGTTCTTTAACGTTATGTTAATGAGGTCGAACATCAAGAGATGTGGCAAATATCACCAAATAATTTGTGAGTGAATGCGGTATGATGTTCTACGTTGTTGTTGGTATAAATTAACACGATTGTCGTAGGTTTCACTCTGAATTCACAACACGAAAGAAATCATAATGACTCATATAAAAAAATGACAAATTAAAATTAATGCGAAAATCGAAGGTTCTCTGGTACCCTCGAAGATCAAATCTGCGAACACTTTGTATCTCATACTTCTCCACGACTTGGTAGAAGTTTTTTGAGGCCAATGATGGAATAAATGTACATAGAAAATTAGTGTATTTGGCCTCATTAAAATTGCACAAAGAAAAAAAAAAACACTTCCAGGCGATCACCGACGGCACTTTTCACTTTTCCTTTCCGTATTCAAATTATTGTGAAAATCGAAGGTTCTCTGGTTCCTTCGAAGATCAAATCTGCAAACACTTTGTATCTCATACTTCTCCACGACTTGGCAGAAGTTTTTTGAGGCCAATGATAGAATAAATGTACATAGAAAATTGGTGTATTTGGCCTCATTAAAATTGCAGAAAGAAAAAAAACACTTCCAGGCGATCACAGACGGCACTTTTCACTTTTCCATATTTAAATTATTGTGAAAATCGAAGGTTCTCTGGTTCCTTCGAAGGAAACTTAAAATCGGTTGATATTTACCAAGTTATTGGCATCACTTCCCAGGTATTTTGACTTCATTTCTTTTTGTTACACTGTGTTATTTTTAACTTCTTTTAGGGGCAGTATAAGAGTTTGTGGGATACAGAGGCGAGGAAGCGGGGACAAGTGATTGGAAAAAATTGGTGCCTAAGCTGAAGAAGAACAGGTGGTCCGTTAACAAAGGGAAATAAAAGAGAATTTGACGCATTATGTTACCTTTTTGCCTTGGCACCAACTTGAGAGAAACAGAATGCCTTTAATTGCACTGCTTCAGCTCAGCGATCATCTACTTTTCGATCGAATAAGCTTTTGGAAGAAGATCACAGAAAGCACACAGAGAAATAATCCAGCACTGGATGAGAAACTAAACTGAAATACTTAATAAAACTTGCACATATTATGACTTCCATCCATCTCAATTAGTACATTCTAATGTAATTTGAGCAAATTAGATTTGCTTGTGATCACAAGGACACGGAAAAATCAGGACGAAGGAAGGCATACAATTTATAAGCTAAGTTCAAAGGTACTTACAGTAGCTTGACAGGCATATCAGCACAATAGAAGAATAAATTAACTGAACACGATTTACGCGTGCACAGAGCTTATGCTGGAACAGGCTGGTAAAAATAGCTTCCCTCTTACCCCTTTTTAAACCTCGGTTGATTACGAAATACGAACCGTTTTGGACAAGTGTAAAATACATATTTATGCTACCAGGCAAATATATCTTCTGCTGAGATTCACCAACCCTTCTTACAACAAACGCCATATGTAACTACCACCTATGCAGCACACCATACTCCACGAATACTTACCTCTTATGCTGACTTTTCTCCATCAATCGGTTAACTTAGCAGAAATAAAACAAAATTAATACAAATATTCACACAAAAAAAAATAAAATAAGAAAAAATTCAAAGAGGCCTGGCCTAGGAGTTTAACCTAGGACCTCCGGGTTGTAGGCACCAACACTTCTACTCCAGTTTGCACTAATTCTAAAAGTAAGTTTAGATCCTAAAAGTATGCTCTCAGCAATGGTTCTTAACTAAGAATAAGTCCCTCAGTTAGGAAACAAAATTAAAGGAACTGCGAAGATCCGCTTACTAACGAAAAGGCAAACAACATCTCATACATAAATATAAGCAAACAAACGAACAACAGAGTGGGATACAACAGAAAGTATCTACAAGCGCCACTCGAAAGTTAGATGAAAACAAGATTTCATTTCTCATTCTCCTTGATCACAGCAAAGCATTTGACACAGTGGAGCATAACATACTATTGTCAAACTTTAAAAATAATATTCTATTTCTCTAATATACTTGTAACTTATATCATCATACTTATCATGTCGACCACAATGCGTTGTACTCAACGATCAACGATCTGGTATTATAAATATATCTCGAGGTGTGCCCAAGGATCTATCCTTGGCCCTCTACTGTTCACTATATATATATTAGTGATCTGACTGATATCCCTAATACTTGCAATATACAAATGTATGCGGACGACGCACGGTGGCTGAAATTTTGATTTCGTTGGCCAAAAGTGTAATTTTTCTGTCACCGATTTTAAAATTTTTACGCCTTTTTGTAGCCTTTATATCCAGATTAAGGTAACCAAAAAATTAGGTTAAACTATTGCTGGGCGTGGCATGCTGTCAAACTCAACTGTTTTTTTTAATTTCAGAAAAAGGTGCTATTTTTTATTTCATCGAAAAAGGCCTGCGGTCTTTTTTTATAATGTTAGTAGGATAATAGTCATTAGTTGACGCGACGTTTAATTATATGCAAGCGCAAAAGTGGAACATCTGAACTCTTGTATTGTCAAAATTAATGACGACTATTAAGAAATGGACTGAAAATACTAGTACCAGTTTGCGTCTTAGTGCCTCTGAAACGAATTACATTTTTATTCATCAGAGTCGTATATTTGATGGCAATATTCCAGACTTTCAGCCGCATTTCAACCTGTGTTAACTCATCCTGTAATTTGGGCTTTACTTTTAACTCTACTCAATCCCGGACCAATCATATTAATAGAGCATCGAGAAAGTTACTTGGACTGTTCGTATATCTACTCCTTAGAATATAAAAAAGCTGCTTGCAAAAACCTACCTTATCCCTACTCATTTCTATGGCTGTGAAGTTTTTGCAAATTGCAGTTCTTATGACTTTAGTACGCTTATATGGCATCTCATCGCGCTCTCATTCGTAATTCAACCCCCAATTACATTGGGAGTGACCTAATTCACCATACAAAATTCTGAGAGCAAATTACGTTGTTTTAGGGTGATTCAATTTGAATTACCTTCTGAATAATGAAGAAATCGTTGCCTTCTCTAATTTTTATCGGAAATATGGAAGCTGCTGTCAAGATAAAAATATAAACATACTGCTTCCTTCTACTTCTACTCTGCAAAAATCAAAAGCAATGTATATATTAATGATATATCGCTAAATTTTGTACTAACCGTTAGAGCTCATAGCCAAACAAAAAAAAGGTATTCACATTTTTCACATTTTTCACACATTTTTTTCTTTGGAATACCGAAGCAAAAGCAACTGGCAAATCGATTTAAGTGAGTAATTCAGAGATTAAATTAGTTAATTCGCGATACAGTACAGACATGGCATTATAGTTGTATTAAAAAACATTGCCAGATATTTCTATAATAAAAGGAGAGAGAATTTCGGAATATGGCTATAAAATCTTCAATTAATCTTACAGAAGTCTAGCTAACGTTAAATCTTTAATACTGTTTTTTCATTTCAATTAAAATTTTAACCAATTAATATTTTTATCTTTAAATAATAATTACAGTAATGAGATCTATCTTAATGATAATTAAACAAGTATGTTCATGGTTGTAAAATAAAATTGTTGCGGCGTGCAACACTAGAAAACTTGCCTTTTACTAAATTGCCTTCTGTTTAGTATAAATGAAACACCGACGAACTAATCAGTTTATAATATTTATTAAGACGTTTCGTCTAAGTATTAAAATTAAAGGAACAGTGAAATAAAGGCTTTGGTACGGCGCACAGTGGCTGAAAATCGTTTTTCGTTGGCCAAAATTCTGCTACTTTTGAACCGATCAAAATATTTAAGTTTTTTTTTTAATGGATACATATTTAGTTCACTTTGACTCAGTGTTAATAACATTAAAATTGATTGAGGACTTTTTAAGGAACTCTAGGTCAAAGTTAATCTTTTGATTTTTAACTTTTATAAAAATGGGTTATTATTAATTTATTTATTAAAAAATTTAATATTTGGATTTAAATAATAATTATAAATATTTTTTGTAATAATGGAATTTTTTTAATGTTAAACTCCAAAAATTTTTTAGACTCAAAGAAAAAAATAGTAAAATCAACTGGAGATTTTGCTATTATTACAGAAAAATTAAAATTGTTTTGCTGTCAAATTTGCAAATTTGTTTACACTCAAAGAATATTTACACTTAAAAAAATATTAATAATATTATCTAAAAATCTTGCTATTACTACAGAAAAATTTATCATTTTTTTGTTGTCAAATTTGATAATTTTAAAAAACATTTTTAAAATAAAAACTGCAATAAATTTTAATAGCATTTGTAACAATGGTAGGTTCTGTTTATTATTATTTTTTACTAATACTATGTTTTTCGTACTTAAATAACAATGAAAGGCAATTATAATTATTATTCATTTGACTCAAATATTGAATGCAAATATTCCATATTTTGTTCTGTGCTATTTCTGTTCTTTAGTAGTTTTTTGGCTTCTTACTCTAAATTCCGATGTTCCACTTTCCATTGATTGCGAATACTGGAGAAAAACGGATCTAACGTTGCGAATAATAAATTAAATAGATCTTCATTTGTAAAATTTCGTGAAATTTTTCTTGTATTGTGCTCTCTATAAAATCTGTAATCCTTGTTCCTTTTTTCCTAAGCCTCCTCTGCTAGTTCTCCAAGTGGCACCAAATGATATTTAATGACATCTTCTCCATGGTAAAGGATTTTGTGAACTGTTGCAGACATATTTCTCGATGGGTAGTTGGTTGTATATATTTTTTCAGTTTCCTTTGCATAATCTCCAAATTTTCTAGAGTCACTTTCGCCATTGCACGCAAGTACTTCTAGGATTATTTTAAATCTGAAAATAAGGCTTAAGTCCACTCCTGTTATTTCAGAATCTGGATCTGAAAAGAATCTTCTTGCTGTATTGCCATCATTTGTATTGTCTGACCCTTGTTTTGGCTGATCTATAATCAATCATAATTTTCGATATTCATTTTGAACATGTTGTGATTGGTGTGATTTTATCGGGACTTGATTTAATTGGGTTGATGTTGCTTGGCATATAATGTAGCTGGATGCAGCCTTTGTGTTAGTCAAAGCCTGACCAACTTTTCCATCTATCATTGTCAGCACTAATTGGTAGCCTACTTCAATTTGCTGCCCATCTAACTGTAATTGTAATGGCTGTAGTGTTGCAATTTGGGCCTTGATAACACTTACTTCTTTCTTAATGGCATCATGAGTTTCTTTTTTGAATTCAAATTTGATTGGCCTGCAGTATCTCGTAGAAGATGGTGTCTCATTTTTCCAAATATCCATTGTTTGCGTTCTACTAGTCGAAGGCTCTGAATCTTTCAAAATATTTTTCAATCGCAATGGTACAAATGATACCATGTACATATCTGAGTCAGAAATATTTCCACATACAACTTGTCTGTATTGTTTTTGTCCCGAAGAACCATCATATCCCCATTTACAAAAAGAATTAACTTTGTGTTTCCATATTTCTTTAACTCATTTCCTGTTAATGATTGTAGCAAGCGTTCGGCTGTGTGATCAAGTAGAGATTGTAGTTGTACCTCTGCCGAAATTGTGTTGGTATGCTTTTAAGAATCCGTTTTGTTCTCACTGGACTAGCTTTAACAACTTTTTCAATGATATCCACTTTTGTAAATTGGTTCTGTGATCGTAATTGATGTAGGGAAGATTCTTTTATATTTGCACAACCAATTTCATCGTTAACATCTTTAAGTTTCCGCCTCTTAGATTTTTCGCTGCAGTTGTCCAATGATTTGCGTGGTCTTCCAGCCTTATCTTGCTTTGCTGTTTCTGCAGCGACAGTAAGTTGGCCTTCTAACCAGTTTGTACTTTTTATATAAAACTTTTGTTTACTGTAGCTAACTTCTTTGTAGAGTTTTTTAGTGATTTGACGAAATTAGATATTTGTTCTTGTATTTCGGTGCTACACGAATTTAAGTTTAATTTTATTTTAACGTAACTAAGAACATCTTTCTGGTTTTTGTTTCTAAAATACTCTTTGATCAGTTCTTTATAACTGAAGCTCTCAATATTTTTATTTGCGTCTGTTATGTTTTATCACTTGCGAATATACGTTCGTACACTTAAAGGATTAACTTATTACTGAGTAAACACTTATCGAATCCGTAATTGTATATAGTAGATTTTTAGATACATGATATTCACACATTGATATTTAATTTCATAGCAGGTAGTACTTAAATTGAAAAAAACTACACTTGTTACCAAGATCTTAATATCAGGTAAAACTAATTAGTATCTCGTCAATATGGGGTTGTTTTTATCTTTATTGGTTTAATGTTGCGATTATTGACACACTTATAAAATTGTTTATGAATTTGGTTGACCATAAAATTTGATAACAGGTAAATTTAGAAAGAGATCATATGTCTACTGTAGAATCTATTGTGATAATTTTATGACTTATATTTTTGCTGATCAAAATAAAGCCATAAAACCCTTCGCAGGTATTATATTTAATTATTTCATTATAAGCTATAAAATACCTAAAGCACATATTTAATACACCATTGTACACGGGTTCTTTAAATTATCGCAATTTGATTTTTTTAGAGTAATTTCATTAATATGAAAAAAGTTTTCTACCCGCGGGTCGTCGCGGGTACAAAAGTATATATAGGGTTAAAGAAGACACTTTCTCCGGGTGGTACACGTTTCTTGTTCCCTTTTGTCCCTAGAAGTTCTATTTCACTAAAGTTTAAATTTGAGAAAAATATAGTAGTTTCATAAATATTTCATAACGCACCTAATATAAAACGCTAGAGCTGTGACCACTTACAAAAACTAAAGACTATAATCCTACCAACATTATAAAAAAAGACCGCAGGCCATTATCGATGATAGCTTGCGAGTAGTAACCATTTATTTTTGATAAAAGAAACAAAAAAAACAACTTTCTCTGAAATTAAAAAAAAAACAGTTGATTTTGACAGCATGTCACGCCCACAATTAGCAAAGTTTAACCTAATTTGTTGGCTACCTTAATCCGGATATATAAGCTACAAAAAGGTGTAAAAATTTTAAAAATCGGTGACAAAAAAATTTCACTTTTGGCAAACGAAATCTAAATTTCAGCCACGGTGCACCGCTCTTATAAACATCTTTGTAACAGTTGCTTATTCCGCCATATTTTCGTTTTAGCTAAGTGCCACCAAACGAAAACAGCGAATTTACCATTGGTAAGTAACGTACCAATGGTAAATTTCGTTTGCTTTGCTACATGTATTTCTTATGGGATCGTTCGTTTTACGTGAATACTAGGCTTAAATGCGGACTTATGGGAGCGAAAATTGGTGATTGCACAAAACTGCCAAGTTTGGCGTTGTTAAAACTTTTGCAGAATTGCGTTTTTTTTAAACTAGATAAATCCAACATCGATTATTAACAATGGCTTCATAAGTGGTGTTTTCTGTTAAGACTCGATACGGGATTTAGTATTCAGTCTTACAAAAAAAAGCAACTTAACTTTTGGAAATCTCCTAAACACGCGACAGTTTGTCAAAGAATAAATCTAAAAATGTATTAATAATTTCAATAAATGCATAAAAAATTACGAGTACTGTATGGTGCAAAGACAAAATACTAATGTCCGTACACACAATATGTCGCTGGTTTTTGAATTTGCCTCCGAGTAAACTTCTAAACAAAAGAGCACATAGCTTTAAAATCTCACATTTTTCACACTTTTCTGTACAGTCTTCTTACACTTTTTCATATATATATATAAATATAAATATTTATATATTTATATATATATATATATATATATATATATATATATATATATATATATATATATATATATATATATATATATATATATATATATATATATATATATATATATATATATATATACAGGGTGGCCCAAATAAGACCAGCTGATGTGAAACACAAATATCTTTTTTATTTTTCAACATAATTTATTTTTTCTTTTTGCAGATTATAACTGAGCTCCTGGAAATTTAAAATGAATACGTACAGTCCACAACAACGCATTAAAATTATTGATTTTTATTATTCTTCTCAACGATCAATTGTTCTGACGCAGCGAAATTATCGCCCCTTTTTTTAACGTAAGATCAGCGCCCACATCTTCCATGATTACAAGTTAAGTTCACAGTTTTGAGGAACTGGGTTCAGTTGCCGACCGTCTAGGAAGAGGTGCTCATCGAAATATTCGTACTGAAGACAATGTGGAAGCTGTGCAGCAGAGTGTTGCATATTTATTTGATAATGAGGATGAAATGCCAGAAACGGTCTCCGGGGCTTCTTACAGAACAATGATCGACAACTTTTTGCGGCCAATAGTAGAGCAACATCCTAATTTATGTTTTCACCAAGATGGAGCCACTGCGCATACATGCTGCGTGAAATTTTTGGTAAACGCATAATTTCAAAAAAATCAGATTTCCCTTGGCCTCCTCGTTCACCAGATTTAACTGCGGCCGATTTTTTTTATGGGTTTATTTAAAAGACAAAGTGTATGTTAACAAACCACAGACACTTGAACAGCTCAAGCAGAATATTCGAGACGAAATACGGCGCCTGCAACCAGAAACATAACGCCGTGTAATGCAAAATGCGCTCAAAAGAGCCAATGTCTGTATCGAGCAAAATGATGGTCCATTGTCTGATGTCATATTTCACACATAGTCACCTTAAATTTCCATAAAATGTACTTAACATATAAAAATAAATCATTTAAAAAACCCCGTTATTACAAGAGTAATACGTGTTTTACATCACTAGGTCTCATTTGGGCCACCCTGTATATATATATATATATATATATATATATATATATATATATATATATTTATATATATATATATATAAATATATATATATATATATATAAATATATATATATATATATATATATATATATATATATATATATATATATATATATATATATATATATATATATATATATATATATATATATATATATATATATATATATATATATATATATATATATATATATATATATATATATATATATATATATATATATATATATATATATATATATATATATATATATATACAAATATATATAAATATTTATATTTATATATATATATGAAAAAGTGTAAGAAGACTGTACAGAAAAGTGTTATAGAAAAGTGTTAGAAGACTGTACCAGTAGTACGAGTCATGTAAAATGCAATAGATGGGCAATAATATTATTTGCTTGCGGTGAAACAAAAATTTTAGGTGTACCAAAACTAACTAGACAAACAGGTGTTATTGAAGCTGACGCTTTGTACACTGCACTTCATGACTGGAATGTACAGGATAACGTAATGGCCATGTGCTTTGGCACAACAAGTAGCAACACCAGTTCATCAATTGGAGATTGTGCTGCCCTGGAACAAAAACTAGGCAGACATTTGCTGTATTTGGCGTGTCGCCATCACATATTGGAGCTGCTTGCCGAAGCTGTATTTAAAAATACTTCTACAAATTTGTTTTGCAGCTCGAGTCGTTAAATCACTGGAAATGTTTGCTGAATATCAACTGCCAACAGAATCAACGCACCACTAAATCGCTTCGTAAATCCGGCATTGTTTTGTCTACCCTAAACGATCAATTTGCTTTACTTCAAAACTTTGGCCATAGATACGCCATAGCGTATCGTTGCCAAAATCAATGCGATCTAAATAGTTTTTATCGGGATCGTCAAAAAAAAAACATTCCTCCAGTTCCCTTGTTTAGAACTTTTTTAAGAGAGTCGTAAATATATTTTTATTGCAGATTCAACAGTGGACGGTCGATTTCCTTAAAACATCTTAGTCATATTGTTTTTCATGGCTTAACTCACGATTAAATGCGTCGCGCATTAGACGATTGTCAGCTGTCATGGCTTAAGGCTGGTACCAAGGTTAATCACCCTTATTCTGATTGTCGTCGTCAAGACAAAACAACGACATCTTGCGACGACTGTTGATACTTGGTATTCGCGTAGTCGTTTTTCGATAACTATTGACACAACTCGGTATTCTTTAAATGATATTGACGTTGTTATTGAATTGATACGACTCTGTTTTTGTCGTCGCAGTTTTTGGTAACGACTAAGAAGTTTGCTGTTAAAATAAAAAAAAACCAAAAGTAAAAGTGCAAATCTGAAAATTACAAATAATGAACAGTTCCAAAAACTTGTTGAAGAGTTGGAGAAAAATCCATCCTTAGCAAAAGGCTTCAAAAGAGGAACAGTGCCAACAAATTTAAACCAGCAATGGGAGAACATTGCAAGTGTTTTGAATGCTTCCGGACCACAGAGTAGAGATGGTGATGGCTGGCAGAAGGTTACTAACTTATATCCCTGGTTTTTTGTAGATTAATAAAATTAAATATTTTCGTTAAGGTTTGGAGAGACTTAAAGTTCAAAGTCAAAAGGAAAATGGTTGAAAACAAATCGGAGATGAAAGCAACAGGTGGCGGTGTAAATAAATATATTACACTGAGCCCGTTAGAAGAAGCTGTTGCAAACCTGCTGCAGTTTCAAAAACAGATAAATCCTGAAGGATCAGCTCATGGTGTTGCAGCAAGTTATGAGGAACTTGTCACTGAAGTGCTCGGTGTTGACCCAGTTATAGAGATGGAAACAACTGTTCACTCTGAAGACATTTTATTGGAACAGGAGGAGCCTTCAACATCAAGGAACGGGAGCAGTTTAAGAGCCACTCCATCCGGGTCAAAGTCCACAAATATACTACCCTTAAGAGCTGCAACTCCAGTCAATCGAAAAAAACCAACTGACCGTCAAAACCTCTTAGAAAACCATAAAAAAATAAATACCATAGAAAACCATAAATAAGGTGGCAGCTAACTTTATTCTGTTGGATACACAATTTGACCTGGCTCCAATTTCCATCTCAGGAGCAATTTCCTCCAACACATAATTAAACGCATTTTTGTTTAAACGAAAGTATTTCTGAAATCTTGAATGAAAGAAAACTTTGTGATTGCCAATGGAAATTAATTAAACCTTAAACTTACTTGTTGTCTGGTAGTTTCATGACATCAGACCTATATCGCAGTGTCTTTCTCTGTAAAATAAGTTTCTTTTTATTTTCTTCATCACTTGAATCAGAGTTTGAATCAGAAACAAAAAACATTTTTCAACAATTGTATGAATAGATACAAAATCTGATGCAAAAATGTTAGGTATGTGTTTTTTTTTATTGAAGTTATCGATAAACAGTCAACGTCAAGACAATAATGATACGGAATACCAAAAATGCGATATTATATTGAAACGAAGTGATATTGATATTAAATTGACGACGACAATCAGAATAAGGGTGAATGTTTTCTGAAACGATAGTGAGCTGACACCTCTAGGTCAGATACTTTTATTTGAAGAGCCTTGCGGTGACTTCTGTGACTTTCTATCTACTGCCGATTGCAAGTAACTGTTAAGAAGTAATCTGCAGCGCCGTAGTGCTGAACGTACGAGGAATCCCAATGACATGTAAATAAAATACTGGCATTTCCTGAAACATTGCGAAACAACAGGAAAAACAATGACAAATCACTTGTTTACATCTTGCTAGTATAACGAACAAAACAAAATAGAATTAACAAAAGGCGTAGTTCCTAATGTAAGTTTTGTAAGGAGTGCGTACAAAAATTTAAATTTTTGGAAACTGATTTGCAAAATTTTAAACTTTTCGTTACCATAATATTTTAAAAGAATTGCGCATATCCACATTTAAAAGAATTTCGCATATCCATTGTTCGTATAGAAAATTATGGTCTTGAAAATATATATATATATATATATATATATATATATATATATATATATATATATATATATATATATATATATATATATATATATATATATATATATATATATATATATATATATATATATATATATATATATATATATATATATATATATATATATATATATATATATATATATATATATATATATATATATATATATATATATATATATATATATATATATATATATATATATATAAATAATGTTCGGACAGGCCGATTCTTTCACCATGGATTCGCTATTGAAAAGGAAACTTAATGTGCAACAATTTTCATACATATATATGGCCCCTATGACAGCAGTGTTTTGAACCCCAGTAGTCCATATAGCCGACACAGGTCTCAGGAATCTCTGAAAAAATATTTGGACTCGCAACGAAATTTGCTTCAATTTGAATACACATACGAGTATGTTGACATTTACAATTGTTTGCTCTTTGATTATAACGGCCGTTCTACTGGGCACCAAGGGCCCGTTAGTCTGACCCCAATTTCAGTTATATCTGAAATGGGATCGTTTCTGAGCATTTTCCATAACATCTATCTAAAATTTGTGACTGTAGCATTCGAATTTCTGCAACAATGTTGGAGTTGAGTTAAAGGACTGTCTCGGGCTTGTTCACATATAGTCGCTCCTTCAAATAACCCCAAAGAAAATAGTCGGGTTCTGACAAATCTGGCGATCGCGCTGGCCAAACAATTTCCGAATATCTGGAAATAATTCGCTATCCAAAAATTTAACTTAAAAGTGCTATTATGTCTCGGGTAGTTTGTGCAGTGGCTCCGTCCTGCTGAAACCACATCTCATGACTGTTTTGAAGAGCAGGACGTAAAAAATGTTCTATAATAAACCAATAACGCTCTCCATTTACGGTTACAGCACTTTCATTTTCAAAGAAGAAAGGCCCAATGATATTTGTAGATGTGATCCCACTCCATAACCTAATGGGGTGCAATTTGCGTTGATGAATGGCTCTTGGATTTTCAGAAACGCAGAACCTATAGTTCTGCCTATCAACAAAGCCATTCAAATGAAAATGAGGTTCATCACTCATTGGTCGCTGATTTAAATATTATAATTCTATTATTCTGGTTCTTTGTTCAGTTGTGAATCTCTCCATTATTTATTCTCCAAGTGTCACTTATAATGAGTGATCCATCTAGAGGTATTTTTTTCATAAAAAAAATATAAAAATTCAAATCAAGTGTGGAATCTTTATTGGTAATTTGAAAGGACATTTTATGGCAGTTAGTTTTTGAAAATAATTACCATCAAATATTGGCAACTGTGTTATGGAAATGAGCGTTCGGTGAGAAACGGGAAGATGAGGTCCATTTCTGGCTCAACGGCAAAGTTAATAAACAAAATTGCCGCATTTGGGCTTAAGATAAACAAGAAGAGCTCCAGGAGGTGCCATTATACTCAGAGAAAACCACGGTTTGGTGCGGTTTATAAGCTGGTGGAATCATCGGTGCATATTTTTTCAAAAATGATGATGGCCGGAACGTAACCGTGAATGGTTATCGCTATCGCGCCATGATATCGATCTTTATGCTACCTGACATTGAAGCCCGTAATCTTGACGACACTTGGTTTCAACAGGACGGTGCCACTTGCCTTACAGCTACTCAAACAATGGATCTATTGAGAGGTCAATTCGAAAAACAGCTAATTTAACGTTTTGGACAGGTGAGTTGGCCGTCTGTGCTGACAAACCAGCCACGATTCAGGTTTTGGAAGCAAACATTACGTGTGTCATTAAAGCCATACCGGTGGAAATGCTCGATTGAGTCATCCAAAATTGGACCCTCAGAATGGAAACCCTGAGGCGTAGTTGCGGCCAACATTTGAAGGAAATTATATTCAAAAAATAAATGCAATAAAATGTCCTTTCAAATTACTAATAAAGATTCCACACTTGATTTGAATTTTGGTATTTTTTTGTTCTCAAAAAATACCTTTAGATGGATCATTCTTTATAATTTGAAAAAAAAATTATAATTAAAAAAAAGAAAAAGTTATTAAATTTTTATACCCCATGGTTACTTTCGCCCACCTTGTACAAATCGACAGCTTAAAAAAATGTACATCGTTTTAAAAGTTTTTAAAAACTTGAAACTCCTGATATTTATTACATTTTTAATCACTCTTCGCATCACTTATTAAATTTTCATATCCCTATATATTTCCATAAACCTACTATACGTTGGCGGAAGCCGCTTATGCTCGATCGTTTTTCATTTTGTTACGTTTGCTCTTCGCGCTCGAAGAGAACGTTCGTTAAAAGAACTCCTCTCGGAAATTAATTCTAATAAAATAAGCAGGGAAAGTGCAAAAATAAACTTAATTGTCGGGAAAATAATTATCTAAAATTGTTTGAATTCATTATAAGTATTAACTTGTAAGGAATTCAAACAGTTTTTTGACAAAATAAAATTTTAAGTTGAAGAACAAATCCAGTTGTGTAAGAATCAGTGTAACAAAACAACCAAAATAAAAAAGGCACACACACAGCTTAACAAACTCACAGCATGATGAGTCATCGTGTCACGCAAGAGTTAGAACAACGCAGTCACTCTTTCTGCAGTGTAAGTTCGCGGAATGCATACTTCACGATAAACGCAGATGTAAACAATGGAATGAGAGAGGTAGCGCCACTAAGACAAACTCTCTCACCAGGCAGTGCTAGCAACAGATTTGTCAGAACCCGACTATTTTCTTTGGGGTTATTTGAAGGAGCGACTATATGTGAACAAGCCCGAGACAGTCCTTTAACTCAACTCCAACATTGTTGCAGAAATTCGAATGCTACAGCCACAAATTTTGATTGATGTTATGGAAAATGCTCAGAAACGATCCCATTTCAGATATAACTGAAATTGGGGTCAGACTAATGGGCCCTTGGTGCCCAGTAGAACGGCCGTTATAATCAAAGAGCAAACAATTGTAAATGTCGACATACTCGTATGTGTATTCAAATTGAAGCAAATTTCGTTGCGAGTCCAAATATTTTTTCAGAGATTCCTGAGACCTGTGTCGGCTATATGGACTACTGGGGTGCAAAACACTGCTGTCATAGGGGCCATATATATGTATGAAAATTGTTGCACATTAAGTTTCCTTTTCAATAGCGAATCCATGGTGAAAGAATCGGCCTGTCCGAACATTATATATATATATATATATATATATATATATATATATATATATATATATATATATATATATATATATATATATATATATATATATATATATATATATATATATATATATATATATATATATATATATATATATATATATATATATATATATATATATAAGCTTTAAAGGGTCGCCCAACAATATTTCGTGGTGTTGCAAACGGAATGCCAAATTCAATATACCCTTCGGTGGAGGGTATAACAAAAAAATGTTCGGACAAAAAGAGGGTCTGTAGCCGATAGGTCCAAGCATGGACCACAACGTACTGCCAGATCGGCTGAAAACAATACTGCTGCTCAAGAAACAGTTCAAAACAATCCGTCAACCTCATTTTCCATAATAAATTTGCAACGTCTGCCAAATATGAACTGTCAAGACTTATGTTTACCAAAATGGCGGCAAAATAAAGAATACCTTCCCGGCGGACAGCCTGTATAGGTATATAAGTAAAAATAAAAACATCGTTAAATTCAGCCAGGTCGTCGAACCTTATATACCCTCTAAACCCAAACCAACAAAAAAACAAGTAAAAGCGGTTTTAAGATCGTCCAGGCCGAACCTTATTTACCCTCTACCATCCCTACGCTACTAAAGAACGAAAAATTCCCGTTTTTGAGGCCCTTTCAGCCGAAACTATAAAATTACTTTATATTTGGTTTGGACCATTTATCGCCCTTTTGACCTAAAGGGGCGTTTTTTGGACCATATATGCCAAAAAGTCCAGCAACTATGCCCTTTTTGAGGTATTTAGTGCGTCCCAACTAACAGTACTCTTTTTATCCATTGTCCGTCTACGAAAAATAATGATTCGTTAAAAAATTTGTTAAAAACTTAAAAAAAGTGCACTTTTTATCGTTTTATCCCTCGATTTTGCCCATTTACATTCCCAAATAGCTTATCATCATGCAAAATTTCAGGATTGTAGGTTGATTCGCTTGACCGTTAGATCATCTAAGAATTTTACGACGATTAATAATACTTTTAGGGTCTCCGTAAAATATTTCGTAGTGTTGCAACCTTAGAGTTCCACCCTTAGGTGGAGCATATGACAACCAATCGTCGTTCGTTGGAAATAATAACATCTCTTAATTTTCAATTGTTCGTCATAACACAACAAAGGTTTTTAAGGAAAGAAAAAATACTTTTTTGTTTCATATAAAATCGATGAACGTCTTAACCGTAACACAAGTTTTTTACGAAAAGAAAAATTGGCAACTCCTACTTTTTTTAAATCCTTTGTGAACTTCATGTACAACTTTAGTTGTACATACAAAATAGAGAAAGAAAAATTAAAGAGTACCGGAAAATTTCTTTTTTCAAGACCATAATTTTCTATACGAACAATGGATATGCGAAATTCTTTTAAATGTGGATATGCGCAATTCTTTTAAAATATTATGGTAACGAAAAGTTTAAAATTTTGCAAATCAGTTTCCAAAAATTTAAACTTTTGTACGCACTCCTTACAGAAACTTACATTAGGAACTACGCCTTTTGTTAATTCTATTTTGTTTTGTTCGTTATACTAGCAAGATGTAAACAAGTGATTTGTCATTGTTTTTCCTGTTGTTTCGCAATGTTTCAGGAAATGCCAGTATTTTATTTACATGTCATTGGGATTCCGCGTACGTTCAGCACTACGGCGCTGCAGATTACTTCTTAACAGTTACTTGCAATCGGCAGTAGATAGAGAGTCACAGAAGTCACCGCAAGGCTCTTCAAATAAAAGTATCTGACCTAGAGGTGTCAGCTCACTATCGTTTCAGAAAACATTAACCTTGGTACCAGCCTTAAGCCATGACAGCTGACAATCGTCTAATGCGCGACGCATTTAATCGTGAGTTAAGCCATGAAAAACAATATGACTAAGATGTTTTAAGGAAATCGACCGTTCCACTGTTGAATCTGCAATAAAAATATATTTACGACTCTCTTAAAAAAGTTCTAAACAAGGGAACTGGAGGAATGTTTTTTTTGACGATCCCGATAAAAACTATTTAGATCGCATTTATTTTGGCAACGATACGCTATGGCGTATCTATGGCCAAAGTTTTGAAGTAAAGCAAATTGATCGTTTAGGGTAGACAAAACAATGCCGGATTTACGAAGCGATTTAGTGGTGCGTTGATTCTGTTGGCAGTTGATATTCGGCAAACATTTCCAGTGATTTAACGACTCGAGCTGCAAAACAAATTTGTAGAAGTATTTTTAAATACAGCTTCGGCAAGCAGCTCCAATATGTGATGGCGACACGCCAAATACAGCAAATGTCTGCCTAGTTTTTGTTCCAGGACAGCACAATCTCCAATTGATGAACTGGTGTTGCTACTTGTTGTGCCAAAGCACATGGCCATTACGTTATCCTGTACATTCCAGTCATGAAGTGCAGTGTACACAGCGTCAGCACCTGTTTGTCTAGTTAGTTTTGGTACACCTAAAATTTTTGTTTCACCGCAAGCAAATAATATTATTGCCCATCTATTGCATTTTACATGACTCGTACTACTGGTACAGTCTTCTAACACTTTTCCACCCTAGTGGACAGTAAAAGCCGAGTTAGTATGAAATTTCTCTTTTATAATTTGAAATTTTTTTTCTCTGTTGTTAAAACGTTGCAATCTTATAAATTCCGGTGAAATATTTAATGTACTAACGTCAATGCCCAAATTTTATGCAGTTTGGTCACTTATAACTGCGGCTCCCATGTTACTTACTTGGAACCTGTCTAAGGCTTGTGTCATTCCCGATTCAATAATGGTTTGAGATGATTTTGTCTTAACACTACTTGTTTTGGTGGAAAATAAACAGACACATCTGATTCTGTGTCACTGTTGTCTTCAATTAAAATTTCCACAGTCACTAGATTTTCTTGAATTATTTTTTGTTTGTAGCCTTACAACATTTAAACCGAATTTTTAAGGTACCAATGTAAGCGACTTACGATGATCATTTAAAAAGTCTATGGCTTTCTGTTTTTTCTCGATTTTAAATAATTTTTTGACATCGGTGTGCGATACATCAAGCAATGTATCTAACGATTTAATAAATGTTTTTTCTCGGGCGCAATTCTTATATTTTCTTAAGCTATTGAAGTTATTGTAATGTCTAACAATTTTTTTAACGCCATCCTTTCGTTTCGTCGGAATTTCAAAGGACCTCTAAATTTCGATCAATACTTTTGTTACAACAGAAGCACTGTCTTTAACACTCATCTTATCATCATGTATTAAACGAAAAAGTCTCCCAAAGGAATCTTCTTTACTTGGAAGCATTCTACCATCAAAATCGTTTTTCTTTCTTCCTACAATAAAACATTAACACCATTATATTTCATGCATAATTTGCAAAAATATTTGGTTTTAAATACTTACCAATCAGATAAACACATCTATTTTTATTTGCCAAAAAACTCACTTTCTTTCAGGTTTTGAACAATTAGATAAAAACAATGGCGAATGTATATAACTGAAAGAACTTTTGTTTGTGAAGAAGCGAAAACGACAAAAAAAAATTACGAGGGCGACCGCAAAACTAACTGGCCTGGCACATTTTCTGTTTACTAGCAACTTTTTTTTTGTTTTTTAAAAGCAATTTTTTATAAGCCATCTGTCAAAATTTCCAAAATATTTAATGATTATTTTCTTTGTTACAGGTGGTTGAAGTAAACAAGTTTATATTTTTGAAAAATGGAAAATAAAGAGTTTCGTGCGGTAATTAAACACTTTTATATGAAAGGTTATACGCCACAATTAATCAAAGAATTGGATTCTGTTCACGGTGATAATGTACCATCATACTCCACCGTGAAATCCTGGGTTCAACAATTTAAAATGGGTCGTTCAAGTACTGAAGATGAACAATGCTCTGGAAGACCGAAAACTGCTACTACTATTGAAAACATTAGAAAAATATTTAATGAAGTGACTAAAGATAGACGAATTAAGCTCAGAGAACTTGCTGATATTGTTAAAATACACGAAAAACAAGTTTGGAGTATTTTACATGACGAACTCCACATGAAAAAGCTATCCGCAAGATATGTGCCGCGTTTGTTGACTTTGCCCCAAAAAATCGTCCGTTGGACCAATTCCGAGGAGCTTTTAGCGATTTATCAGCGTAATCAAATAGAGTTCTTGCGCCGATTCATAACTGTTGATGAAACATGGATCCATCACTACATCCCAGAATGCAAAGAACTGTCAAAACAATGGATAGAAGCTGGTAAAAGTGGTCCCAAGAAGGCGAAAACTGTTAAGTCAGCAGGAAAAGTAATGACCACAGAATTTTGGGATGCAAGGGGTATAATATTTATTGATTATCTTGAGAAAGGAAAAACTATAAATAGTGAATATTATTGTGCATTATTGGATTGGTTGAGAGAAGAAATCAAGATAAAACGA
Organism: Hydrotaea diabolus; assembly: GCA_963513945.1. Lineage (NCBI taxonomy): Eukaryota > Metazoa > Arthropoda > Insecta > Diptera > Muscidae > Hydrotaea > Hydrotaea diabolus. The sequence goes on along the minus strand of OY740716.1, from coordinate 101,443,916 downwards.
CCGCATTTAGAAAAAAAAAGTTTTTTTTCATCAAGCTAATGCTCCTTCACACACTGCATTTTTAACTCAACAAAAACTGGCCGAATTACGATTTGAAATTGCTCCGCATCCACCAATTAGTCCAGGTTTATTTCCTTCGGATTATTTCTTGTTTCCAAATTTAAAAAAATTTCTCGGTGGCAAAAAATTTTCGTCCAATAGCGAGGTTATTGCTGAAACTGAGGCATATTTTGAAGGTCTTGAAAAATCGTATTTTTCGGATGAAATTAAAAAACTTGAAAAACGTTTGATGAAGTGTATTGAGTTGGAAAGAGATTATGTTGAAGAATAAATAATAATAATTCCAAAAAACGGTTCTTTTTATGTTAGGCCTGTTACTTTTGCGGTCGCCCTCGTATATTGCACCGTTTTTTAAAATGAGTGACAATACTTGGCAAACATAACACGTTTGCTACCGTTGCTAGGCAAACACAGGTGTTGCTAGACAAAGTGCGTAAGCTATTCTCAATCATTGTTTTTAGCTCTGTCATGGACTAAACGATATGTTTTAAAAATGTCTTATTTTTTATGGAAACTGTATATAATACTTTACAATTTGGCAATAGTCAAACCTAAATAGATTTATAATTAAAAAAATGTTTGCCTGTATATTTGCAACACAAATGCTTAAGTAATATTTTCCGAAAGTCGTCTGGCTTACGAGTTATAGCTTATCAAAGCTTGTAACTAGTTTTATTCCATTTTTTGGGCTAAAAGTCATGACGGACTGCACGATATTATATTTGATGCACAATATACTAGAAAGTGAGCGGGGAACGGAAAGAATAACACTTTTCCGTTATTCTATATACACTGGTGGACAAAACTAAAGCAACTTTTTTTGTGACATATTCAATGATCTCTAATTTTTTTTTTTTGAATGGGAAAAAATTGTATTTTTTGTATGATATTTGTCCTTTATTATCTTATATTTCGAACAAAACTAAGTTTTCATTTCGAATTTATTGTTTTGTAATATTAAACGCAATTGACTGCAGTTCAACTCCGGTCAAAACTAAAGCAACTTTTCATTTCAGTCTTTCGAATCATTATATTATTTTAATAATCAAAAACCTTTATTTTTTATGACTGCAGCACATCTACGTGGCATTGAGTCTATTAGCCTTTCAATTTGGTCCTTGGAAATGCTGTTCTAAGCATCCTGGATATGTTCAAATATAGTAAGCTTATTCGTCGTGGAATCTTGTTTTTTACGGTCTACTATACTCCAGAGATTTTCGATGGGATTTTAATCCACTGATTGAGCTGGCCACGAAATATATGACTACTCATCCAATCTTTCACCAACTTTGAGGTATGCTTCTGGTCATTATCATGCCGGAAAACCCAAATTAGCGGCATATTTTCCTCTGCGTACGGAAGCATGACGTTCGCCAGAAGACCTTTATACACAATTCGTTCCATTATTTCCTTTATCTCATAAATCGGTCACACTCCAGCATTAGAAAAAGAGCCCCACACCATCACTGAGCCTTCGCCGTGCTTTACGGTGCCTTTGCCATACGAGGTTTAAAACGTTCGTTTGGTGGTCTTCTTACCGTAAAATTTTTCATATCCGACCCCTATATACATATATTGAATTTCGACTCATCGGAAAACAGTGTATGCAAAAAGGCTGTGAAAAGTCAGGACTATGTAAAACAGGGGCTGTACTTAAGATAGTCTTTAATTCCTCAAAGGCTTTCTGAGCATCATCGGTCCACACAAACTTACGATTCACCTTTAATAAATCAGTCAAAGGGGTCGAAAGTGAAGCATAGTTCCTAATAAACTTCATATACCAACCTGACATGCCTAAAAACCGTCTGATTTGTTTTACAGACCTCGGTGTCGGAAATTCGGTAATGGCCGATACTTTTTCTGGGTCTGTACGAATAACCCCGTTTCCCACTACATGGCCTAAGTAACGGACTTCTGTCACACAAAATTTGCTTTTTTCAACGTTAATTGTCAGTCCAGCAGCCCGCAGACACCTAGCCACTTCTTTCAGCACTTCCACGTGAAGCTCAAAAGTAGCAGATACCACTAAAAGATCATCCAGATAAACAAACACCTCGGTCCTAAGAGGCGCTGGAATAACCCTATCCATCAACCTGGACATTGTCTGAGGAGCATTGCACAGGCCGAAGAGCATTACCTTAAAATGATAAAGCGGTCTCCCAGGAACCGTAAACGCAGTCTTATCCTTCGACAAAATGCATCTTTTAAGTCAAGGCTGCTAATAAATGCAGCCTTTGGCAGACGACTTAGAATACCGTCTATTTGGGGAAGCGGATAGGCGTCGCCTAAAGTTACAGAATTCAATTTTCTACTATCCAGACAAAGTCGATTTTTGCCTGGCTTTCTGTGCAAAACTACCGGTGACGACCACGCACTCGTCGACTCCTCTATTACACCCATTGCCAGCATTCTATTCAGCTCATCATAAATCAACTTTTCAATTGCAGGTGATACCGGGAAATGCCTTTGTTTAATAGGTCGAGCTTCACCAGTGTCAATCATATGGCATAGTAAACTGGTCTTTCCAAGACCTTCCTTTGCAAATGAGGGAACTAAACTTATGAGTTGATTTAGCCTGACCTGCTGTGATTTAGCCTGACCTGCTCTCTGATCAGAGATTTCACTAACACGCAAAGAACAAACTGGGGAATAAGGAGAAGAGTACAATGTAGGAGGAAGTAGGTCAAACGTTTTCCAAAAATCCACTCCCAAAATTAAATTTTGCGACAAACTTGGTACAACAAATAACACAGTACTAAGCGAAAAAACATCAAGATAAGGAAAAAATGTAAAAGGTCATAAAAAAAACTGGCACATACGAACGCAAAACCCTTTGAGGGTTTTGATATACTGACCTAGTACCATCACCCTTACTTGGAATTTCTCACCCCTCAGACAATAACCCCAAAAATGTTCCACAGTGATTTCAACTGCTAACAGAACCATTGATTTTGTTATAAATAAGAAGAGTACTGTAGAGTTGCTTTTGTTTTGATCAGGTGATATAGGCACTGCTTTCACTATATGTAAAAACAATGTCAGTTAATATTATTGAAATTTTTTTTTTCGGGTGTTAACCTTAACAAAAACATTTTAACCAAATATTTAAAAATTAAAAAAAAACTTTGTGTCTAACCAATATTTTGCGAGAATTTGAATGCTAGACTTATATGAGTTGCTTTAGTTTCGGCCACCAGTGTATTTCTTGGGCGCTCCTATACATACATGTTTTAGTAAGCTACTTTAATATGATATTCAATAAGGCTAATAAAACGCACAATTTGCTACAAACCAATCAACTTTGAGCGTGACGAAAATGAGTATTTTTTCTTGTTTTTTTTTAATAAAACAGCCCTTACTTTTTGGTGATATTTTTTTGGTGATATTAAAAATATTATTTTTTTTAAAGGTGACAACTACATCTTTAAAAAACACAAATTTAAAAATCGGCTTGTGAAAAGAAAATTTATTATTTTTTGACCTTTAAATTTTTGGAAAAAAAAGTCGAAAATACGATAAGTACATGTAACTTAAAAATTATTATTATTATATATATATATATACATATATATATATAGATATATTATATATATATATATATATATATATATATATATATATATATATATATATATATATATATATATATATATATATATATATATATATATATATATATATATATATATATATATATATATATATATATATATATATATATATATATATATATATAAACTTTTGCTTCTGAAGCATACTTTTAAATTAACCCATTAGGCAGGAAAACACTCATTAATAGTTTTTTGCATCGACTCTTTTTTATAAGATTAAGTTTTTTAAAGTGTTCACCATAAAATGTCATTTTTACGTTTTTATTTATGTACCTTACCAATGACGGAGCAATACTTTTAATTGCAAGATTTTTCAAATTTTAAGGATCGCACAACCGAAAGAGTCTTTCTTCTTAAAAATTCCGTAAACATAATTTGTTTCAGTATTGTTAACTGTTACAAAAAAGAATATATTTTCCTGCTGAGTACTATTAGGTATTTCCTATATGTATGTACAGAATTAGCAACGTTTGTAAACAAATGGCTTACGTTTTACCTTCTGCTACCACTCTAATACTCTCAGGCATTGAGACTTCGTTAAATCATAACAATCTGTTTTTTCAACGACTGTATTTGGACCATCCAATGATGTCATGAATTAACTAAGCTATTACAATAAGCGTCTTGTTTTCCCTTTTTGATATACTTGAAATAATTTTAGTTGTGTACAACTTTGTATACGGGTTTTGGTTAAAAAATTGGGTTTTTGTAGAATAATACAAACATACGAAACTTAACCGATAGTATCGATAGTGTTCACAAAAACTATCGATTGGAGCGAATGACGAAAAGGCGAAAATTGGTGACTTGGTGCTTATAGCCGACGAACGGTGTGGTCCTGGACATTGGCTGCTGGGTCGAATAAAAGGTGTACATCCCGGCTCAGATAGACGAATATGGGTGGTATCGGTATGCATCTGATAAGTATAATCATTCCACTGCTCATCATGAATCATATCAACTTCAATCTCAACTTCATCACAATCTACAATTTCCTGCTTATTAACTCATTCACTATTATCCGGACGGAGCCTACTGCAACACGCTGTGAGTCGGAGCATAGCTTAGGTAGCGCTCGGCTAAAATACTCCCAACGATAGGCCGTCCTTGATCTTATCCACTGCATCTAAGAACATCCGTTCTTAAAGGGGGGAGGGAGAATGTTGACGGAAATATATAATCTCTCAACTATCATCACTTTCTATAATTTTTTTGTTTAAATGCTCCTGTTTCTCATTTTCGTTTAAGTGCAATTAGTTTTAGATATTTCTATATTTTACATACGAGTGTAAGTAAGTACACTGCTTGGATGTTTGCATCTGTTGGTCAATTCTCTTCAATTGATACTTCTGATACTTCATCGCAGCGTAACCACACAGCTTCTTCGGCTTGCACCACTATTGTTAACATTTACTTATACACTACTGTTTTACTGCCGTAACTTTTGTAGCGTGAGATCGAGGTCTGGTGTTTTGCTTATTTCGCTCAGAGAGGTAGCAAATTGATAATTCCAACAAGAATATTCGCACTCAATTTGTGTATTCCAACTGAATTATTTTGTGCTGTGGTATTCTTGTTTGAACCTTTTCTTTCTCTCTGATTTGGATTGCAGACGAATAAGCATCTCAATATTAAATATCGCTTCTAATCATAAAACCTTTAACAGCGACTTGTATCTTAACAAATGTATACATACAAATGTATATATACAAATGTATATATACAAATTATCTCTAATAAAAATATGTGCAAACATTTATAAATTTACGATAAAATTCTTTTCTTTTTTTACAAGTCTCAAATAGGTTTTTCTTTATTATTCGAGCAAACTTTTCCACAGATATACCAAAAGAATCTTCATAGGAGAACCAAAATCATCAAATTTGATTGTAGTACGGGTCGTATTTTGACATTTTTGCCTAACAAGTGCTTTTTCGCAGCCATTTAACATATTACCTATTGTTCCTAGCATAATTTGTCTCGGATGTTTTAGATAGCTGTTTGTACAATCTTTGTATAAAAAAAGAAAAAAAATCTTCACTTTATTTTTGCAAAATCAAAAAATATTTTGACTTATTTCCTAAAAGGGCCTTCCTTTAAGATGCCTTACTAAAATTTCATACCATCGTTATTATGATACCCACAGTACGTCTACCTCGGGAATAAAAACAATGTTTTTCTATAAAAAAGTTGAAAAATTAATTTGTAAATACCCTATATATTTAAATATTGAAAATTTTTAAATAAAAACTATTGGTAGCTTAAAGCGCATGTAATATTGAATGTGATTTTGTCAAAATATCAAGTACCCGAAAGACAAATTATTAAATGAAGTGGAAATAAGTTGTGGCAATTCTCCGAAATTGTATGCCACTTGACTTCGAAAACTGGGTGGAGAGAAAGAAGTTTATTTTAATTTTATGGTAAAAAGTAAAACCCTTCATTACCCTAATAAAATATTTTAGACTTATTTATTAAAATATACTACCTAGAAGATCTTAAAAAACTATTTATTGCATTCTGAAGACATTCGGAAATCAGTATTTTAGAATCAGTGTTAAAGTTTTGACGTGTGATATTTCCTTTCGCTGTCAAAACGGTTGGAAATTTGTAGATACTAAAGGAAAGAACGATCCAAATAAAAGAGAAATACATAACGTCACAGGATAAAGCTAAAAGAATTAAAATTTTCACGCTTTGTGCAAAAAATAACGGAGTTGGTTGCCTTGTATGGTATTCTCACTATGCACAAATAAAAAAGAAAGGAAAAACTTAAGAATGCAAAACAGAAGCTCTATTAACTAAGTTTTATCAGCAAGATGACACCCAGTTTTTGGAAGGAAGCAACGGAACTCACACAGTACATCAGATCCGACCCTTCTTTTACATTAGTTAGGCGGGTCGTCTCAAAATATGCGCAAAATGCTATTGCGGGCTAACAATTTGTCATAGAGTATACTTATACTAGGATGCGGTTTAACAGATTGGCGTGACACACTCACATCCAAAAATGTTAAACGACCAGAACTCATAGAGTGTTTATGTTAGGTACATCGGATTTGGAATATTGTATACTTCTTAAGTGTAATGTAATAAGTTCCAGGGGAAATAAGGTGGTACCCAACTAAATATGTTAAGCACCAAAAATACATAAAACTAGAAACGATAAATTAATACAGCACAAACTAAAAAACAAATTTTGCATTTTACATACATAGGTACTTTATTACTTCAGTAAGATTACATTTTTCAGTTCACAAATAATACCGAATATGTTACTTATATTTTTTGTTTTGAGAAGTTGTGTTATGACTAGTATTTTTTAAAAGCCACAGAAAGGTTTCACCTAATTATTAGATAACAAATGAATAGAAACAAATATGTTTTTGTTTGGTTTTAAAGCCACAATTGCATAAAGCTTTTCTTTTTCGACAGGGCTTTATAATGACATTCGAAATTCCTGGTTTTAATTTAATACAGGGTTTTCGAATATGGACATAACAATTTCGTATCATTATGTCAACACACCCTCAAACATTTTTAATGGTTTTTCAGTGTCAAAACGTTAGTCGGAGTCAACATTTTCATCATTTTAAAGTTCAGTTACGAGCAACACTTGGAAATCATTAACAATTACTACCGAAACTTTCAGTCGATGGTCCAACATTAAGAGCGCTTACTCCAATTTTCATCATCTTCAGCGATGAAGCTCATTTCTGGCTGAGTGGTTTTGTCAATAAACAAAATACGCGTTATTGGACAGCAACAAACCCTCATGTGCTCAAGAGACACAATTGCATCCGCAAAAAATTACTGTGTGGCGTGGTTTTCATGCCGTAGGTGTGATTGGGCCATATTTTTTCGTCGATGAAAACATTCGCCATGTTACCGTCAATGGAGAGCGCTGTCGTGCCAAGTTACAAAATTATTTTTGGCCAGAATTGGATGAGCTTGACATCGCCAATATGTGGTTTCAACAAGACTGTACCACTAGCCACACAGCACGCGTTTCAATCGATTTACTGAAAGGCAAATTTGGTGAACGAGTTACCTCGAGAAATAGTTCGGTCGAATGACCACCTCGTTCCTGCGATTTAACGCCATTGGATTTTTTTATGGGCCATATGAGTCGTTTGTCCACTTCAACAAGCCACTAACTTTAGACGAGCTGACAACATACAACGTGAAATTGCCAACGTTCCGGTCAAAATGTGTGCAAGAGTGGTGGAATATTGGATCCAAAGAATAGATCGCTGTACACGTGGTGGTCTTATGGCCGGAATCGAGTTTTATTATTGAAACGTAAAATTAGTACTACACCTGCAATAAATTTGAACTCTAATCCTTAAATATACTGTGTTTTATTATTATATAAAATTGTGATGTCCTTAACATTAACATTTCTAATAATTCTTCTTTTCTTTAAAAATGCATTCAGCAAATTACGTGTTTTTATTGCTTGATGTGACTCAGTGCTACTCAGGACCAGTTTCTAGCGCGAGTCCAAGGCGACATGGTTTAGAAAACATGCATTTTTAAAGAAGCGTTACTTCTTACTTTGGAACTTCAGTTGCACGTTATTCATTCGTCACACACATTACCAAAGGTAATGCGAAATGTTGGTAGCAAAGACTAATACTAACCTAGTAACAACCTGCACCACTCTAAATAAGCAGAAAACCCATTGGAAAAAAGGGAAACTAACTGATAATGTTGATCAAAATCATGACTTTTTCAGTACCCCTACATCAATGTTTCTGAGTGCTTTCTCTTACTGGTTTGTCAAATCAATTTATAGAAGGCTGCTAAGATCATTTAAACAAGTACAAAATGCCAAATTCGGGCGAAACCGACATGGGATGCCCACACCATTTCTTGAATTTTAAGGAAGTTCGGATACAACATATAGCTTTTAACACAGAGTTTTCCATTAAGGGCATATCAACTTTATATATTAATAAAACACAGAATATTTAAGATATAGAGTTTATTCCAGGTGTAGTGTAAGTGTAACATATAAGGAATAAAATTCGATTTTGGTCATATGACCACCACGAGTTCATGTACAGCGATCTAATCTTTGGACCCAATTCTCCACCACTCTTGCACACATTTCGACCGAAACGTTAGCAGTTTCACGTTAGATGTTGTCTCTGAGCTCGTCTAAAGTTGTTGGCTTGTTGGCATATGCCACTGACTTGATGTGGCCCCATAAAAAGAAATTCAATGGAGTTAAATAGCATAAACGAGGTGGCCATCTAACCGGACCATTTCTCGAAATAACACGTTCAACGAATTTGCCTTTCAGTAAATCGATTGTAACGTGCGCTGTGAGGCTAGTGCCACCGTCTTGTTGAAACCACATTTCAAATATTTCAGGCTTATCCTCAATTCTGGCTTAAAATAATTTGCTAACATGGCACGATAGCACTCATCTTTGAAGGTAACATAACGATTGTTTTCATCGGCGAAAAAATACTGCCCAATCACATCTCCGACATAAAAACTACACCATACAGTAATTGTTTGCGGTTGCAATTGTGTCTCTTGAAGCACTTGTGGGGATTTTGCTGTCCAATAACGCACATTTTGTATATTGAAAAAATCACTCAACCAGAAATGAGCTTTATCTCATAAGATGATTTTTTGATGAAATTCTGGATTTTAGTGAAACTTTGCCAGAGCCCAATCAGATCAGTTTCGGCGTTTCGAAAGATCAAGTGGCTTTAGTTCTTGAGTCAGTTTGATCTTATAAGGATGAAGGCCAAGATCTTTTCGCAAAATACGCCACAGTGTGGTTTAAGAGATGCCTAACTCCTGAGAACAACGTGAAATCGACTGATTTGACAGATTTTAAACGAATGCACTTACTTTAGTACTGCGATATTCCTTCGGTCGGTACGGCGTCTCTCTGCCGCCGGAACATCCATAATTGAAAATCTGGATCTAAATTTATCCACTATAGCACGCACAGCCTGACACAAAGATACGAAATTGTAATGTCCCTATTGGAAAACCCGTTATAAACCAATTGTCATTCGCTGGTAATAGCATCATTTGAGAACGCTACGGGAATAAAATTGACCCCGCCCACATTTACGCCCATTTTTGTTGATTTATCTGAAGTCAGAGAACGACAGGACGGATTTCGTTTTTTTAAATGTTTCTAGTAATCCTATTTACGCTTTTTAAAAAATATTGACTTCGCCCACTTTTTTACGTATCTTAAATCGATGAACGCCTAAACCGAACAATTTGTAATGTTTGTATAAGTCCATGCAAGTTTTTTGCGGATCGACAAAATTGTCCACTACCACTTTGTTTAAATCCTGCGGAAACTTAATGTACAAGTTTCATTGTCCAAACGAAATAGGGAAAGAAAAATAAAATTGTACAGGAAAATATTCAACTCAAAACCACAATTTTCACTACGAACAATGGATATGTGCTATTATTTTTAATTAAGTTCGTCCTGGCACTGAAGATGTTTCAAATTTTGTAAAAAAAATTTTAATTTTTTGCAAAAGAAAATTTTAATTTTCGTATGCCACCAGTGTTGCCGTGTAGGGCTTTTCTGACCAAATTTGATCGAATGGGTTTTTAATTTTAGATTTATTTTTGGTTTGCCCAATGTGGTTTTTGTAGGTTTTCGACGTAATAGTCAATTGAATAATTCTAAATGCTATGGTTCTATAAGTGATTTTAGACTAATCGACTTTTCAAAAAAAACAAAGTCGGTAAGTCGACGTTTTGGAAAAACCGAATTCAGAACTCTCAAAATATTGTTGGTACATATTTACACGATGTTGATGGGCCGAAGAGATTGCGGATTCTAGGGCTAACGAAAAGGACCTTCCATATTGCTTAACAAAAATGTAAGCGATAGGCGCGCAAAGGCCTTAATGATGGCATTGGTGTTTCAATACAATTAAAGCACTATCTAAAAATAAATCTAAAATTAAAAACCAGTTCGATCAAATTTGGTCAGAAAAGCCCGAAACGGCAACACTGGTGGCATACGAAAAATAAAATTTTCTTTTGCAAAAAATTAAATTTTGTTTTGCAAAATTTGAAACATCTTCAATTCCAGGACGAAATTAATTAAAAATAATAGCACATATCCATTGTTCGTAGTGAAAATTGTGGTTTTGAGTTGAATATTTGCCTGTACAAATTTATTTTCTTTTCCCTATTTCGTTTGGACAATGAAACTTGTACATTAAGTTTCCGCAGGATTTAAACAAAGTGGTAGTGGACAATTTTGTCGATCCGCAAAAAACTTGCATGGACTTATACAAACATTACAAATTGTTCAGTTTAGGCGTTCATCGATTTAAGATACATTAAAAAAGTGGGCGAAGTCAATATTTTTTAAAAAACGTAAATAGGATTACTAGAAACATTTAAAATAGCGAAATCCGTCCAGTCGTTCTCTGACTTCAGATAAATCAACAAAAATGGGCGTAAATGTGGGCGGGGGTCAATTTTCTTCCCGTAGCCAATGTTCCTGACGAACATTTGAAAAAAACTAGCTAATTCGCAGCAGCCGTTCTCAAATGATGCTATTACCAGCGAATGACAATTGGTTTATAACGGGTTTTCCAATAGGGACATTACAATTTCGTATGTTTGTGTCAGGCTGTGCGTGCTATAGTGGATAAATTTAGACCCAGATTTTCAATTATGGATGTTCCGGCGGCAGAGAGACGCTGTACCGATCGAAGGAATATCGCAGTACTAAAGTGCATTCGTTTAAAATCTGTCAAATCAGTCAATTTCACTTTGTTCTCAGGAATTAGGCATCTCTTAAACCACACTGTGGCGTATTTTGCGAAAAGGTCTTGGCCTTTATCCTACTAAGATCAAACTGGCTCAAGAACTAAAGCCACTTGATCTTTCGAAACGCCGAAACTGATCTAATTGGGCTCTGGCAAAGTTTCACGAAAATCCAGAATTTCACCAAAAAATAATCTTAAGAGATAAAGCTCATTTTTAGTTAAGTGATTTTGTCAATATACAAAATGTGCGTTATTGGACTGCAAAAAACCCACAGCTTCAAGAGACACAATTGCAACCGCAAACAATTACTGTATGGTGTGGTTTTTAAGTCGGAGGGGTGATTGGGCAGTATTTTTTCGCCGATGAAAACAATCGTTATGTTACCTTCAATGATGAGCGCTATCGTGCCCTGTTAGCAAATTATTTTAAGCCAGAATTGAGGATGAGCCTGACATAATCGAAATGTGTTTTCAACAAGATGGTGGCACTAGCCGCACAGCTCACGTTACAATCGATTTACTGAAAGGCTAATTCGGTGAACGTGTTATCTCGAGAAATAGTTCGGTCGAATGACCACCTCGTTCCTGCGATTTAACGCCATTGGATTTTTTTTACGGGCCATATGAGTCGTTTGTCCACTTCAACAAGCCACTAACTTTAGACGAGCTGACAACATACAACGTGAAATTGCCAACGTTCCGGTCAAAATGTGTGCAAGAGTGGTGGAATATTGGGTCCAAAGAATAGATCGCTGTACACGTGGTGGTCTTATGGCCGGAATCGAGTTTTATTATAGGATGAGCATCCAATTCTGGCCAAAAATAATTTTGTAACTTGGCACGACAGCGCTCTCCATTGACGGTAACATGGCGATTGTTTTCATCGCCGAAAAAATATGGCCCAATCACACCTACTGCATGAAAACCACACCACACAGTAATTTTTTGCGGATGCAATTGTGTCTCTTGAGCACATGAGGGTTTGTTGCTGTCCAATAACGCGTATTTTGTTTATTGACAAATCCACTTAGCTAGAAATGAGCTTCATCGCTGAAGATGATGAAAATTGGAGTAAGCGTTCTTAATGTTGGGACCATCGACTGAAAGTTTCGGTAGTAATTGTTAATGATTTCCAAATGTTGCTCGTAACTGAACTTTAAAATGATGAAAATGTTGACTCCGACTAACGTTTTGACACTGAAAAACCATTAAAAATGTTTGAGGGTGTGTTGACATAATGATACGAAATTGTTATGTCCATATTCGAAAACCCTTTATTAAATTAAAACCAGGAATTTCGAATGTCATTATAAAGCCCTGTCGAAAAAGAAAAGCTTTATGCAATTGTGGCTTTAAAACCAAACAAAAACATATTTGTTTCTATTCATATGTTATCTAATAATTAGGTGAAAACTTTCTGTGGCTTTTAAAAAATACTAGTCATAACCCTGTGCGCTACGCTACCCCTACACGACTTCTTAAAACAATAAATATAAGTAACATATTCGGTATTATTTGTGAACTGAAAATTTTAATCTTACTGAAGTAATAAAGTACCTATGTAAAATGCAAAATATGTTTTTTAGTTTGTGCTGTATTAAGTTATCGTTTCTAGCTTTATGTATTTTTGGAGCTTAAACAATATTCCAAATCCGATGTACCTAACATAAACACTCTATGAGTTCTGGTCGTTTAACATTTTTGGATGTGAGTGTGTCACGCCAATCTGTTAAACCGCATCCTAGTATAAGTATACTCTATGACAAATTGTTAGCCCGCAATAGCATTTTGCGCATATTTTGAGACGACGACCCGCCTAACTAATGTAAAAGAAGGGTCGGATCTGATGTACTGTGTGAGTTCCGTTGCTTCCTTCCAAAAACTGGGTGTCATCTTGCTGATAAAACTTAGTTAATAGAGCTTCTGTTTTGCATTCTTAAGTTTTTCCTTTCTTTTTTATTTGGGCATAGTGAGAATACCATACAAGGCAACCAACTCCGTTATTTTTTGCACAAAGCGTGAAAATTTAAATTCTTTTAGCTTTATCCTGTGACGTTATGTATTTCTCTTTTATTTGGATCGTTCTTTCCTTTAGTATCTACAAATTTCCAACCGTTTTGACAGCGAAAGGAAATATCACACGTCAAAACTTTAACACTGTTTCTAAAATACTGATTTCCGAATGTCATCAGAATGCAATAAATAGTTTTTTAAGATCTTCTAGGTAGTATATTTTAATAAATTGGTCTAAAATCTTTTATTAGGGTAATGAAGGGTTTTACTTTTTAACATAATTGCCACAAATTATTCATTTAATAATTTGTCTTTCGGGTACTTGATATTTTGACAAATCACATTCAATATTACATGCGCTTTAAACTACCAATAGTTTTTATTTAAAAATTTTCAATATTTAAATATATAGGGTATTTACAAATTAATTTTTCAACTTTTTTATAGAAAAACATTGTTTTTATTCCCGAGGTAGACGTACTGTGGGTATCATATTAACGATGGTATGGAGTTAGTAAGGCATCTTAAAGGAAGGCCCTTTTAGGAAATAAGTCAAAATAATTTTTGATTTTGCAAAAACAAAGTGAAGTTTTTTTTTCTTTTTTTTTTACAAAGATTGAACAAACAGCTATCTAAAACATCCGAGACAAATTATGCTAAGAACAATAGGTAATATGTTAAATGGCTGCGAAAAAGCACTTGTTTGGCAAAAATTTCAATATACGACCCGTACTACAATCAAATTTGATGATTTTGGTTCTCCTATGAAGATTCTTTTGGTATATCTGTGGAAAAGTTTGCTCGAATAATAAAGAAAAGCCTATTCGAGACTTGTAAAAATAGAAAAGAATTTTATCGTAATTTTATAAATGTTTGCACATATTTTTATTAAAGATAATTTGTATATATACATTTGTATGTATACATTTGTTAAGATACAAGTCGCTGTTAAAGGTTTTATGATTAGAAGCGATATTTAATATTGAGATGCTTATTCGTCTGCAATCTAAATCAGAGAGAAAGAAAAGGTTCAAACAAGAATACCACCACACAAAATAATTCAGTTGGAATACACAAATTGAGTGCGAATATTCTTGTTGGAATTATCAATTTGCTACCTCTCTGAGCGAAATAAGCAAAACACCAGACCTCGATCTCACCCCAATAAACATTGACGTAAACTAGTTTATTAACAATTGTTTTCCAAACACTATTTCCAAACTAGTTTACGAAAACTAAAATTCACAAATTTATTGTAATGTATTTATAATAGATTTGTAAAAGATGTACTAAAATAGACATTTACAATACTTTCGTAAGTATACTGGCCTGCTTGAATTACAATCGTCGCCACATCCGTATTTACAATCGTATTTACATCCAATTTTGAAACAAACAAATATACACATTTACAACAAACATTCCACATGATTTATTAAATATTGTTTTTTCAAATTGATTTCCAATTGTTTTCCAAGCATGGATACAATTGTAGAATAAGGGACCCTTTTTGTTTATCCGATAATTGGAAATCAACATGTTACAATGATTACCATAAAGAATTTCCAAGCTTACGTTTACTAATGTAAGTTTATAATCAATTTATAGTAAGTTTATAATGTTTATTGGGACGTTACAAAAGTTACGGCAGTAAAACAGTAGTGTATAAGTAAATGTTAACAATAGTGGTGCAAGCCGAAGAAGCTGTGTGGTTACGCTGCGATGAAGTATCAGAAGTATCAATTGAAGAGAATTGACCAACAGATGCAAACATCCAAGCAGTGTACTTACTTACACTCGTATGTAAAATATAGAAATATCTAAAACTAATTGCACTTAAACGAAAATGAGAAACAGGAGCATTTAAACAAAAAAATTATAGAAAGTGATGATAGTTGAGGGATTATATATTTCCGTCAACATTCTCCCCCCTTTAAGAACGGATGTTCTTAGATGCAGTGGATAAGATCAAGGACGGACTATCGTTGGGAGTATTTTAGCCGAGCGCTACCTAAGCTATGCTCCGACTCACAGCGTGTTGCAGTAGGCTCCGTCCGGATAATAGTGAATGAGTTGATAAGCAGGAAATTGTAGATTATGATGAAGTTGAGATTGAAGTTGATATGATTCATGATGAGCAGTGGAATGATTATACTTATCAGATGCATACCGATACCACCCATATTCGTCTATCTGAGCCGGGATGTACACCTTTTATTCGACCCAGCAGCCAATGTCCAGGACCACACCGTTCGTCGGCTATAAGCACCAAGTCACCAATTTTCGCCTTTTCGTCATTCGCTCCAATCGATAGTTTTTGTGAACACTATCGATACTATCGGTTAAGTTGCGTATGTTTGTATTATTCTACAAAACCCACTTTTTTTAACCAAAACCCGTATACAAAGTTGTACACAACTAAAATTAATTCAAGTATATCAAAAAGGGAAAACAAGACGCTTATTGTAATAGCTTAGTTAATTCATGACATCATATCTTTTCTAAGGGAGATCAGTATATAAAGGGTGGTTAAATTTTAAGGGCCGATATTCAATGTGAGCCACACACACCTAAACGTCAAGTTTTTCTGCATTTTATTTGATATTTCTCAATTTCAGACTAACTTAATTTGCACCATAGAAAGATACACAAGTGAGCATCGTGTTAAAGTTAGGCAACAGTGGATGATCAATTTTCGAAGAAAATCATCTTCAGTGAGGAGCACATTTTCACCTCAGTGGATTTTTCAATAAGCAGAATTACCGCATTGGGCGAATGATAAACCAAGAGTGATTGTCGAAAAAACAATGCACCCACAAAGAGTGACTGTTTGGTGCGGTTTATGGGCTGGCGGCATCATCGGGCCGTATTTTTCCAAAACGAGGCCGGTCAGGCAGTTACTGTGTTCGCTATCGTGAGATGATAACGAACTTTTTATGGCCCGAATTGGAAGACATGGATGTAGGCGATATGTGGTTTCAACAGGACAGTGCCACAGCTAACGAAACAATGGCTCTTTTGCGCGACAAATTCAATGGCCGTATTATCTCACGTCGTAGCGATGTTAATTGGCCGCCAATATCATGTGATTTGACAACGTTGGACTTCTTTTTTTGGGGTTATTTGAAAGAAAAAGTGTACCTCGATAAGCCACCAACAATTCAAGAGCTAAAGGATGAGATGATTCGGCACATTAACGGCATAGAACCTCAATTATGCCTTAGCATCATCGACAATTTGGACCATCGGATGGAGGTGTGCCGCGAGGTCACGGCGGTCATTTGGCCGATATTTTGTTCCATACATAATTGAACCATACCAATAATATCATAATAAAAAGAAATGACAATAATTTCCTAAATAATTTGTGTTTTATTCAAAATCAACATCGGCCTGTAAAATGTAACCACCCTTTATAAAGGCAGTTTCGAAATCTTTTTTAAGTCACTATCCTTAATGCCTATCAAGGCTAAGTACCAAAACGGATACAACACATTATTTTTCAAAAAAAAATTCTTAGTCAGGTGCTGTTCGACTTTTCCTTTGTATATAGACAAAATTGATGCTTTTCGTAAGTAAATGACTTCCTTATTGTGTTTTTGTTTGAATCTCAAGGCATCTTATAAAATCTATTGTTTAGCTTTTAATTATTGGGGTATCCAATAGTTTGTTGAGAAAGAGAAGCAATCAATTTTTTTTTTAATTTCAAGCAAGTTCTTCTGTTAGAAATTACAGAGCCAGCTTTGCTCAACATTCTTTCAGATTCCGTCGAAGTTGCTGGAATGCATAAATATCTTGTGGCGCCGGTTTTTACTGTCGTCATCTCGTTAGCATGACTTGCAGAAACGTCAACTTATCTTTAGATTTACCTTATTTGAAATAAGAATTAGTAAACAATTTTGATTTAGTATTTTTTGTATTTTACTTGCTAAAATTCGCAGAGTCCCAACATACTTATATGTGCAAGTATCGATACTATCGATAGTCATGAAAACCAATCGATATTGGCGCCAAAAAAAACTATCGATACTATCGATAGTTTTAACGCCCTATTTTAGAGACAACAGTTGATCTGATAGTTGATGGTTTTATCGAGATGGGTCCAGCATAGTCTATACCACTGTGTTTGAATAGTCGTGTAGCGTTTAAACTCACAGATGGAAAGTTTCCCATTATTTGGTGTGAAGTTTCTGCCGAATATCTAAAACATTTCATACACTTGTGAATGATGGGTTTAGCTAGCTGGTTTGCAGATATAACCCAGAACTTTCGATTCACAAAGGACATTTTAAAGACCTTTCGTGCGAATCTGTAATGGATTGTTTTTTTTGATAAAATGATACCATCCTTATCAAGAAATGACATTAATTTAAGCAAAGGGCTGTGCTTAATGACTCTTTTTTCGAAAGTGCTTTGATTTCCTCAAAAAAGTCTATAAACTGAGACCAAGTAATGAAGCGTGATATTTGTTTCAATTGTCGTCAAGACACCAGTTCGCTTTAGCTTTAGATTCTTGCTTTATAATAGAAACGAAAACGCCAAGACGTCACGCGAAGTAGTGTTTGGAGCTTAGAATATTTTGATATTATTTCTGGATATATCTTTTCACTTGAGTTAGAAACCCACTTACGAAGACTACAACTTTCTTTTTGTAGGAGATCACAGAAATTCTTTTGTAAAAGTTTGGCATCGTAAAGATTTTTAGCTCCGGAAAAAATGTACAAAACTTGTGCAGCTGTTGAAAATTTGGATTAAAAGTCTTCTGCAAGTTTTGTAAAACACGAATTGCTAAAGTGTGTACTTGTGGCATAATATGTCACCGTATTAGAATCGTAAACTGAGATATTATCATATGGATAATATCGCCATAAAATTTGTTGAAATTTTCGATGTGCAGGGTGAACACCAATTTGTCGGAACTTTTTTTTCGACGTTTGCGCAAAATGCAATCTCATGCCTTCTCCATTTCGTCAGTATGGAACGGGGGAAGTTTTAAAGGACCAGGGAAGATCTCCTCGTTTAGGGACTTGTGGTCTTAAAAATAACTACTGTCATCAAAAACAACACGAAGTTTTGTTGTAGAACTGTCCTCTTTCGAAATACCATGGTGAGGCAAGATATATGCATTTTGGCAAACGTCGTCAGGATAATGACCGGTTTTCGTCATGTGGCCTAAGGATTCATATTCTTTCATGAAATCCTTGTAGCTCTAAGCAAATTGTGGTCGTTTTGAGAACGAAATTTCCAACTGTCGAAGCCGTTTAGAATATTATTTTGTAATTCCGGTTTTGACCTATCAAACAGAATGGATTTAACTGCTAACTTTAGCATATAACGCCCAGTTTCTGTACGTTTTGAAATAATCCTCACAATGTAACTCCTCATCTGTTAATTTTTTTTAACCACTACTTCTTGTTCCCAAAAAGCTCGTAATATTGTTTCTAGATTAGAAGTGTATATTTAGAAAAATAGAAGTGTATATTTACCGAATATTTAGATAAATTTTCACTGCTTTTACCAATTTCTATCACTTTGCAGTGAGATTTGGTTTTCTTTAAGCCTAACAACTGCACTGCTGATACTGAAATCAGGCTACCCTGTGAGCCGGGATCTAGAGTGCACGTAATGGAAATTTTCCACTATTCGTACAAACATTCAACCGAATAGTGTACAACAAATGAATTTAAATGTATGTGTGGTATGAGAAGCGAGTTGTGGTGTAGAATTTCGATTATGATTATATGTAGAAGACGTTAAAGTATTTGGGTTAGAAAAATTATTTGTTGGCTCATCTGAATGCAGAACCGTAAGATGCATTTCTTTGCAAATAATACAGTGAAAAGGGGAGCCACAATTGTTGTGGTCATGTCCGATCACAAAAATTACGACACATTTGTTTATTGACAAAAAATTAATTTTTGGCATGTAAGGTTAACGAAAGAAATTAGTAGTATTTGGAAAGTGAATAAAATTTCTCACAATATGCGGAAGATGAGTTATATTGATTTGAAAATTTTCCAGAGTGACAACTTTTCTTGGGTTGGGTGAAAGATTTACTATTTTTAGTAAATTTTGGTTTATAAGTAGAGGGAAATTAATGGGCTCCTGTGTGAGAAAAGTTCTTTCAAAAAAAGTGAAATGTTCAGATCTAGTTGGTAATGTCGTAGCAGATCTCAAGGAGTTTTCCCAATCATTACTCGTCAGGAGCTTCTGAGCCAATAAATGTATAAGAATTGGATCCCAGCTAAGAGTGCTAACTTCTAAAGCTTTAAGCGACGGGAGACATTCTTGTGCAGAGCCATGTAAGACTTAAATATATTGAAAACCTCCGCCAGACTTGGAAATGTTAAAAAATTTTGGAATCGCGATTCCATAACAAGTGAATACTTGTTGGGAGTCTGATTTCAAATTATGACTTCACGCGAAGACATAATTTGCCTCTGTAGCAGAAATTGTTTTTATTATATTAGCAGCTTCACCTGAAAGAGTGCTAATTAGGTAGCAAAACTTTTGAACTTTATTCTATTTTTTTTAATATCCCGGAATGGAACCCATTCCACATATTCTCCTGAAAACGTTGGTAAGTTGATCTTTGCTAGTCTTGAATTATAATTAAAAGTGGTTTCCGCACGATTAAAAGGACCAGCGAATGCGCTAGCTACTGGGGATTGAGCCACTGAATTTTCGGGCAAAGAGTCAATAATTTGACCTTTGAAATATTTTTTTGGAAAACTCGAAGTACGCGTCTTCAGTCAAACAAGACACATCATCAAGCTTCAAGGATGTTTCGCGAACTTGTCGTGTTATTATATCATGATAATCCTCGAATATTTTGATTATTTCGTCGACTTGTTGTGCTAACGAATTCAAATAACCATGCGTCTTTTCGACTTTTGGTTTATTTTCAAACCGACTTTCGTATTCTGTCAGCAACAAATCGCGTTGATCTTTTATTATGTCAAGGCAGTCATAGATATATTTGATTTCACGCACAAAGAGTCTTGAAGAATAATATCACTCTTAATTAAAATTGGTAACACAACAATATTCACTTTAAATTTCACTCGAGCCGGAGTTTTTATAAAAAAAATGAAAAATATTGACGAGTTTCCCTGGATTTGGCACCAATAATTATGTTGACAACTTTTCTCGAATAGTAAAAAGCCTATTCAATCAAGACTTGTAAAAAAGGATTGTTTTTTTTTGTGATTTAATAAATATTTGCACATATTTTATTAAAGATAATTTGTATGTGTGACAGCGCATAGAGAAAGGGACCTAAGGGTAAAAAATCAATTTTAATTTTTTTTTCTTTTTTTTTTTGGTGTGGACAACATCTGAGCATCGAATGAGACCGATCCCATGTCCCGAAAGTGTTCCTTCCCAGAGATATGCGTGTTTTATGAAAGTGGAGTCGATTCTAAGCGCAAATAGAAAGGGACCTAATCTTTAAAAAGGCTCTCCTGAACAAAACTTTTCATCAACTTTTCACTTTTTTTTTGATGTGGACAACATCTGAGCATCGAATGAGACCGATCCCATGCCCCAAAAGTGTTCCCTTTCAGAGATATGCGCGTTTTATGAAAGTGAATTCGACGATTCTAAGCGCAAATAGAAAGGGACATAATCTTTAAAATGGCTCTCCTAAACAAAACTGGTTTTTAACCTTAGGTCCCCTTCTATCTTGCGCGTCACATACGAATATATACATTAGTATGAATACATTTGTTAAGGCACAAGTCGCTAATAAAGAATTTATAATTAAAACCGATACTTAAATGTTGAGATGCTTATTCGTCTGCTGTCCAAATCAGAGAGAAGAAAAAAGTTCAATAAAAATACCACAACCCAAAATAATTCATCTGGAATACACAAATTGAGTGCGAATATTCTTGTTTGAATTATTTGGGAAATAAGCAAAACACCAGTAGCTCGTTTCTGTAAATAAATCGGTAAGTTACCGATTTATGTGACGTCACACCGACTAGACTAAAAGTTACCGATTTCGTGATAACTGCTGTTTCTGTACGTCGAAATCGGTAAATATTCGGTCTGTGGTGGAAAGAAACACAAATCGAAAAGAAATGGTAAGAATTGAAACAGATGACAAGCAGCTTTTTATTTGCATTTGTTTTCGTGTATAAATTTTTGTATTAAAACACTGCTTCCCAGTTTCGTATTTCCTTTAACAACTTTACAAAATGAGTAGCATATTTGTTATTATGTACGCATCTTTACACGATCGCAGAAATATGCTGAGAATTCACAGGCGCTACTTAAGGGATACCACGTATGCATTCCAAATTCCTGAAGCGCGATGTATGGAACTATTTAAGTTCTCCAAAGATGCAACAATCGTGCTACTTAGTGAGTTACGCCCTTACTTGGAAAGGGGCAAAGAAGTACTTTCATTCCAAACCCACATCGGCTATGCGCAGGCCTGCATTTTTATGCCACTGGTTCCTTCCTGCGAGATATAGGGCAAGACTTTGTGTGCCCAATGAGCAAGACCATGATAAACCGCATAGTTTATAATATAACAATGATAATTCAAAATCATTCAATGAAAAAATATATTGTTTTTTCCACCACATACGAAGATCAACGTGTGGTTAAAGAAAGGTACTTTATTTGAAAAGCAAACAGAAATTTTGATTCATATTATTATATATTGCAGATTTTTTAATGCTACCGGATTTCCTGGTAGCATGGAAAATGAATATTGCTACTTGAATCGCAAACGATTCTTTTCGAAAAATGACCAATTGGTTTGCGATTTTGACTAACGGATTTTAGGATGCAATGACAGGTTTGGTGGAAGTACTCATGACGCTTTTATTTGGGAATGCAGCATATTAAAAGCTTTCCTCCACAGCAAGTACACTGAAAATGGGGTCTCTGAGGGTTGGCTAATTGGCGACTCAGGCTACCCTTTACAACCATGGTTGATGACTCCATATAGAAATGTAGAGAGTGCAAGCCAAGAGCAATTTAATAAGACACATATTCAGGCCAGAAATTGCGTTGAAAGGCTTAATGGGGAATTAAAAAAAAGTTATTGCATGTGTTTCAGGAGATTGAGGCCTAATGGTCTCTCCTGTTTTCGCCCGCTCCATTAATAATGCTTGCTGCACTCTACATAATTTTCGAAGAAAGCATAATTTGCGAATTTTTCATCTGTTAATATAGACGATGCGACTATCTCAAACTCTGTGTAAAATGAAGGTAGACCAACTCGACAATCAATAACACGCAATTATTTTTAAAAATGTCTGAAAAAAAATCAAGCCAGAGGATACTGTCTAAGATTTGAAAAGCTAATAAGATTCGGAAAGAGAATACTTGAAATAATACGTATGTTAATAAAAAAATACTCGGCTAAACAAATGTTAATATTATTTTCCTCCTTTTTTAATTAATAATATTTTGCATAGATTTACTTTCGTTTACTATTGAAAAAAACTAAGAACCATTAAAAACCATGATACTTAATAAAAAATCAAAAACGAAATATTATTGTTTTTTTTTTTATGTTTAACAAAAAACTAAACTGAAAAAAATAAACTAGCCTTATTCAAATGACTTTATTAATAAAAAAATACAATACAATGTATGCTCTAAATATCAGGTTAAAATTGGTACATAGCACAGGTACAAAAATGCAGCCTTAAGTTGATAATCTGAAACCGGAAAAAAGTAAGTAATACTTAAGTAAATGTTTAATAAATTATCATTTACCTTTAATGGGTTCGATTTGTAGCATGCAGTATCTTAGTCAGTGTTGCGTTTTGAGTTTCAAGGAGACCAATTATTTTATTTAACGCATCCATTATTTGGGCTTGGTTCTCACCGCCTCCTCCAAACAACTGTGGGTGGTAAGCCCACGATTTTTGGGTGCCTTTTTCGGTGCTGGTCCGCTTTAAATTTCCTCCACAACTTCAATTACGCTGTCGTCCAACCACTCAATTTCTCCGTCATATTCCATTTTTAACGTAGGCTAAAATTTAAAACAACATATTTTATCTTATAATTTTTATATTTTGCAAAATATTTGTTTATTCTTCTCTACTTATACTTGTTTTTAACTTAAGTTGAACTATACCTCAAATCAATCTTCAGGCCATCTCCGTCCACTACATCCTTGGAAAAGAAATCAAGGATATCCTTATCAAGGCCATCAACTTCCTTAGAACCATCCGCCGATGGTAAAATTCCTGTCCTATTGGAAAACGCTCTGTGCCGGCCAATTTGTTTGTGTCTAGGAGAATGGTCACAAATTATTTCCACCTCATTCAACAAATATAAATATATATATATGTATGTATGTATATATATATATATATATATATATATATATATATATATATATATATATATATATATATATATATATATATATATATATATATATATATATATATATATATATATATATATATATATATATATATATATATATATATATATATATATATATATATATATATATATATATATCTGGAATTTCGGCCGATATAACACTATCAATCATATCTGGTGTAATTTTCTTTACCAACCATATCAAAATGTGAGCGTGCTGCAAGCCTCTTTTTTGGCATTCATAGTATACATAAGCAGCGCACTTCACAAAATACACGGAACTTGACAACTTTTTAAATTTTTGGTGGAATATGCGAGCGGTTACATCGTGAAGATCTGTTGGCAACTGATCAAATAAGCAATCATACACACCAGCCAATTTTAGGTTGCAAAAGTGATGAACAAATCTGAACGGCCGTATTGACGAACATATGACATGGCGCATATATATATATATATATATATATATATATATATATATATATATATATATATATATATATATATATATATATATATATATATATATATATATATATATATATATATATATATATATATATATATATATATATATATATATATATATATATTGGCCATTTTCAAGATGGACTGCTAAATGAACGATAAAATTGGCCAAATAGCTTCGTTAGTACTAATGTATCTTCCCATTTGGTACTGCATAAATTTCATCATTTCTATGTTTAGCAGCCACTCCAAAAACAGCCATATCGCTACCTTTATTAACATACTTGCAAACGTATTTTATTGATTTGACTTAATTGCAGTATTCAACATTTATATGAGCATTGAACATTTTTGATAACGGCAGTGTATACGGCACTATCCAACTATTATCAACTTTAAAATCTTGGTTCCGGATTTTAATAGAAGTAGTTTTACCATCATCTTGAGCTGATTGTCGACGATACTGCACGCAGAGAAAATATATGGTTACACTATGGTCACCGCAACAATAATATGTTCTCTCCAATAAAAGTATGTTCGTCGCAACCATAGTATTGTTTTTTGAATTTAATTTTGACAATAGTATGATTGCGACAATATTGCTATTGTTAAAATGTAACAATAGTATTATTGCCAAACTTAGAAATGAAAATATGGTTGTAGCAACCATATAAACATGGTTGGTGCAACAAAAGTATTGTTGTTTAAATTTTACGTTACCAAAAATATGATTACGGCAATCATACAGTATGGTTGTGACTATGAACATAACAAAACAGGTTTTGTAGAGCATACATGTTTGTGTGTGCGTATGTTTTTTTGATATACAAAAAAAACACATACACACGATACAGTGAATGGTTGCTGTCCATTAAAACAAAACAACAACAATCGAAAGGTAGTTCGAGGGATTTTTATTGTGTTTACTTTGTTCGGTGAAATACTCTAATAACGACTGGTTCTCGTTTATTTAAAATCTTCCTGCACTTAAGTATATAGCCATTGATCATGGTTTAATCACATTCGTTACTTAGTGTCTACGGATGGTGAAGTAGCATAGCATTCACCCCTGCTGGCAAACTAAAGGTATTTTTGACCATTGGAATATATATTTTTGTTTCTTGAATGAAATGTTTAATAAAAACATGGCTTCACTTCTGGCTATGAACTAATAGTAATGCAATTTAATTTAATAAAAACAATTTAATAAAAACCTCTATTTTTGAATAACAACAATAACCAATCATAATAAATAATTTTGGGGATCATAGTATGGTTGAGTGTTAATCATACTATGGTTGTGGGGATCATAGTATGGTTGCGTGTGAATCATACTATGGCTGTGAGGATCATACTATGGTTGTATGAGAAACATACTATGGTTGTGAGGATCATACTATGGTTGTGGGGATCATAGTATGGTTATGTGTGATTCATACTATGGTTGTGGGGATCATAGTATGGTTATGTGTGAATCATACTATTGTTGTGAGGATCATAATATTGTTGTGTCACAACCATATACCCAACAATAGTATGATCCTCTTCGAATATTGTCACCCCAACCATACTTTTTTTCTGCGTGTGTGGAAATCCATCATCACTTTGTATTGTTTCAGCAATCAATTTTCTTGGAAAACGCTTTGAACATTTGCCGTCGATCATACATGTATCATACATGACTTCGCAGGGACCGTGTACGTATTATATTTTTCGTGACAACTCCGATTATTTGTGGATCGATGGTTTGATCTGGAATTTCGGCCGATATAACACTATCAATCATATCTGGTGTAATTTTCTTTACCAACCATATCAAAATGTGAGCGTGCTGCAAGCCTCTTTTTTGGCATTCAATAGTATACATATAGCAGCGCACTTCTCAAAATACACGGAACTTGACAACTTTTTAAATTTTTGGTGGAATATGCGAGCGGTTACATCGTGACGATCTGTTGGCAACTGATCAAATAAGCAATCATACACACCAGCCAATTTTAGGTTGCAAGTAAAAGTGATGAACAAATCTGAACGGCCGTATTGACGAACATATGACATGGCATATATATATATATATGTATATATATATATATATATATATATATATATATATATATATATATATATATATATATATATATATATATATATATATATATATATATATATATATATATATATATATATATATATATATATATATATATATATATATATATATATATATATACATATATATATATACATATATATATATATATATATATATATATATATATATATATATATATATATATATATATATATATATATATATATATATATATATATATATATATATATATATATATATATATATATATATATATATATATATATATATATATATATATATATATATATATATATATATGTATATATATATATATATATATATATATAACGTGTGTTTTTTTTTGATATACCAAACAAACACATACACTCGAAACAGTGCGTGGTTGTTGTCATTATAAAAAATAACAGCAATCGGAAGATAGTTCGAGGGATTTTTATTGTGTTTACATTGTTCGGTGAAATGCTGTACTTCCAACTGGTTCTCGTTTATTTAAAATCTGTCTGCACTTGTATATAGCCATTGATCATGGTTTAATCACATTCGTTACTTGGGGTCTACGGATGGTGAAGTAGCATTCACCCGTGCTGGCAACTAAAAGTATGTTCGACTGCCGTTGGAAAATATATTTTTGTTTTTTGAATGAAATGTTCAATAAAAACATGGCCTCAAATCTGGCTATGAACTAAGTGTAATGAGATTTAAAATAACTTGCTTGATAAAAATCTCTATCCCAATCCTAATAAATAGTTTTGGGTATCATAGTATGGTTGAGTGAATCATACTATGGTTGAAGGGATAATAGAACGGTTGAGTGAGAATCATACTATGGTTGTGGGGATCATAGTATGGTTACGTGTGAATGATACTATTGTTGTGAGGATCATAATATTGTTGTGCCACAACCATATACCCAACAATAGTATGATGCTCTTCGAATATTGTCACCCCAACCATACTTTTTTCTGCGTGTAGTAACCATAGTAACCATGAGCTTGAGTATTAATCAATTAAAAGTGATATTTTTTGCATTATTTCGGTAAAGTTCCGTTATATTATATTGTTTCGGAAACGGCCAGTTTAACTTTTAAAGCTTGTCTATATATCGGTCATTTCACGCAGAAAAAAAGTATGGTTGGGGTGACAATATTCGAAGAGGATCATACTATTTTTGGGTATATAATTGTCACACAACAATATTATGATCCTCACAACAATAATATGAGTCACACATAACCATACTATGATCCCCATAACCATAGTATGATTCACTTTCAACCATACTATCATCTCCACAACCATACTATGATCCTCACAACCATAGTATGATTCACACTCAACCATACTATTATCTACACAACCATATTATGATCCTCACAACCATAGTATGTTTCTCATACAACCATAGTATAATCCTCACAACCATAGTATGATTCACACGCAACCATACTATGATCCACACAACCATAGTATGATTCACACTCAACCATACTATTATCTCCACAACCATATTATGATCCTCACAACCATAGTATGTTCCTCATACAACTATAGTATGATCCTCACAACCATAGTATGATTCACACGCAACCATACTATGATTCACACGCAACCATACTATGATCCCCACAACCATAGTATGATTCACACTCAACCATACTATAATCCCCAAAATTATTTATTAGGATTGGTTATTGTTGTTATTCAAAAATAGAGATTTTTATTAAGTACTCGTATGTTATTTTAAATTGCATTACTATTAGTTCATAGCCAGATTTGATGCCATGTTTTTATTAAACATTTCATTCAAGAAACAAAAATATATATTCCAACGGTCAAAAATACTTTTAGTTGCCAGCAGGGGTGAATGCTACTTCACCATCCGTAGACACCAAGTAACGAATGTGATTTTACCATGATCAATGGCTATATACTTAAGTGCAGGCAGATTTTAAATAAACGAGAACCAGTCGGTATTAGAGTATTTCACCGAACAAAGAAAACACAATAAAAATCCCTTGAACTACATTCCGATTGTTGTTGTTTTTTTAATGGACAGCAACCATTCACTGTATCGTGTGTATGTGTTTTTTTGTATATCAAAAAAAAAATACGCACACACATCCATGTATGCTCTATAAAACCTGTTTTGTTATGTTCATAGTCGCAACCATACTGTATGATTGTCGTAATCAAATTATTGTTAACGCAAATTTTAAACAACAATACTTTTGTTGCACCAACCATGTTTATATGGTTGCTGTTACCATATTTGCATTTCTAAATTTGGCAATAATACTATTGTTACATTTCAACAATAGAAATATTGTCGCAATCATACTATTGTCAAAATAAAATTCAAAAAACAATACTATGGTTGCGACGAACATGCTTTTATTGTAGAGAACATATTAGTGTTACGGTGACTATAGTGTAACCATATCTTTTCTCTGCATGTTCATGTCAAGTTACCCAACTTCTGGAATTGATTTCCTCCGATCCACTACAACTCTGTCCAGTACATCCTTGGAAAAGAAATCAAGGACATCCTTATCAATGCCATCAACTTCCTTAGAACCATCCGTGAGCTGCAAAGATTTTTACATCAGCACAAAGAATTGGTCAAATTATTCAAGATTGCACTGTATCAGATGCCCACCGATGAATGGCAATCGTAATAATTGATGAACAATATCGGCCAAGAGATATTGTTTTGTACCGTAGGAATGAGCAACTAAATCGTATTTCTGAACTTCATCGTCGTTATGACGCATTGCAATAGGAGCAGATGATGGTTATCATATAAATATACCGATGATATTTATATGATAAATACTGAAAAATTATACAGGCTAATCCTAATTCACCTAGATCCAACAGCATATCAGGGAATAGTTTTCCACAAGAACTCAGAAAATGATATACCGATTTCGAATTCAGCACATTTACTTTTAGTGCGAACTGTGCCCCATACCTTCTAGCAGCCCATATCATAAAAAGCCAGATGTATGTCGATGATATCTTGTCTAAAACAGCATAAGACCTAGGCTCGTACAGAACTTATTAAGTTTCTGTCTTCTGCTGGTATGAGTCTCTGTAAATGGATTGCGAACAGTCAATGTCTACTAGAGAATTTATCCCATTAACATTTACTCGATTCAGAATTTTTGAAGATTTCGGATGCTAGTACTGCCAAAGTATAATGCTTACGTTTGAACGCTGAAAGAGATTATTTCTTTTCGAAACTTGCTTTAACCCCGGATAGATCATTTGTCTCCAAAAGAGTTTGTCTCCAAGAGGTTGGCTTTTTTTATGACCTTTTACATTTTTAAGTGAAGTAACTTCACTTAATTGTATATAAAAGCAGAACGCGTTAATCGATTTCTATGATCTATGTCGCATTTTGTTTATAGGTTATGTGACTTTACGTGAAAGTTATAAGACTCTACACGTTTTCCGTTTGCGAGTTATATGTTCTAAAAAAAAAAATTTATTTATTTATTTCTAATTGCAAAAATGTTGATTTGGTAGAGAAACAGTATATTAATGGATTAAAGAAAATGTAATTATTAATTTTTCTCAATTTATTTCAGCAAAATCGAACTAGTCGTTCTCGAGTTATGTCAAACTACGTTTTTGCCAACATTTTACAACTAAGCGAAAAAACATCAAGATAAGGAAAAAATGTAAAAGGTCATAAAAAAATGGCACATACGAACGCAAAACCCTTTGAGGGTTTTAATATACTGACCTAGTACCATCACCCTGACTTGGAATTTCTCACCCCCCAGATAATAACCCCAAAAATGTTCCACAGTGTTATCGTAGCGATTATAATTATCTAGCAAATCTGGAAGGTTAAGATTGGTTAGGACTACGACTCCCAGCAAGCTGCTTACATTATTGAGCGATTATTCCGAGATCTAAAGGATTGAAATCCTCCAATGGGTTGGTGTCAACCCTGACCACGAAGTTCAACATTATGCGTTTTGTGATGCTTCTGAAAAAGCATAAGCCGCCACTCTGTATATCGCACGCAGATCCCGAAATGGTGTACTCACTTCGCGGTGAAATTGGCCTCACTTCGTTTCAAGTGTTTAAGTGGACAGGCTTATCACGTCTCCAAATGCCCCCGTATACTTGTGTATCTAACAGGTTCTCTAAACTTCAGAATAAA
The DNA here is from genome assembly GCA_963513945.1 of Hydrotaea diabolus. NCBI lineage: Eukaryota > Metazoa > Arthropoda > Insecta > Diptera > Muscidae > Hydrotaea > Hydrotaea diabolus. The sequence continues at coordinate 101,413,337 of OY740716.1, read as the reverse complement.
ATTGGTATTAAAAACTTGCATCATGACGTCACCGACAACAACCCGACTGATAATGCGTCTATTGTTATTTTAGCACGAGATTAAATATCACACAACCTTTGGTGGAAAACTACCACACGCAGAGAAGAGATATGGCTACTACATGGTCACGGCAATAGTAATATGTTCTCCGCAATAAAAGTACGTTCGTGGCAACCATATTGTTTACTGAATTTAAATTTGCAAAACTAATATTGTTGAAATCTAACAATAATATTATTACCAAATTTAGAAATGAAAATATAGTTGTAACAACCATATTAATATTGTTGGCGCGACAAAAATTATGTTTTTTTGGGTTTTGTGTTAACAATAAAATGATTACGGCAATCATACCATATCTGGCTAATTGTAAATTAATTTTTAGAAATTTGTTTTATTTTTTTTGTTGACCAACACTCAGGGGGTTTCCCCTTTACATGCGATGCATTGCGTTGGTGAGTGGAAAGAAGGGAGCTCAAGGGGGAAAGAGGGAGTAATGTTTATTGACATTTGACTTGAATTTCTGGATGTCGTAATTGGTAGGAAATACATTCGCCGAAAGTCAATACTGACAGTACGGGCGAAAAACGAATTTAATCTGTAGTGTATAGTGCGATTAACCGGCCAATCGATAGCAAATGAGTGTGAATTCCTTTAAAGTCGTGTATCCCTGCCGAACATCCTCACCTCAGGAATAGGACGACGAATGTCTGAAGAAACACACCATGAAAGTAACGATAGAAAAGCGACACACAGCCCACATACCGACGATGCTCCTGGGAGACAATAGAGTTGGATACCCTACTGTAACCTATCAACATCATCGTCCTCCTTTGGACACGATCCAGAAGCTTCAAGGATGATTTTGTAGCACCTGCCCATATATGGGAGTTGTATTCCATCTTGTAGGTTGTATAGATTTCGAATAGATCAGAGGGAGTGAAGTATTTCTTGCACCGCTTTAGAAAGCCTATACACTTGAGTGCTTTCTTCGACACTTCGAATACATGCCTCGCCCAACGAGCGTCACATTGTATTTTCATGCCCAGAACATCACGACCATCCGACTGTTCGATATCCATAGCATCGACAGATAATGACGATACTGATGGGACAATGAATCGCTTGTGAGACAACAAGCAGCACTGTGTCTTACGCGCATTAAAATCTGCTCTATTCACTCGACCTCGCTCGGAAATGGTCTGTAAATCCCGGCCAAGTGTTTCATCCATGATTCGCCTTTTGTCCTCAATATATTGAAGACTCGGCCTACGGTCGAATGAATACGAATGACAGAGGTTGCTCTCATCCGCGAAAGAGTAGATTGGATTCACGGTCTGATCCAAGAGATCGTCAATGAAAATAAGAAATAAGGATAGAGAAAGGACAGAGTCCTGTGGTACACCTGCGGTTAACCTATGTTTGTTGGATGAGAACCCATCTACAACAACTCTTATAGTGCGATCTCTAATTAAGCTCGATATAAATCAAGCAAAAGTATTACCGACACCAAATGCGATCAGCTTTGGTACGAGAGCACCGTGCCAGACTCTGTCAAAGGCCTTGGATATATCCAGAGCCACGACCTTACTCTCACCAAGGTGGTGTATGGACCGACTCCAACGCTCCGATAGGAAAGTCATCAGGTCTTCCGTGGAGCGATTTCTACGCAAGCCATACTGCCGATCATTAAGTAGGTCGTTGGACTCCAGATACCCCACAAGATGGTGGTTGGCCCTGCTCTCCATTACCTTGGAGAGCGCAGAGCAAATCACAATGGGTCGATAATTCGTAGGATTGTTGGCTTCACCATTATTAGGGATCGGCTGGATGTTCGCAACTTTCCAACACGCTGGGAAGACTCCTGAATGATAAGTAAGAAAAAAAATGTTGCGTAATAGACGGGCTTGCGTCGAAGAGCACTTACATAGGACAAGTGCCGAGATACCTTCCGGGCCCGGGGACTTACTCACATCGAGATTCGCAAGAACCCTTTTAACTCCACGCGTTCGAAAAAATATATCAGGCATGGAACTAGATACGTTTTCGATCGCGGGGAGTGGTTGATTGCTTTCCGGCAAGCAATAATTTCCTGCAAACATTTCAGCCAATAGGTCAGCTTTATCAACCGGGTCAGTGAATGCCTGGTCGTCTTTAACAAGAGTTGGGATAGATGAAGAACTATCCTTTTCTCTCCTTACAAATGACCAAAAGCTCTTACTTCCCCTGGGAGAAGTAAGAACTTTTGTACGGATACATTGTTCATAAAGAAACTTTTCACGCCTAAGCACTCTGGCACATGAAGTTCTTGCCTGTTTACGACGCAGTTCAGTATTTGCATTTTTGTTAAAACGCCAATTTCTTAACGCCTCCTCTTTAGATCTGACAGCATCCCTGCATGTCTGATTAAACCAACTGTTTTTGGCTGGTTTAACCGACATAATTTTAGTTGGAATAAACGTCTTTATTCTTTATTCTTTATTCCAAATAAAATTATATTTTCGATCATTTCAGCCGCAGCATTAATGCTATTATCGAGAAAGCATAGCTTCCAATTAAAATACTAGAAAAAGTCGTTGAATTCATCCCAACGCGCATTTTCGCATATAAAAATTTTCCGCTTTGGGGCTGGTATCGAAGCGACACGAAGAGCGGAATACGAAAAAGATGCTGAAACATATAGTGATCGGAATTGCAACGAGGTGCAAGGACATTTACTTCGTACTTTTCAGGGTGTTAAGTTAAGAAAAAGTCAAGAATATTGTGTTGATGTCCTTCGACGCACGGCATATGTGTCGGTTCATTCACTAATTGCGTCAAATCGTTTTGCGCGGCGGAGAGCTCGACGTATTGGCCCTCCGGAGTTGTTTGGCTCGAATGGAAAAGCCAGGCAGAGTTATGGACATTAAAATCCCCAGCAACGACAATTTCACTATCCGAATAACTCTCCAAAACTTTTGTTATTGAATCAGAAAGGACGTCGAAGCCGTTAAGGGAAGCCTCCCTTTCTGTATTTGGACTTCTGTTAATAAACCCAAAATGTAGTACGTGTATTTCAAACCTGTATTTAATCCAGAAGGAGTTAAATTCTGGATCTTGTGAGCACAAGTGTTGCTGGCTCTGAAACACTATGCAATTACGTACTTATACCACAAGACCTCTGTGGGAAATAAAAAAGAGATAGGGTGCGGTACCCAGGAACGTAAAAAGTCTGTGGATCAGAACCCTCACGCACCTGGGTCTCACATAGAGCTAAAAAATCAGGCCTATGAAAATGAATGTGGGAGAACACTGCGAAAAAATTCGCTCGCAGCCCACATATGTTGGCGATCTGAAATTTAAATCTCCTTACCATAACGCCAACCAGAAAGAACAAAAAACAAATGTCAGTGTGCAAGCGCAGCAGACAATCAAGCCACTCTGCCGCTGTTAACCCCTCCAGTGCATAGTGTTATGCCTTAAGCATTGGACGGACAGCGACAAAAGAGCAAGAGAGTCAACTGCACTACTCACTTCACAGATGGATAAGGTAGGAAATTATATTAGAAGTGGTGGGGGGGGGGGGAGCAATGCACCACGAAGAGAGACTCATTTGTTCTTTTTTGTGTGTGGTATTTCGGTGATGTTATTGTTGGTTGATCTTTTGTGTTATGATTTAGTTATTTTCGATTTTATTGTTGGTTTGGTTTATTTTCTTTATTTCTGTTCTTGTGAGATTGTATTATGAGTTGTTGATTGTTTTTGAGTTGTGGTTTGGTTCTTTTTGTGTAACCTTTTTATTATTTGGGTTTTTTGGGGTTTTATATTAACAATAATATGATTACGGCAATCATACCGTATGGTTGTGACTTTAAATATAACAAAACAGGTTTTTTAGACCAGCTTCACATGTACGTGAGTGGTTTTTTGGTATACCAAAAAAACACACAATCACGTTGCAGTGCATGGTTATTGTCCATTATTAAGAATAACAATAATCGGAAGGCACACGCAGAGAAGAGATATGGTAACACTATGGTCACCGCAACAATAACATGTTCTCTACAATAAAAGCATGTTCGTCACAACCATAGTATTATTTTTTGGATTTCATTTATGTATCACAGTATGATTGCGACAATATTACTATTGTTGAAATGTAACAATAGTATTATTGCCAAATTTATAAATGCAAATATGGTTACAGCAGCCATATAAACATGGTTGGTGCAACAAAAGTATTGTTGTTTAAAATTTGCGTTAACAATAATATGATTACGGCAACCATACCGTATGGTTGCGACTATGAACATAAAAAACAGGTTTTTTAGAGCAAACGTGTATGTGCGTGCGTATGTTTTTGATATACAAAAAAACACATACACACGATACAGTGAATGGATGTTGTACATTAAAAAAACAACAACAATCGGAATGTGTTTACTTTGTTCGGTGAAATTATCTAATACCGACTGGTTCTCGTTTATTTAAAATCTGCCTGCACTTGAGTATATAGCCGTTGATCATGGTTATATCACATTCGTTTCTTGTGGTCCACGGATGCTGAAGTAGCGTTCACCCCTGCTGGGAACTAAAAGTATATTCGACTGCCGTTGGAATATATAATTTTGTTTCTTGAATGAAATGTTCAATAAAAACATGGCCTCAATTCTGGATACTAACTTATTGTAATGTAATTTAATATAACTTGCTTGATAAAAATCCTAAATTAATAATTTTGGGGATAATAGTATGGTAGAGTGTGAATCATACTATGGTTGTGTGGATCAAAGTATGGTTGCGTGTGAATCATACTATAGTTCTAAATCATACTATAGTTCTAAAGTATGGCCATTGATCATGATTCTTCTTTCTCTAACGAAATGTTCAATAGAAACATTGTCTCAAATCTGGCTATGAACTAATTGTAAAGTAATTTTTTGAAAATGCTTCATAAAAATCGTATTGTTGAATAACAACAATAGAATGGTTAAGTGGAATAATATTACGGTTGTAGGGATAACATGGTTACGTGTGATTCATACTACTCGTATGGTTGTGAATTTTATACTATGGTTGTATGTAAAAGATAATATGGTTGTGAGTATCATAATATGGTTTTGGGGATCCTATTATGGTTGAGTGTGACTCTTAACATGGTTGTGGGGGTCATAATTGGGTTCTCTGTGAATCATACTATTGTCGTAAGGACCATAATATTGTTGTGCAACAACCATATACCCAACAAAAGTACTCGTGTGATCCTATTCGAATATTGTTACCGCAATCTTACTTGTTTTTGCGTGGAGTTGGTTCAGCATTCGTAATGACAAATCTTTAAATCCGTAATGTAAAAGTGCATACAACCCAGGTATGCCTTTCAAACGAAATATTAATTCGTTCTTTAAGGCCTTCTCGAGCAATAAGAGCGATACCGTACATCCCCGCTTTTACCACCGATCTCAACCGAAATATAAGATTATTCACTCATATCCTACCTTGAAACTTGGTCAAGGTATAATCAATTTCGTTAAAGGTCGTTGGGTAATTTTGTGTAAAAGAACCCTTTTTTCTGAATATGGTTTTCTGGAGCATACATTTCAACTTTCCCGTAAAAGCTCCATTAAACATTCTCATTAATGCAAACAACAGCACAACGCTGTTCATCAACAACTGCCAGATAGAAGTAGTCCGCAAAATCGAATACTTAGAAAGCGTAGTTTATAACGTCGGGGAAACATTAGCAGATATTGGGAGTCGACTGCGAAATGCGAAATTTTCCTTTGCTCGCTTGAATCGCCTTTAAAGTTTTGAGAAATGTTTAACAAGCTTACCAAATAAGAATTTGTAATGCGTATGTAATTCCTGTTTCACTAATGAAGTGAAACATGGTAAGCGACAAAGGCGACAACGCAAAAGCTACATTGTTACGTGAAAAGATGTCAGCGTAAAATATTGGCAAAGGACAATAATAATGCACGTTTATTGCAAATTACGAACCAAGTAGAAATATAATGTTAAATACGAACGAATGCGAATAATGTAACTAATGCAACAATAACAACAGAAACGTCTAAATCATTAAGCGAACTAAGAGCATTAGCTTCAGACCAGTGAAAAATTCTTGTATAACATGCCATATAAAAATGATTCGAATAGCTTGTTACGAATAAATGACAGGATAAGTTAATCTTTTATGCTTACGTAGGATTTTCGCATATGGTGGTCGTTTTAAAACAGTTTTTATATAGAAAAATAACGAATATATCAGTAATTGTTTCGTACATGTTGGTCCCAATACTAAAAAATCTGATGCGAACAGTGATACACAACTATCATGAGTGTTTTTTTTTACAAAAAGGAGTCTGTCGAGCAGATTATGGCCTCTCTCCTTCCTGAGAGCACTTCACTTTCTCGGCATTTTACCTTCACCGTCTTTCGGCATAGGATGTCGAATAACAAAGAGATACGTTTGCATTTGGTCTGTTTTGCAACTAAGGCCATCTGCCTTGAAGCCTCAAATGATTTATCGACAAATTCTTATATTGCTTCTTTTACTCGTTTTTTCTCTCATCGAGGTCGCCTATCACAAATGTATTCTGGTAATGAAACTGCTTTTATAGGAGCTTCGAATATTCTCACAAAATGTCAGATTAGATATTTATTTAAACGCCACATATTGACTCTTTGGCATTTCATCCTTACCGGGAGCTCCATATATTTGTTAGAATCGGGCGGAGATTTTCACAATGCTTCAGCAAACACACCACAATTGGAATCTTAGCGGTAACATCATCAACAAGGACATGCGGCGCCAATGGGAAGTGACAATGGACGTCACAAGGCGGGACGACAAAAACAACAGCGTCAGTCGCACTAATCGCGATGGTGACAGCAAAACAGCTGCAGACGCAACAACAACGGAACAGCAACAATCAGAACAGCACAACGGCCTCACAGCAGAATTATCATCAATTGTTAAGTCCATTTCTTGTTTTATTTCTTTTTTACTTAAATTTTTTGGAATTTATCAAGTTTAAAGCAAAACTTAGTTTTAATTTTTTTCTATGCAGACTGGTCCAGAGAAGCTCCTGCTTCTTTTTGCTTTGCGTCCATGTAAGGAAGCGTGGTGTCTACGATTGGCTCCCAATTTTTAAGTTTAGCTTAACGATATTGTGAATTGAAATACAACTCTATTGCACTGAAGCCAACTCTACTCTAATCGAAAAAAATAATATGAAAAAAACTCGAAACCCGAATGTATGTTTTTCAATAAACACCCTTAGTTTTGTAATAAAAAACCATTTTGCATTTCTTTCTTTACACCTTTGACATAAATTATTTTAACCAACCCCGCATTTTTCAGTCACCGTGATGATAAAGTAACTCGAGATGGATCTGGATGATTGTGATTGCTAAAATAAGAGTAGTTCACAAATAAATAAAAATTTGATTCTACTGACCTATTCAGTAGTATATTTACAACCTGCATCACGCTGTGGAACAGGGTATTTGGCAAATGTTTGTAACTGCTTATGACAACCAGCTGATTCCATTTAAAGATGTTTCTTTATCCGTCTGTCCATCTTAAGCTGAAAATAAACCACAGTAGCAATTGTTGTCCAATCTTCATGAATTTTTTCGGACCAAATATAGACGCCATTAAAATTTAAGAAAATTGGTTCAGGTTCAGATATGTTCATCTGATTTTATGTTTTAAGCTCTAGGGACAACATATTGCATCTAATTTTGAAGCAATCAGGCACAAGCCTGTTTTAAAATTTTTTTTTATGTTTTTAGCTTCAAAAGCCACAAATTGCTTCCAATCCTGATTAAAATTAGCAAAAGTAAGTTATTTTGGATTTGAATTAAACCAAATCGGCCTATTTAAAGAAACTTTTAAAAACTTTAATAACTTTTTCTCATTAGTATATCATATACGTAGGTACAAAATAAAATTTTTTTACACTAAGTATGAAAAATAATGTCACCTTTTTTCAGCTTCCCAATTATGGGCTCGTTTTAGGTCATTTTCCATAACATCTTTCAAAATTTGTGTCTGTAGCCTTGAGTTGAAGGATTGTCTCAGGCTTGATCACATATACTCCCTCCTTTAAATGACCCCCAAGAAAATAATCGAGTTCTGACAAAACTGGAGATCGCGCTGGCTAAATAATTTCCAAATTTATTTGCCCTCCAAAAATTTGATTTCAAAGTGGAATTGGCAGTAGCTCCGTCTTGCTGAAACCACATCTCAGGTCTGCTTTCAAAAGCAGACGGTAACAGCACTTTCATCTTCGTTCTCGTAGAAATTAGGCCCAATGATATTTGCACTATGCTGTACACCTAATGTGGTGCAATTGGCGTTAATGAATGGCTCTTTAATTTAAGAACCTACTGCTTATTAACATAGCCATTCAAATGAAAATGAGCTTCATCACTGCGTTAAAATAATTGATCGCTGATTTAAATAATAAAATTCTAAAAGAACCAGAATAATGGTTCTTTTTTGAGTTGTGAGTCTCTCCATTATTTATTCTTCAAGTATTATTTATATAATCTGAAAAAAATATATAAACGAAAATGTAATTAAATTTTTAAAATCCATGGAAACTTTTGGCCCACCCTGTAAATGTAGATCCCGCACATATGTTCATCTGATTTTATGTAAAGGGTGTTTTTTTATTGGGGTATAGAACTTTAAGTTGGCATCACTTTTTTAACTGGCGGCCATTTTGTCAGCTGTCAAGTGATTAATATTTAGTTTGGTTTGCCATTTCATCATGAACAGGTTGACAAAAGAACAACGCTTGCAAATCGTGCAAATTTATTTCGAAAGTAATGGTTCAGTTCGCGAAGTTCACCGCAAGCTCCGTCCATTTTAAGGTCGACATAATCGTCCATCAGAGCAATTAATTCGGTTAACCATGGATCGGTTAACATGGACCATTGGATTATTTTCTTTGGGGATATGTGAAGTCGCTCGTCTACGCCAACAAACCAGAAACACGTTAGGGGACTTGGAAGCCAACATTCGTGGCGTTATTGCCAACATACGGCCCCATATGCTCGAAAAAGTGGTTGAAAATTGGACCTGTAGAATTGGCTTTATTCGAGTCAGCCGCGGCGGCCACATGCCCGAAATCATATTTAAACATTAATGGCATAAAATTATCCTTCCAATAAAGCCAAATTGATGGACATTAAAACGATTTTCTTGTGTTTTATTTCAATTCGAAGCTCTATACCTCAATAAAAAACACCCCTTATTTAGCACTTGAAGCCGCAAATTAACCCAGTGTTGAAGAAATGCGACACAAGTAAGTTTTTGGACAATGAGCGGAAATCGATTCAGCTGTAGATATAGCTCTCTCACATATGTTGCACCAGCCGATCGAAGAAATACCAGCTCATAAAAATGTGTAATATCGGTCCACGTTTTTATATAGCGCCAGTACAAAGGTCCCTACCGATTTAACATACAAGCGCTCTACAACTCCCATTTTAATTACGATTTCGATCAAATTTGGTATAGAATATGACGATGGAAAAACAGTTAACCTCATTTTTCTCACTTTTCAATTTCGGCAACCCATATTAAAAGCTTTCTTCATGCTTGCGAACATCATATTTATTTGTTTTACTTCAATGTATCCAGAAAAGGAAAATTTTATTTCTTTTTATCATTTGATACATATTTTTGTTGTTTTCTCTGGAAACGTTCCTTTTATTTACAAAAAAAATACATACAATGTTAGAAATTGGGCGATTTTTTCCTGGCTTTGTTTCTTTACGGCAAGAGAAGTCACTTTTACGTATGTAGTGTGTCTTCATATTAATTCACGTATTTTCATATTTTTGAAATGACTCACGGCTGACGCAAAGAACAATGCTGAGGCTTTCTATCAGCTTGGGCTTTAATATCCATAGTTTGGTGATTCCCCGGACGTGTCAAATTTCACATCAGTTGGCAAGTTGCAATATAGTATTTTGTTTAACAAGTGCTATTAAAGATTATTAATATAACGTCTACATTGTAAACTGTTTACATGCACATAAATATATGTTATACAGGGTTATACAGGGTCACGAGAAAGATTTTTTGGATAGAAGTACATTTTTGCCAATTTGGGGCATTTACAATGAGTGTTTAAAATCTTCGGAGTACACATTTTAAAAATAAAAGAAGTGTATATGTATAAAAGAAGTGTATATAAAAAGTTAAAGTCGGACGTGGCCGACTTTGATATACCCTGGTTCTGAAATCTGGAAAAACCTATGTGTGATATCAACATATGGACAAATGTGGACTAATTTCAATAGGGTTCGTTCTTGGCCCAAAATATAAGAATGTATATCAAGTTTCATTGAAATCGGCTTATAATTGCGACCTGTACTTTGATTACAACGATAGATGGACAGACGGAAGGGCGGATATCGCTCAATGGAATGTAATCAAATTAGGTATGCTTCACTTAGGGTCTATCTCCATTTCTTTAAGGTGTTGCAAACATCAGCACTAACACCCTGACACCCTGTGCCACAAACATCAGCACTAAGTCATAACAAACATCAGCACTAAGTCATAACACCCAGTACCACAGTTTCAATTTTGATTATGTCTCTAGAAAAAGTTGTGAGTGAAAGTGACAAGAAAAATCGAATACCATAGATCAAAATGAGAAACATTGCCCGAGGAACATTACCAAAACGAATTCTAATGTCCAGACTTTTGGAAATCCCACATTGACCCATTAAGAGAGCCCCAATCGAGTCCATATGTATGACCGACCCAAACTAACTTTGTAGGGCCGCCCATACCATACAAAAAATCACCATTTTTGGCACTTTACCTGAAAATATCAGTAAACTGGCTTTTTGGAGTTTATTTTTCTTTTTAGAAATGTATTTAGTCTGAAAATATGTAAATAAAATATGAATTTAAATTTGGAATGGAAAAGAAAATAAAGTAAATTATTCTTTGAAGTATTTTTTGCTTTCAAGTACGGGTCAAACGTAAGGACATCAGAATTCGTTTTAGAGGTATGGTTCCTCGTGCAAAGTTTCTTATTTTGATCCCTAGAATACGATTTTCCTTGTCGCTTGAGCTATTTTTTGCCGCTCTACAAATCGATCCGCGCTATTTCTTAACCTTATTGAAATTGTTTTCCCGTCTTTGACCAAATTGTAGCTACAGAAAAGGGTGTGAAACAAACTAACCCGAACAAAATCGAATCTAGTGCTCCAAAATTGCTAAAATGTAAATTTTTCCTATCTGTTTTTACCATATTTGGTCCATAGCTGGGAAATTAAGTGAGGTAAGCTTTAGAAACTGTTCCTTATTATATAATTCATAACCCTTAAAATCATTATACTTATAATGCTGCTTTTACACATTTCCCTATTTGTATTATTGATTTCTGGGGCTTTTATGCACCTGCACCGACGCTATTTATGCTGGAAAATTTGAAAAATGCATTGCTGGTATAATAATTTTCTTAAGAATTATGAATTATACTAGAAGAAATATATATGATACAAGCACAATCATTCTTCCATCAGATGCAAATGTATCTCCTGGTCCTGCTACGTACTGTCACCAAGTTTTAAATATTTTGAAATTTCCGAAACTTTTGCAATTTTTACGGAATCAAGCGTTACAACAAAATTCAAGATACTTGACAAGAAATAGTTTTTCTTGTAATTTTAGAAAGGGAAATGGCTCCTTTATTCTCCATCGTATATCTGCGTGTACTGTTTTTGCTGCCGTTTATTTCAAATGGCTCCTTTACTCTCCGTCTAAAAAATGCGTGTACTGTGTTTGCTGCCGTTTATTTAATACTGCTATTGGTATTGGTCATAAAACTAACTTACTAATGGTAATGATAAACCAATGATTATTAACCAATGATAAATTACACTGTAAGAAGCAGAACTACTGGACGAGTTGACTGTGAGTTGATATCTCAACATAATACAGAAATCAATTATTTCAAGAACGTACTTAAAAAAATTGTTGCAGTAGTAAAATTTTTGGTTTCTAGAGGTTTTGCCTTTCAGGGTGATAATGAAGGAGTGGGTTCTCGAAATAAAGATAAATTTTTGGGATGCAGGGAAATAATTGGTGAGTTTGATCCCTTTCGTGCTAAATACAGGGTGTCCGTTGGGAAGATATACTACTTTGTTTGTTAATAATTTTTATTTAAATGAAAGAGAATTGATCTTATATTGATAAATGTTTTATTTAATGTCGGCTATTATGTATGGAATACAATATTAGTTAAATGTCCGCTCTGTTTGCTTCAAAAATGCGAGCCCTTTTGAGCACATTTTTCATTACGTTCTCACACATTTCACGCGGTATTTCATTTATTTCATCACTTATATTTTGTTTGATTTCCTCAATCGTTTTTGGTTTGATTGCATAAACCTTGCTTTGCAGATATCCCCACAATAAGAAGGCCGCAGCAGTCAATTCAGGCGATCGTGGAGGCCAATCAACATCACCGTTTCTTGAAATAACTTGTTGTGAAAAGAGGTCTCGCAGTAATTCCACTGTAATCCTGGCTGTATGCGATGTGGTACCGTATTGTTGATACCACATGTGAATCAAACCCAAAGCATGCAGTTCTGGCGTTAAAAAGTTTACAATCATATCACGATATCGCTCCCGATTGACAGACACAGAAGTAAGGTCCAATGATTCCTCCTGACCAAATTGCACTCCAGACTACCACTTTAATGGATGCAAAGGTGACTGATGAATAATATGATGGTTTTCCACTGCCTAGAACCGACTATTCTGTTTATTTACATATCCATGCAAATGAAAATGTGCCTCGTCACTCATACGGTGGCGTAAATAGTGTTGTGGAAGAAGCTCTTGTGTCATCTGAATCTTGTGTCAACTGAAGCAAATGCAAATCCTTGTGCAAAATTGTGGCCAAAGTTGTTCTTTGAAGACCAAGCTCCTGCGCACAGCGTCGAATTGAGGTTGATGGATTGATTTGAACACTTTCTTAATATTTAAATATAAATATTAATTAACGTAACTTTCTCATCGTTACATTAATCGAAGACTGATTTTGATAAAATCGTTTACCGATTAAATGTTGATTAATCGAATATTTTTCGATAATAAATTTGCCACGTCTCTACTTCAAGACTGCCAAATATGAACTGTCGATACTAATGTTTACCGAAATAGAGCAAAACAAAGTATACCTTCCCGGTGGACACCCTGTATAAAAGTGCGATATCGTGAAAAGGAAATACATCATATTTATCTAAAAATATTTGTAATGAATTTGTTAATGTAATTGGACAGTAGGTTTTAAAAATAGTTGTTAAGGAACAAGAAGCATCAAAATACTATTCTATTAGTGTGGACTCTACACCAAATCTTTCCTATGTTGAATGACATTTATCGTAAGAAACGTAGAAATGGAGAGCCTATTGACAGTTTTTTGAATTCTTTTTCCTATGGAAGCACATAGTGCTCAATATATACCGCACGTGCAAACACGCGGAAAAAAAGTATGGTTGGGGTGACAATATTTGAAGAGGATCATATTACTGTTGGGTATATTGTTGTGGCACAACAATATTATGATTCTCACAACAATAGTATGATTCACACATAACTATACTATGATCCCCACAACCATAGTACGATTCATACTCAACCATGCTATGATCTACACAACCATATTATGATCCTTACAACCATAGTATGTTTCTCATACAACCATAGTATGATCCTCACAACCATAGTATGATTTACACGCAACCATACTATGATCCCCACAACCATAGTATGATTCTCACTCAACCATACTATGATCTCAACAACAATAGTATGATTCACACTCAATAATACTATGATCCGCAAAACCATATTATAATCCTCACAACCATAGTATTTTCTCAAACAACCATAGTATGATCCTCACAACCATAGTATGATTCACATGCAACCGTGATTCCCAAAATTATTTATAAGGATTGGGTAAGTTTGTTATTCAAAAATATAGATTTTTATCAAGCAAGTTATTTTAAATTGCATTAAAATTAGTCCATTGCCAGATTTAAGGCCAGGTTTTTATTCCACATTTTATTCAAGAAACAAAAATATATATTCCAACGGCAGTCGAAAATACTTTAGTTGCCAGAAGTGGTGAATGCTACTTCACCATCCGTAGACCCCAAGTAATGTGATTAAACCATGATCAATGGCTATATACTTAAGTACAGGCAGCTGTTGAATATATGATCGGTAGTCGAGTATTTCACCGAACAAAGCAAACACAATAAAAATCCCTTGAACTACCTTCCAATTGTTGTTGTTTTTTATAATCGACAGCAACCATGCAATGTATCGTGTGCATGTGTTTATTTTGGTATATAAAAAAAACATTTGTTGTGTTCGTAGTCGCAACCATACTGTATGATTGCCGTAATCATGTTTTTATAACGTACATTTTAATCAACAATACATTTGTTGCACCAACCATGTGTATATGGTTGCTGCAACCATATTTACATTTCTAATTTTGGCAAAAATACTATTGGCAAATGAAACAATAGTATTTTTGAAATTCAAAAAACAATACTATGGTTGCAACGAACATGCTTTTATTGTAGAGAACATATTATTGTTGCGGTGAATATATAGTAACCATAGTAACCATGAGCTTGGGTATTAATCAATTAAAAGTGATATTTTTTGCATTATTTCGGTAAAGTTCCGTTATATTATATTGTTTCGGGAACGGTCAGTTTAACTTTTAAAGCTTGTCTATATATCGCTCATTTCATATCAAGTTACCCAACTTCTGGAATTGATTTACTCCGATTGGGATGAAACTTAGGCTATTCTTATTGAATATCAGTTTAGACACAAACGTATATATATATATATATATATATATATATATATATATATATATATATATATATATATATATATATATATATATATATATATATATATATATATATATATATATATATATATATATATATGTATATATATATATATATATATATATATATATATATATATATATATATATATATATATATATATATATATATATATATATATATACATATATATATATATATATATATATATATATATATATATATATATATATATATATATATATATATATATATATATATATATATATATATATATATATATATATATATATATATATATATATATACATATATATATATACATATAAATTGGTCATGTGGCGACTGTTCCGGTTCAGTGACGTAGGACGGTCAATTTTGAGTGGTACTCGTACACCACAATTTGTTTGCCTGCAGTCTTCGAAGAAATTCGAAAAACGAACAGGAAAAAATTAATCATTGTGCACCATGACAATGCGAGCTCTCAATCCGCCGTACAGCCCTGACTTGGCACCCAATGACATCTTTTTATTCCCGCACATAAAGAAAAAAATGCGTGGTCAACGATTTTCGTCGCCAGAAGATGCTGCTGAAGCGTTCAAAAACCATGTTTTGGAGGTGTCTCTATATATATATACATATATATATATATATATATATATATATATATATATATATATATATATATATATATATATATATATATATATATATATATATATATATATATATATATATATATATATATATATATATATATATATATATATATATATATATATATATATATATATATATATATATATATATATATATATATACGACATTTTAGGTAATTAATTGGCATGGAATAAATGATATGAAATTTGATTTATGTGCTGTCTCTGTATTTGATGTCTTCAAGATCAGATTCGTCATCTAAATCTATTTCAAAAATATTACAGATTCAAGGACAGATATACCATAGATCTGGGTCGTTGTTGCCATTCCCAGGTACTGACCATCAGTTTTTGCAAATATATTTTATTGGTAATGAGAGCATCGAATTGAATCAGCGCTGTGCAATTGTTTCCAATACAAGAAGATAAATCTTGAGTGAGCTGCAAAGATTTTTACATCAGCACAAAGAATCGGTCAAATTATTCAAGATTGCACTGTATCAGATGCCCACCGATGACCATAAAATCAGGCAATTTAATGCACCAACAATCGATCAAGTGGCAATCGTAATAGTAAGTGAACAATTTCGGCCAAGAGATATTGTTTTGAGCAACTAAATCTTATTTCTGAACTCCATCGTCGTTATGACGCACTGCAATAGGAGGAGATGATGGTTATCATATAAATATACCGATGATATTTATATGATAAATACTGAAAAATTATTCAGGCAAATCCTAATTCACTTAGATCCAACAGCATATCAGTGAATAGTTTTCCACAAGAACTCAGAAAATGATATACCGATTTCGAATTCAACACAGTCACTTTTAGTGCGAACTGTGCTTTATACCTTCTAGCAGCCCCTATCATAAAAAGCCAGATGTATGTCGATGATATCTTGTCTAAAACAGAATAAGACCTAGGCTCGTACAGAACTTATTAAGTTTCTGTCTTCTGCTGGTATGAGTCTTCGTAAATGGATTGCGAACAGTCAATGTCTGCTAGAGGATTTATCCCATTAACATTTACTCGATTCAGAATTTTTGAAGATTTCGGATGCTGGTACTGCCAAAGTTTAATGCTTACGTTTGAACGCTGAAAGAGATTATTTCTTTTTGAAACTTGCTTTCACCCCGTATAGATCATTTGTCTCCAAAAGAGTCGTCTTATCAGAAATTCCTAAATTGTTCGACCAAGCAGGTTGGCTAGCCCCTAAAATTATCGTAGCGATTATAATTATGCAGCAAATCTGGAAGGCTAAGATTGGTTAGGACTACGACTCCTAGCAAGTTGCTTACATTATTGAGTGATTATTCCGAGATCGAAAGGAGTAACAATCCTCCAATAGGTTGGTGTCAACCCTGACCACGAAGTTCAACCTTATGCGTTTTGTGATGCTTCTGAAAAAGCATAAGCCGCCACTCTGTATATCGCACGCAGATCCCGAAATGGTGTACTCACTTCGCGGTGAAATTGGTCTCACTTCGTTTCAAGTGTTTAAGTATACTTGTGTCCCTAACAGGTTCTATAAACTTCAGAATAAAATTGGTATTGAAAACTTGCATCATGACGTAACTGGCATCATGACGTCCCCGACAACAACCCGACTGATAATGCGTCTATTGTTATTTTAGCACGAGATTAAATATCACACAACCTTTGGTGGAAAACTACCACACGCAGAGAAGAGATATGTCTACTACATGGTCACGGCAATAGTAATATGTTCTCCGCAATAAAAGTACGTTCGTGGCAACCATATTGTTTACTGAATTTAAATTTGCAAAACTAATATTGTTGAAATCTAACAATAATATTATTACCAAATTTAGAAATGAAAATAGAGTTGTAACAACCATATAAATATTGTTGGCGCGACAAAAATTTTGTTTTTTTGGGTTTTGTGTTAACAATAAAATGATTACGGCAATCATACCATATCTGGCTAATTGTAAAGTAATTTTTAGAAATTTGTTTTATTTTTTTTTGACCAACACTCAGGGGGTTTCCCCTTTACATGCGATGCATTGCGTTGGTGAGTGGAAAGAAGGGAGCTCAAGGGGGAAAGAGGGAGTAATGTTTATTGACATTAGACTTGAATTTCTGGATGTCGTAATTGGTAGGAAATACATTCGCCGAAAGTCGATACGGACAGTACGGGCGAAAAACGAATTTAATCTGTAGTGTATAGTGCGGTTAACCGGCCAATCGATAGCAAATGAGTGTGAATTCCTGGAAAGTCGTGTATCCCTGCCGAACATCCTCACCTCAGGAATAGGACGACGAATGTCTGAAGAAACACACCATGAAAGTAACGATAGAAAAGCGACACACAGCCCACATACCGACGATGCTCCAGGGAGACAATAGAGTTGGATACCCTACTGTAACCTATCAACATCATCGTCCTCCTTTGGACACGATCCAGAAGCTTCAAGGATGATTTTGGAGCACCTGCCCATATATGGGAGTTGTATTCCACCTTGTAGGTTGTATAGATTTCGAATAGATCAGAGGGAGTGAAGTATTTCTTGCACCGCTTTAGAAAGCCTATACACTTGAGTGCTTCCTTCGACACTTCGAATACATGCCTCGCCCAACTAGCGTCACATTGTATTTTCATGCCCAGAACACAAGACCATCCGATTGTTCGATATCCATACCATCGACAGATAATGACGATACTGATGGGACAATGAATCGCTTGTGAGACAACAAGCAGCACTGTGTCTTACGCGCATTAAAATCTGCTCTATTCACTCGACCTCGCTCGGAAATGGTCTGTAAATCCCGGCCAAGTGTTTCATCCATGATTCGCCTTTTGTCCTCAATATATTGAAGACTCGGCCTACGGTCGAATGAATACGAATGACAGAGGTTGCTCTCATCCGCGAAAGAGTAGATTGGATTCACGGTCTGATCCAAGAGATCGTCAATGAAAATAAGAAATAAGGATAGAGAAAGGACAGAGTCCTGTGGTACACCTGTGGTTAACCTATGTTTGTTGGATGAGAACCCATCTACAACAACTCTTATAGTGCGATCTCTAATTAAGCTCGATATAAATCAAGCAAAAGTATTACCGACACCAAATGCGATCAGCTTTGGTACGAGAGCACCGTGCCAGACTCTGTCAAAGGCCTTGGATATATCCAGAGCCACGACCTTACTCTCACCAAGGTGGTGTATGGACCGACTCCAACGCTCCGATAGGAAAGTCATCAGGTCTTCCGTGGAGCGATTTCTACGCAAGCCATACTGCCGATCATTAAGTAGGTCGTTGGACTCCAGATACCCCACAAGATGGTGGTTGGCCCTGCTCTCCATTACCTTGGAGAGCGCAGAGCAAATCACAATGGGTCGATAATTCGTAGGATTGTTGGCTTCACCATTATTAGGGATCGGCTGGATGTTCGCAACTTTCCAACACGCTGGGAAGACTCCTGCATGATAAGTAAGAAAAAAAATGTTGCGTAATAGACGGGCTTGCGTCGAAGAGCACTTACATAGGACAAGTGCCGAGATACCTTCCGGGCCCGGGGACTTACTCACATCGAGATTCGCAAGAACCCTTTTAACTCCACGCGTTCGAAAAAATATATCAGGCATGGAACTAGATACGTTTTCGATCGCGGGAAGTGGTTGATTGCTTTTCGGCAAGCAATAATTTCCTGCAAACATTTCAGCCAATAGGTCAGCTTTATCAACCGGGTCAGTGAATGCCTGGTCGTCTTTAACAAGAGTTGGGATAGATGAAGAACTATCCTTTTCTCTCCTTACAAATGACCAAAAGCTCTTACTTCCCCTGGGAGAAGTAAAAACTTTTGTACGGAGACGTTGTTCATAAAGAAACTTTTCACGCCTAAGCACTCTGGCACATGAAGTTCATGCCTGTTTACGACGCAGTTCAGTATTTGCATTTTTGTTAAAACGCCAATTTCTTAACGCCTCCTCTTTAGATCTGACAGCATCCCTGCATGTCTGATTAAACCAACTGTTTTTGGCTGGTTTAACCGACATAATTTTAGTTGGAATAAACGTCTTTATTCTTTATTCTTTATTCCAAATAAAATTATATTTTCGATCATTTCAGCCGCAGCATTAATGCTATTATCGAGAAAGCATAGCTTCCAATTAAAATACTAGAAAAAGTCGTTGAATTCATCCCAACGCGCATTTTCGTATATAAAAATTTTCCGCTTTGGGGCTGGTATCGAAGCGACACGAAGAGCGGAATACGAAAAAGATGCTGAAACATATAGTGATCGGAATTGCCACGAGGTGCAAGGACATTTACTTCGTACTTTTCAGGGTGTTAAGTTAAGAAAAAGTCAAGAATATTGTGTTGATGTCCTTCGACGCACGGCATATGTGTCGGTTCATTCACTAATTGCGTCAAATCGATTTGCGCGGCGAAGAGCTCGACGTATTGGCCCTCCGGAGTTGTTTGGCTTGAATGGAAAAGCCAGGCAGAGTTATGGACATTAAAATCCCCAGCAACGACAATTTCACTATCCGAATAACTCTCCAAAACTTTTGTTATTGAATCAGAGAGGACGTCGAAGCCGTTAAGGGAAGCCTCCCTTTCTATATTTGGACTTCTGTTAATAAACCCAAAATGTAGTACGTGTATTTCAAACCTGAATTTAATCCAGAAGGAGTTAAATTCCGGATCTCGTGAGCACAAGTGTTGCTGGCTCTGAAACACTATGCAATTACGTACATATACCACAAGACCTCTGTGGGAAATAAAAAAAAAATAGGGTGTGGTACCCAGGAACGTAAAAAGTCTGTGGATCAGAATCCTCACGCACCTGGGTCTCACATAGAGCTAAAACATCAGGCCTATGAAAATGAATGTGGAAGAACACTGCGAAAAAATTCGCTCGCAGCCCACATATGTTGGCGAACTGAAATTTAAATCTCCTTACCATAACGCCAACCAGAAAGAACAAAAAACAAATGTCAGTGTGCAAGCGCAGCAGACAATCAAGCCACTCTGCCGCTGTTAACCCCTCCAATGCATAGTGTTATGCCTTAAGCATTGGACGGACAACGACAAAAGAGCAAGAGAGTCAACTGCACTACACACTTCACAGATGGATAAGGTAGGAAATTATAGTAGAAGTGGTGGGGGGAGCAATGCACCACGAAGAGAGACTCATTTGTTCTTTTGTGTGTGTGGTATTTCGGTGATGTTATTGTTGGTTGATCTTTTGTGTTATAGTTTAGTTATTTTCGATTTTATTGTTGGTTTGGTTTATTTTCTTTATTTCTGTGAGATTGTATTATGAGTTGTTGATTGTTTTTGAGTTGTGGTTTGGTTCTTTTTGTGTAACCTTTTTATTATTTGGGTTTTTTGGGGTTTTATATTAACAATAATATGATTACGGCAATCATACCGTATGGTTGTGACTTTAAATATAACAAAACAGGTTTTTTAGACCAGCTTCACATGTACGTGAGTGGTTTTTTGGTATACCAAAAAAACACACAAACACGTTGCAGTGCATGGTTATTGTCCATTATTAAGAATAACAATAATCGGAAGGCACACGCAGAGAAGAGATATGGTAACACTATGGTCACCGCAACAATAACATGTTCTCTACAATAAAAGCATGTTCGTCACAACCATAGTATTATTTTTTGGATTTCATTTATGTATCACAGTATGATTGCGACAATATTACTATTGTTGAAATGTAACAATAGTATTATTGCCAAATTTAGAAATGCAAATATGGTTACAGCAACCATATAAACATGGTTGGTGCAACAAAAGTATTGTTGTTTAAAATTTGCGTTAACAATAATATGATTACGGCAACCATACCGTATGGTTGCGACTATGAACATAAAAAACAGGTTTTTTAGAGCAAACATGTATGTGCGTGCGTATGTTTTTGATATACAAAAAAACACATACACACGATACAGTGAATGGATGTTGTACATTAAAAAAACAACAACAATCGGAAGGTGTTTACTTTGTTCGGTGAAATTATCTAATACCGACTGGTTCTCGTTTATTTAAAATCTGCCTGCACTTGAGTATATAGCCGTTGATCATGGTTATATCACATTCGTTTCTTGTGGTCCACGGATGCTGAAGTAGCGTTCACCCCTGCTGGGAACTAAAAGTATATTCGACTGCCGTTGGAATATATAATTTTGTTTCTTGAATGAAATGTTCAATAAAAACATGGCCTCAATTCTGGATACTAACTTATTGTAATGTAATTTAATATAACTTGCTTGATAAAAATCCTAAATTAATAATTTTGGGGATAATAGTATGGTAGAGCGTGAATCATACTATGGTTGTGTGGATCATAGTATGATTGCGTGTGAATCATACTATAGTTCTAAAGATTATGAGTACTATGGTTGTATGAGAAATATACTATGGTTGTGAGGATCATGATATGGTTGAGAAGATAATAGTATGGTTGAGTGTAAATCATACTATTGTTGTTAGGATCATAGTATGGTTATGAGAGAATCGTACTATGGTTGTGGGATCATAGTATGGTTATGTGTGAATCATACTATTGTTGTGAGGATCATAATATTGTTGTGGCACAACCATATACCCAACAATAGTATGATCCTCTTCGAAAATACCATACAACCACACTTTTTTTGAGGGATTTTTTGTTCGGTGAAATACTCTGCTACCGACTGTTTCTCTTTTATTTAAAATCTGCC
The DNA here is from genome assembly GCA_963513945.1 of Hydrotaea diabolus. Classification (NCBI taxonomy): domain Eukaryota; kingdom Metazoa; phylum Arthropoda; class Insecta; order Diptera; family Muscidae; genus Hydrotaea; species Hydrotaea diabolus. Next base: position 101,391,038 of record OY740716.1, on the reverse strand, counting down.
TGCACTTAAGAGTATGGCCATTGATCATGGTTCTTCTTTCTCTAACGAAATGTTCAATAGAAACATTGTCTCAAATCTGGCTATGAACTAATTGTAAAGTAATTTTTTGAAAATGCTTCATAAAAATCGTATTGTTGAATAACAACAATAGAATGGTTAAGTGGAATAATATTACGGTTGTAGGGATAACATGGTTACGTGTGATTCATACTACTCGTATGGTTGTGAATTTTATACTATGGTTGTATGTAAAAGATAATATGGTTGTGAGTATCATAATATGGTTTTGGGGATCCTATTATGGTTGAGTGTGACTCTTAACATGGTTGTGGGGGTCATAATTGGGTTCTCTGTGAATCATACTATTGTCGTAAGGACCATAATATTGTTGTGCATCAACCATATACCCAACAAAAGTACTCGTGTGATCCTATTCGAATATTGTTACCGCAATCTTACTTGTTTTTGCGTGGAGTTGGTTCAGCATTCGTAATGACAAATCTTTAAATCCGTAATGTAAAAGTGCATACAACCCAGGTATGCCTTTCAAACGAAATATTAATTCGTTCTTTAAGGCCTTCTCGAGCAATAAGAGCGATACCGTACATCCCCGCTTTTACCACCGATCTCAACCGAAATATAAGATTATTCACTCATATCCTACCTTGAAACTTGGTCAAGGTATAATCAATTTCGTTAAAGGTCGTTGGGTAATTTTGTGTAAAAGAACCCTTTTTTCTGAATATGGTTTTCTGGAGCATACATTTCAACTTTCCCGTAAAAGCTCCATTAAACATTCTCATTAATGCAAACAACAGCACAACGCTGTTCATCAACAACTGCCAGATAGAAGTAGTCCGCAAAATCGAATACTTAGAAAGCGTAGTTTATAACGTCGGGGAAACATTAGCAGATATTGGGAGTCGACTGCGAAATGCGAAATTTTCCTTTGCTCGCTTGAATCGCCTTTAAAGTTTTGAGAAATGTTTAACAAGCTTACCAAATAAGAATTTGTAATGCGTATGTAATTCCTGTTTCACTAATGAAGTGAAACATGGTAAGCGACAAAGGCGACAACGCAAAAGCTACATTGTTACGTGAAAAGATGTCAGCGTAAAATATTGGCAAAGGACAATAATAATGCACGTTTATTGCAAATTACGAACCAAGTAGAAATATAATGTTAAATACGAACGAATGCGAATAATGTAACTAATGCAACAATAACAACAGAAACGTCTAAATCATTAAGCGAACTAAGAGCATTAGCTTCAGACCAGTGAAAAATTCTTGTATAACATGCCATATAAAAATGATTCGAATAGCTTGTTACGAATAAATGACAGGATAAGTTAATCTTTTATGCTTACGTAGGATTTTCGCATATGGTGGTCGTTTTAAAACAGTTTTTATATAGAAAAATAACGAATATATCAGTAATTGTTTCGTACATGTTGGTCCCAATACTAAAAAATCTGATGCGAACAGTGATACACAACTATCATGAGTGTTTTTTTTACAAAAAGGAGTCTGTCGAGCAGATTATGGCCTCTCTCCTTCCAGAGAGCACTTCACTTTCTCGGCATTTAACCTTCACCGTCTTTCGGCATAGGATGTCGAATAACAAAGAGATACGTTTTGGATTTGGTCTGTTTTGCAACTAAGGCCATCCGCCTTGAAGCCTCAAATGATTTATCGACACATTCTTTTATTGCTTCTTTTACTCGTTTTTTCTCTCGTCGAGGTCGCCTATCACAAATGTATTCTGGTAATGAAACTGCTTTTATAGGAGCTTCGAATATTCTCACAAAATGTCAGATTAGATATTTATTTAAACGCCACATATTGACTCTTTGGCATTTCATCCTTACCGGGAGCTCCATATATTTGTTAGAATCGGGCGGAGATTTTCACAATGCTTCAGCAAACACACCACAATTGGAATCTTAGCGGTAACATCATCAACAAGGACATGCGGCGCCAATGGGAAGTGACAATGGACGTCACAAGGCGGGACGACAAAAACAACAGCGTCAGTCGCACTAATCGCGATGGTGACAGCAAAACAAAACAGCTGCAGACGCAACAACAACGGAACAGCAACAATCAGAACAGCACAACGGCCTTACAGCAGAATTATCATCAATTGTTAAGTCCATTTCTTGTTTTATTTCTTTTTTACTTAAATTTTTTGGAATTTATCAAGTTTAAAGCAAAACTTAGTTTTAATTTTTTTCTATGCAGACTGGTCCAGAGAAGCTCCTGCTTCTTTTTGCTTTGCGTCCATGTAAGGAAGCGTGGTGTCTACGATTGGCTCCCAATTTTTAAGTTTAGCTTAACGATATTGTGAATTGAAATACAACTCTATTGCACTGAAGCCAACTCTACTCTAATCGAAAAAAATAATATGAAAAAAACTCGAAACCCGAATGTATGTTTTTCAATAAACACCCTTAGTTTTGTAATAAAAAACCATTTTGCATTTCTTTCTTTACACCTTTGGCAAATGTTTGTAAAAGCATGTTCGTCACAACCATAGTATTATTTTTTGGATTTCATTTATGTATCACAGTATGATTGCGACAATATTACTATTGTTGAAATGTAACAATAGTATTATTGCCAAATTTAGAAATGCAAATATGGTTACAGCAACCATATAAACATGGTTGGTGCAACAAAAGTATTGTTGTTTAAAATTTGCGTTAACAATAATATGATTACGGCAACCATACCGTATGGTTGCGACTATGAACATAAAAAACAGGTTTTTTAGAGCAAACATGTATGTGCGTGCGTATGTTTTTGATATACAAAAAAACACATACACACGATACAGTGAATGGATGTTGTACATTAAAAAAACAACAACAATCGGAAGGTGTTTACTTTGTTCGGTGAAATTATCTAATACCGACTGGTTCTCGTTTATTTAAAATCTGCCTGCACTTGAGTATATAGCCGTTGATCATGGTTATATCACATTCGTTTCTTGTGGTCCACGGATGCTGAAGTAGCGTTCACCCCTGCTGGGAACTAAAAGTATATTCGACTGCCGTTGGAATATATAATTTTGTTTCTTGAATGAAATGTTCAATAAAAACATGGCCTCAATTCTGGATACTAACTTATTGTAATGTAATTTAATATAACTTGCTTGATAAAAATCCTAAATTAATAATTTTGGGGATAATAGTATGGTAGAGCGTGAATCATACTATGGTTGTGTGGATCATAGTATGATTGCGTGTGAATCATACTATAGTTCTAAAGATTATGAGTACTATGGTTGTATGAGAAATATACTATGGTTGTGAGGATCATGATATGGTTGAGAAGATAATAGTATGGTTGAGTGTAAATCATACTATTGTTGTTAGGATCATAGTATGGTTATGAGAGAATCGTACTATGGTTGTGGGATCATAGTATGGTTATGTGTGAATCATACTATTGTTGTGAGGATCATAATATTGTTGTGGCACAACCATATACCCAACAATAGTATGATCCTCTTCGAAAATACCATACAACCACACTTTTTTTGAGGGATTTTTTGTTCGGTGAAATACTCTGCTACCGACTGTTTCTCTTTTATTTAAAATCTGCCTGCACTTAAGAGTATGGCCATTGATCATGGTTCTTCTTTCTCTAACGAAATGTTCAATAGAAACATTGTCTCAAATCTGGCTATGAACTAATTGTAAAGTAATTTTTTGAAAATGCTTCATAAAAATCGTATTGTTGAATAACAACAATAGAATGGTTAAGTGGAATAATATTACGGTTGTAGGGATAACATGGTTACGTGTGATTCATACTACTCGTATGGTTGTGAATTTTATACTATGGTTGTATGTAAAAGATAATATGGTTGTGAGTATCATAATATGGTTTTGGGGATCCTATTATGGTTGAGTGTGACTCTTAACATGGTTGTGGGGGTCATAATTGGGTTCTCTGTGAATCATACTATTGTCGTAAGGACCATAATATTGTTGTGCAACAACCATATACCCAACAAAAGTACTCGTGTGATCCTATTCGAATATTGTTACCGCAATCTTACTTGTTTTTGCGTGGAGTTGGTTCAGCATTCGTAATGACAAATCTTTAAATCCGTAATGTAAAAGTGCATACAACCCAGGTATGCCTTTCAAACGAAATATTAATTCGTTCTTTAAGGCCTTCTCGAGCAATAAGAGCGATACCGTACATCCCCGCTTTTACCACCGATCTCAACCGAAATATAAGATTATTCACTCATATCCTACCTTGAAACTTGGTCAAGGTATAATCAATTTCGTTAAAGGTCGTTGGGTAATTTTGTGTAAAAGAACCCTTTTTTCTGAATATGGTTTTCTGGAGCATACATTTCAACTTTCCCGTAAAAGCTCCATTAAACATTCTCATTAATGCAAACAACAGCACAACGCTGTTCATCAACAACTGCCAGATAGAAGTAGTCCGCAAAATCGAATACTTAGAAAGCGTAGTTTATAACGTCGGGGAAACATTAGCAGATATTGGGAGTCGACTGCGAAATGCGAAATTTTCCTTTGCTCGCTTGAATCGCCTTTAAAGTTTTGAGAAATGTTTAACAAGCTTACCAAATAAGAATTTGTAATGCGTATGTAATTCCTGTTTCACTAATGAAGTGAAACATGGTAAGCGACAAAGGCGACAACGCAAAAGCTACATTGTTACGTGAAAAGATGTCAGCGTAAAATATTGGCAAAGGACAATAATAATGCACGTTTATTGCAAATTACGAACCAAGTAGAAATATAATGTTAAATACGAACGAATGCGAATAATGTAACTAATGCAACAATAACAACAGAAACGTCTAAATCATTAAGCGAACTAAGAGCATTAGCTTCAGACCAGTGAAAAATTCTTGTATAACATGCCATATAAAAATGATTCGAATAGCTTGTTACGAATAAATGACAGGATAAGTTAATCTTTTATGCTTACGTAGGATTTTCGCATATGGTGGTCGTTTTAAAACAGTTTTTATATAGAAAAATAACGAATATATCAGTAATTGTTTCGTACATGTTGGTCCCAATACTAAAAAATCTGATGCGAACAGTGATACACAACTATCATGAGTGTTTTTTTACAAAAAGGAGTCTGTCGAGCAGATTATGGCCTCTCTCCTTCCAGAGAGCACTTCACTTTCTCGGCATTTAACCTTCACCGTCTTTCGGCATAGGATGTCGAATAACAAAGAGATACGTTTTGGATATGGTCTGTTTTGCAACTAAGGCCATCCGCCTTGAAGCCTCAAATGATTTATCGACACATTCTTTTATTGCTTCTTTTACTCGTTTTTTCTCTCGTCGAGGTCGCCTATCACAAATGTATTCTGGTAATGAAACTGCTTTTATAGGAGCTTCGAATATTCTCACAAAATGTCAGATTAGATATTTATTTAAACGCCACATATTGACTCTTTGGCATTTCATCCTTACCGGGAGCTCCATATATTTGTTAGAATCGGGCGGAGATTTTCACAATGCTTCAGCAAACACACCACAATTGGAATCTTAGCGGTAACATCATCAACAAGGACATGCGGCGCAAATGGGAAGTGACAATGGACGTCACAAGGCGGGACGACAAAAACAACAGCGTCAGTCGCACTAATCGCGATGGTGACAGCAAAACAAAACAGCTGCAGACGCAACAACAACGGAACAGCAACAATCAGAACAGCACAACGGCCTTACAGCAGAATTATCATCAATTGTTAAGTCCATTTCTTGTTTTATTTCTTTTTTACTTAAATTTTTTGGAATTTATCAAGTTTAAAGCAAAACTTAGTTTTAATTTTTTTCTATGCAGACTGGTCCAGAGAAGCTCCTGCTTCTTTTTGCTTTGCGTCCATGTAAGGAAGCGTGGTGTCTACGATTGGCTCCCAATTTTTAAGTTTAGCTTAACGATATTGTGAATTGAAATACAACTCTATTGCACTGAAGCCAACTCTACTCTAATCGAAAAAAATAATATGAAAAAAACTCGAAACCCGAATGTATGTTTTTCAATAAACACCCTTAGTTTTGTAATAAAAAACCATTTTGCATTTCTTTCTTTACACCTTTGACATAAATTATTTTAACCAACCCCGCATTTTTCAGTCACCGTGATGATAAAGTAACTCGAGATGGATCTGGATGATTGTGATTGCTAAAATAAGAGTAGTTCACAAATAAATAAAAATTTGATTCTACTGACCTATTCAGTAGTATATTTACAACCTGCATCACGCTGTGGAACAGGGTATTTGGCAAATGTTTGTAACTGCTTATGACAACCAGCTGATTCCATTTAAAGATGTTTCTTTATCCGTCTGTCCATCTTAAGCTGAAAATAAACCACAGTAGCAATTGTTGTCCAATCTTCATGAATTTTTTCGGACCAAATATAGACGCCATTAAAATTTAAGAAAATTGGTTCAGGTTCAGATATGTTCATCTGATTTTATGTTTTAAGCTCTAGGGACAACATATTGCATCTAATTTTGAAGCAATCAGGCACAAGCCTGTTTTAAAATTTTTTTTTATGTTTTTAGCTTCAAAAGCCACAAATTGCTTCCAATCCTGATTAAAATTAGCAAAAGTAAGTTATTTTGGATTTGAATTAAACCAAATCGGCCTATTTAAAGAAACTTTTAAAAACTTTAATAACTTTTTCTCATTAGTATATCATATACGTAGGTACAAAATAAAATTTTTTTACACTAAGTATGAAAAATAATGTCACCTTTTTTCAGCTTCCCAATTATGGGCTCGTTTTAGGTCATTTTCCATAACATCTTTCAAAATTTGTGTCTGTAGCCTTGAGTTGAAGGATTGTCTCAGGCTTGATCACATATACTCCCTCCTTTAAATGACCCCCAAGAAAATAATCGAGTTCTGACAAAACTGGAGATCGCGCTGGCTAAATAATTTCCAAATTTATTTGCCCTCCAAAAATTTGATTTCAAAGTGGAATTGGCAGTAGCTCCGTCTTGCTGAAACCACATCTCAGGTCTGCTTTCAAAAGCAGACGGTAACAGCACTTTCATCTTCGTTCTCGTAGAAATTAGGCCCAATGATATTTGCACTATGCTGTACACCTAATGTGGTGCAATTGGCGTTAATGAATGGCTCTTTAATTTAAGAACCTACTGCTTATTAACATAGCCATTCAAATGAAAATGAGCTTCATCACTGCGTTAAAATAATTGATCGCTGATTTAACTAATAAAATTCTAAAAGAACCAGAATAATGGTTCTTTTTTGAGTTGTGAGTCTCTCCATTATTTATTCTTCAAGTATTATTTATATAATCTGAAAAAAATATATAAACGAAAATGTAATTAAATTTTTAAAACCCATGGAAACTTTTGGCCCACCCTGTAAATGTAGATCCCGCACATATGTTCATCTGATTTTATGTATTTAGCACTTGAAGCCGCAAATTAACCCAGTGTTGAAGAAATGCGACACAAGTAAGTTTTTGGACAATGAGCGGAAACATAGCTCTCTGTAGATATAGCTCTCTCACATATGTTGCACCAGCCGATCGAAGAAATACCAGCTCATAAAAATGTGTAATATCGGTACACGTTTTTATATAGCGCCAGTACAAAGGTCCCTACCGATTTAACATACAAGCGATCTACAACTCCCATTTTAATTACGATTTCGATCAAATTTGGTATAGAATATGACGATGGAAAAACAGTTAACCTTATACCAATATACAAATATTGGTAAAGTGTTACTATACAAATGGTTGCGGACCCGAAATTCAGCGATAAATTGCTAAAAAAGTGTACAAATAGTGTACAGCGAAAAAATAGTGCACGAACGGCAAAAATAGTGTACTGTTTACCATAATAGTGAACGGTTGGTCACCGTAATTATATACAATAAACTTGTGCCAGTACTATTTAATTTCGCATATTATCTGTATCTATATGTACATAATTGAAAACCGTTTTTCGATCGTTTTTATTTCTTTGGAAAATTTGATTAAATTGGGCATAACAATGATTAGCTTTTATTATATCATTAAAGGTTACGACAATCACCGCCCCAAAGAGCTATTATAACAGCTTTCAGACTAGATATTGGCATATTGTGATCCAGCGATGAGTTTTTGTTTGAAACTGAAAGACTTCTTGTAAGCCAACTGATAGCCAAGCTGCAAATACAAAAGATAGTAATATCATAAGAGTTGTCTAGTGCTGAATTTATGCCCTCAATACTTTCAGCCCCTTCTCACTTCTTCTAAACTTGAAAATATACATATGTAGTTCGATAAAAACTCGAACAATTCTGAACAAGGCTAAGCAGAAATCGTAAAGAAATAAGTCAATTTTACCGATAGGAATTCGCATTTGTATTTTACTAATGCCAATTTAACGGGTTTTAACAAATACAGCCAAAAACTGCGAAAATATGTATTTTATAAATAAAAAATGTCTGGATACTTAAATTATTGCCATTGTTGTCATTCATTTGATACTTTACTTTGCTAGAAAAAGTGAGGAAAAAGTGAATGTAATAAGTGAATCCATTATCATTTTTATTTTGTCCAAAGATATTTCTACATTAATACTTTTCATACTAAGTGCTACATTGCGTGAACACAGTACCGTCTTTACTAGAAAGGCACACAGGTCCATGACGTATGATAATAATTTTTTTACATATGCAATCGATACGAATTGAAATTGTTATTTCAAAAAATATACTAAGAAATAAAAATGAAATTTTAATTAATAACTTTTTATATATGCATTCGATACGAATTGAAATTGTAATTAAAGTTATTTTTGTTGTAACGGCGAAAACTGACGGCGAATAAACAGCGATCTGTATTCCGACATCGGGCGCACCAAACCAACTACAACGATTGCGCTGGCTTTGACGTGTTGTGCAGATGGATGAAAATGCTCTGGCACTCAAAATTTCCCACGACGATTTCGTGTGCGTATGCTCTTGGTGCAGTCCGAGGCTTCATTATGATCTACGAAACCTTGGTAAAAACCACTGGAGGACACGCGCACAAGATTGAAGAGGGTGCAATTCAAAGCCCAACACGACCAAAAATATTTTAAAGTAGATAACGGCCAACTGTTAATTAATAAATTTCTATAAGTATTTCTGCCTTTTTCTTCTTTAAATTCCGATTTGCAAAATGAGCAGCTTTGATAATTTGAAAATGGCGCTTTCCCTGCTAAATGTGTTTCAAAATTGCTATATTTTATAAATAATGGTTAAATTTATCATCACTGATGTCTACACAAAGAAGTCAATAAATCCCCAAGCAGATAGACAGTATCAGCTTTTTTTTTCTCATTTTTCTAGAAATAGAAGCATAGAAGTCGTCTTCAATTTCGGCAACCCATATTAATAGCTTTCTTCATGCTTGCGAACATCATATTTATTTAAGTGTTTCACTTCAATGTATCCAGAAAAGGAAAATTTTATTTCTTTTTATCATTTGATACATATTTTTGTTGTTTTCTCTGGAAACGTTCCTTTTATTTACAAAAAAATACATACAATGTTAGAAATTGGGCGATTTTTTCCTGGCTTTGTTTCTTTACGGCAAGAGAAGTCACTTTTACGTATGTAGTGTGTCTTCATATTAATTCATGTATTTTCATATTTTTGAAATGACTCACGGCTGACGCAAAGAACAATGCTGAGGCTTTCTATCAGCTTGGGCTTTAATATCCATAATTTGGTGATTCCCCGGACGTGTCAAATTTCACATCAGTTGGCAAGTTGCAATATAGTATTTTGTTTAACAAGTGCTATTAAAGATTATTAATATAACTTCTACATTGTAAACTGTTTACATGCACAAATATATGTTATACAGGGTTATACAGGGTCACGAGAAAGATATTTTGGAAAGAAGTACATTTTTGCCAATTTGGGGCATTTACAATGAGTGTTTAAAAACTTCGGAGTACACATTTTAAAAATAAAAGAAGTGTATATGTATAAAAGAAGTGTATATAAAAAGTTAAAGTCGGACGTGGCCGACTTTGATATACCCTGGTTCTGAAATCTGGAAAAACCTATGTGTGATATCAACATATGGACAAATGTGGACTAATTTCAATAGGGTTCGTTCTTGGCCCAAAATATAAGAATGTATATCAAGTTTCATTGAAATCGGCTTATAATTGCAACCTGTACTTTGATTACAACGATAGATGGGCAGACAGAAGGGCGGATATCGCTCAATGGAATGTAATCAAATTCGGTATGCTTTACTTAGGGTCTATCTCCATTTCTTTAAGGTGTTGCAAACATCAGCACTAACACCCTGACACCCTAACACCCTGTACTACAAACATCAGCACTAAGTCATAACAAACATCAGCACTAAGTCATAACACCCAGTACCACAGTTTCAATTTTGATTATGTCTTTAGAAAAAGTTGTGAGTGAAAGTGACAAGAAAAATCGAATACCATAGATCAAAATGAGAAACATTGCCCGAGGAACATTACCAAAACGAATTCTAATATCCAGACTTTTGGAAATCCCACATTGACCCATTAAGACAGCCCCAATCGAGTTCATATGTATGACCGACCCAAACTAACTTTGTAGGGCCGCCCATACCATACAAAAAATCACCATTTTTGGCACTTTACATGAAAATATCAGTAAACTGGCTTTTTGGAGTTTATTTTTCTTTTTAGAAATGTAGTTAGTCTGAAAATGTGTAAATAAAATATGAATTTAAATTTGGAATGGAAAAGAAAATAAAGTAAATTATTCTTTGAAGTATTTTTTGCTTTCAAGTACGGGTCAAACGTAAGGACATCAGAATTCGTTTTAGAGGTATGGTTCCTCGTGCAAAGTTTCTTATTTTGATCCCTAGAATACGATTTTCCTTGTCGTCTGAGCTATTTTTTGCCGCTCTACAAATCGATCCGCGCTATTTCTTAACCTTATTGAAATTGTTTTCCCGTCTTTGACCAAATTGTAGCTACAGAAAAGGAGAAAAGGGTGTGAAACAAACTAACCCGAACAAAATCGAATCTAGTGCTCCAAAATTGCTAAAATGTAAATTTTTCCTATCTGTTTTTACCATATTTGGTCCATAGCTGGGAAATTAAGTGAGGTAAGCTTTAGAAACTGTTCCTTATTATATAATTCATAACCCTTAAAATCATTATACTTATAATGCTGCTTTTACACATTTCCCTATTTGTATTATTGATTTCTGGGGCTTTTATGCACCTGCACCGACGCTATTTATGCTGGAAAATTTGAAAAATGCATTGCTAGTATAATAATTTTCTTAAGTATTATGAATTATACTTGAAGAAATATATATGATACAAGCACAACCATTCTTCCATCAGATGCAAATGTATCTCCTGGTTCTGCTACGTACTGTCACCAAGTTTTAAATATTTTGAAATTTCCGAAACTTTTGCAATTTTTACGGAATCAAGCGTTACAACAAAATTCAAGATATTTGACAAGAAATAGTTTTTCTTGTAATTTTAGAAAGGGAAATGGCTCCTTTATTCTCCATCGTATATCTGCGTGTACTGTTTTTGCTGCCGTTTATTTCAAATGGCTCCTTTACTCTCCGTCTAAAAAATGCGTGTACTGTGTTTGCTGCCGTTTATTTAATACTGCTATTGGTATTGGTCATAAAACTAACTTACTAATGGTAATGATAAACCAATGATTATTAACCAATGATAAATTACACTGTAAGAAGCAGAACTACTGGACGAGTTGACTGTGAGTTGATATCTCAACATAATACAGAAATCAATTATTTCAAGAACGTACTTAAAAAAATTGTTGCAGTAGTAAAATTTTTGGTTTCTAGAGGTCTTGCCTTTCAGGGTGATAATGAAGGAGTGGGGTCTCGAAATAAAGAGAACTTTTTGGGATGCAGGGAAATAATTGGTGAGTTTGATCCCTTTCGTGCTAAATACAGGGTGTCCGTTGGGAAGATATACTACTTTGTTTGTTAATAATTTTTATTTAAATGAAAGAGAATTGATCTTATATTGATAAATGTTTTATTTAATGTCGGCAATTATGTATGGAATACAATATTAGTTAAATGTCCGCTCTGTTTGCTTCAAAAATGCGAGCCCTTTTGAGCACATTTTTCATTACGTTCTCACACATTTCACGCGGTATTTCATTTATTTCATCACTTATATTTTGTTTGATTTGCTCAATCGTTTTTGGTTTGATTGCATAAACCTTGCTTTGCAGATATCCCCACAATAAGAAGGCCGCAGCAGTCAATTCAGGCGATCGTGGAGGCCAATCAACATCACCGTTTCTTGAAATAACTTGTTGTGAAAAGAGGTCTCGCAGTAATTCCACTGTAATCCTGGCTGTATGCGATGTGGTACCGTATTGTTGATACCACATGTGAATCAAACCCAAAGCATGCAGTTCTGGCGTTAAAAAGTTTTCAATCATATCACGATATCGCTCCCGATTGACAGACACAGAAGTAAGGTCCAATAATTCCTCCTGACCAAATTGCACTCCAGACTGCCACTTTAATTGATGCAAAGGTGACTGATAAATAATATGATGGTTTTCCATTGCCTAGAACCGACTATTCTGTTTATTTACATATCCATGCAAATGAAAATGTTCCTCGTCACTCATACGGTGGCGTAAATAGTGTTGTGGAAGAAGCTCTTGTGTCATCTGAATCTTGTGTCAACTGAAGCAAATGCAAATCCTTGTGCAAAATTGTGGCCAAAGTTGTTCTTTGAAGACCAAGCTCCTGAGCACAGCTTCGAATTGAGGTTGATGGATTGATTTGAACACTTTCTTAATATTTAAATTTAAATATTAATTGACGTAACTTCCTCATCGTTACAGTAATCGAAGACTGATTTTGATAAAATCGTTTACCGATTAAATGTTGATTAATCGAATATTTTTCGATAATAAATTTGCCACGTCTCTACTTCAAGACTGCCAAATATGAACTGTCAAGACTAATGTTTACCGAAATAGAGCAAAACAAAGTATACCTTCCCGGTGGACACCCTGTATAAAAGTGCGATATCGTGAAAAGGAAATACATCATATTTATCTAAAAATATTTGTACTGAATTTGTTAGTGTAATTGGACAGCAGGTTTTAAAAATAGTTGTTAAGGAACAAGAAGCATCAAAATACTATTCTATTAGTGTGGACTCTACACCAAATCTTTCCTATGTTGAATGGCATTTATCGTAAGAAACGTAGAAATGGAGAGCCTATTGACAGTTTTTTGAAATTTTTTCTTATGGAAGCACATAGTGCTCAATATATACCGCACGTGCAAACAAGCGGAAAAAATGTATGGTTGGGGTGACAATATTTGAAGAGGATCATATTATTGTTGTGGCACAACAATATTATGATTCTCACAACAATAGTATTATTCACACATAACTATACTATGATCCCCACAACCATAGTACGATTCATACTCAACCATGCTATGATCTACACAACCATACTATGATGCTCACAACAATAGTACGATTCTCACTTAACCATACAATTATCTCCACAACCATATTATGATCCTCACAACCGTAGTATGTTTCTCATACAAACATAGTATGATCCTCACAACCATAGTATGATTTACACGCAACCATACTAAGATCCCCACAGCCATAGTATGATTCACACTCAACCATACTATGATCTCCACAACAATAGTATGATTCACACTCAACCATACTATGATCCGCAAAACCATATTATAATCCTCACAACCATAGTATTTTCTCAAACAACCATAGTATGATCCTCACAACCATAGTATGATTCACATGCAACCGTGCAATTATCCCTACAACCACAGTATGATTCACTCAACCATACTATGATTCCCAAAATTATTTATAAGGATTTGGTAAGGTTGTTATTTAAAAATATAGATTTTAATCAAGCAAGTTATTTTACAGTTCTCTCGTCCGTCTATAAAACCAAAAAAATAAAGAATAAAAAAAAGAATTTACTCCCGCACACACTAAACAAACAGAAAAAAACACAAACCCGCGAAAATAGAACAACTAAAGCACAGCGCGCAAACCAACAATATCACACCATAATCCAAAACAACAACAATAACTACAAATAACTGAAAAATTACGAAAACACATAAAATCAACAACAATAGAAACAGAAAATTTCTCAACAAACACAACAAATATTACATACATATATTAATGTTCATTAATCGTCGTGCATTCGTTTTCCCGCTCCCCCTCCCTTTTCCCATCCAGTTCGTGTAGTGCAGTTGGCTCTCTTCTTTCTTTGTCGCTGTCCGTCCAATGCTAAGGCATAGCACTAAGCATTGGATGGGATCAACAGCGGCAAAGGGGGTAAGATTGACAACTGCAATTGCACACAGACACTTGTTTTTTGTTCTCTGGTTGGCGTAATGGTGAAGAAATTTAAAATCCATTTTGCCAACATACGAGGGTTGCGTGCGAATTTTTTTGCTGTTTTCTCATACTCATTTTCATAGGCCTGATGTTCTAGCTCTAAGTGAGACTCAGGTCCGTGAGGATTCTGATCCACAGGATTTTCACGTTCCTGGGTACCACACCCTATCTCTTTTTATTTCCCACAGAGGTCTTGTGGTATATGTACGTAATGACATAGTGTTTCAGAGCCAGCAACACTTGAACTCACAAGATCCAGAATTTAACTCCCTTTGGGTTAAGTTCAGGATTGGAACACACGTACTACATTTTGGGTTTATTTATAGAAGTCCAAACTGGGAAAGGGAGGCTTCCCTAAACGGCTTTGACGCCCTTTCCGATTCAATATCGAAAGTTTTGGAGAGTTATCCAGACAGTGAAATTGTCGTTGCTGGAGATTTCAATGTCCATAATTCCGCCTGGCTTTCCCATTCGAGCCATACAACTCCGGAGGGCCAATACGCCGAGCTATTCGCCGCGCAAAATGACTTGACGCAACTTGTGAATGAACCGACACATATTCCGTGTGTAGAAGGGCATCAACATAGCATTCTTGACCTTAACTTAACTTCGCACCCTGAAAAGTACGAAGTTAATGTACTTGCACCTCTTGGTAACTCCGATCACTGCATTGTTTCAGCATCCTTTCCGTATTCCGCTCTTCGTGTCGCTTCGATACCAGCCCCAAAGCAGACAGTTTTTTTCTACGAAAAGGCACGTTAGGATGAGCTCAACCACTTTTTCCAGCATTTCAATTAGAAACTTTGCTTTCTTGATAACGACGTAAATGCTGCGGCTGAAATGATCCAAAATATAATTTTATTTGGAATAAAGACTTTTGTTCCAAATTAAATTATGTCGGCTAAACCAGCCAAGAACAGTTGGTTTAACCAGGCATGCAGGATGCTGTCAGATCAAAGGAGGAAGCGTTCAGAAATTGGCGTTTAAACAAAAACTCCATTACTGAACTGCTGCGAAAACAGGCAAGAGCTTCGTGTGCTAGTGTGCTTAGGCGTGAAAAATTTCTGCACGAACAACGTCTACGTACAAAGGTTCTTACTTCTCCCAGGGGAAGTAAGAGCTTTTGGTCGTTTGTAAGAAGAGTAAAGGATAGTTCTTCATCTATCCCAAGTCTTGTTAAAGACGACCAGGCATTCACTGACCCGGTCGATAAAGCTTACCTTTTGGCTGAAATATTTGCTGGAAATTCTTCCTTGCCGGAAAGCAATCAACCACACCCGGCGATCGAAAACGTATCAAGTTCCATGCCTCAGTTATTTTTTCGAACGCGTGGAGTTAAAAGGGTTCTTGCAAACCTCGATGTAAATAAATCCCCGGGTATTTTATGGTATTCGGCACTTGTCCTATGTAAGTGCTCGTCGACGCTAGACCGTCCATTACGCACCTTTTCAACCTTGCTTATCGTGCGGGAGTTTTCCCAGCGTGTTGGAAGGTTGCGAACGTCCAGCCGATTCCTTAAAAGGGTGAAGCCAACAATACTGCGAATTATCGGCCAATTGCGATTTGCTCTGCGCTCTCCAAGGTAATGGAGAGCATGGTTAACCTTGCTCTCCATTGCTCTCTTGTGAGGTATCTAGAGTCCAACTGCCTGCTTAGTGATCGACAGTATGGATTCCGTAGAAATCGATCTACCGGAGACCTGTTAGCGTTCTTGTCGGAACGTTGGAGTCGGTCTATCCACCAGTTTGGTGAGAGTAAGGTCGTGACTCTAGATATCTCCAAGGCCTTTGATAGAGTCTGGCACGGTGCACTCATATCAAAGTTGATCGCTTTTGGTGTCGGTAATACGTTTGCTCGATTTATATCGAGCTTTCTTAGAGATCGCACTATTAGAGTTGTTGTAGATGGGTTCTCATCCAACACACATAGGCTGACCGCAGGTGTGCCACAGGGCTCTGTCCTTTCTTCCTCTTTATTTCTTATTTTCATTGACGATCTTTTCGGTCAGACCGTGAATCCAATCTACTCTTTCGCAGATGATAGTAACCTCTGTCATTCATATTCATTCGACCGTAGGCCGAGTCTTCAAGATATTGAAGACAAAAGGCGAATTATTGATGAGACACTTGGCCGGGATCTACTGGCCATTTCCGAATGGGGTCGAGTGAATAGAGTAGATTTTAATGCATGTAAGACACAGTGCTGCTTGTTGTCTCACAAGCGATTCGCTGACCCAACAATATCGTCAATTTCTATCGATGGTACGGATATTGAACAATCAGAAACTCTCGATGTTCTGGGTATGAAAATACAATGTGACGCTCATTGAGCGAGACATGTATTCAAAGTGTCGAAAGAAGCACTCAAGTGCATAGGCTTCTTAAAGCGGTGCAAGAAATATTTCACTCCTTCTGATCTTTTCAATATCTATACAACTTACGTCATGCCAAAGATGGAATACAACTCCCATATATGGGCATGTGCTCGAAAATCATCCTTGGAGCTACTTGACCGTGTTCAAAGGAGAGCGATGGTGCTGATAGGTGACAGTAGCGTATCCAACTCTATTGTTTCACTTGTGCATCGTCGGAATGTGGGTTGCGTGACCCTGTTCTATCGTTACTTTCATGGTGTGTGTTCATCAGACAGCCGTCGCCTTATTCCTGACGTGAGGATGTTCGGCAGGTATACGCGACTTTCTCGGAATTCACACCCGTTTGTTATCGATTGGCCAGTTGACCGCACTATACATTACAGATCAAATTCGTTTTTCGCTCGTACAGTCCGAATGTGGAATCAACTTCCGGCAAATGTATTTCCCACCGATTGCAACATCCAGAAGTTCAAGGCAAGCGTCAATAATCAATACTCCCTCTTTCCCCCTTCCGATCCTTCACTTTCCTCCCGCCAACGCAATGCGCCGCATGTATCCCCTAAGTGCCTAGAACCGGTTATTTAAAAAAAAAAAATTCAACACTTATATTTTGTTTGATTTGCTCAATCGTTTCTGGTTTGATTGCATGGACCTTTCTTTGCAGATATCCCCACAAAAAGAAGGCCACAGCAGTCAACTCAGGCGATCGTGGAGGCCAATCAACATCACCGTTTCTTGAAATAACTTGTTGTGAAAAGAGGTCTCGCAGTAATTCCACTGTAATCCTGGCTGTATGCGATGTGGTACCGTATTGTTGATACCACATGTGAATCAAACCCAAAGCATGCAGTTCTGGCGTTAAAAAGTTTTCAATCATATCACGATATCGCTCCTAATTGACAGACACAGAAGTAAGGTCCAATGATTCCTCCTGACCAAATTGCACGCTAGACTGTCACTTTAATGGATGCAAAGGTGACTGATGAATAATATGAGGGTTTTCCATTGCCTAGAACCGACTATTCTGTTTATTCACATATCCATGCAAATGAAAATGTGCATCGTCACTCATACGGGGGCGTAAATAGTGTTGTGGAAGAAGCTCTTGTGTCATCGGAATCTTGTGTCAACTGAAGCAAATGCAAATCCTTGTGCAAAATTGTGGCCAAAGTTGTTCTTTGAAGACCATGCTCCTGAGCACAGCGTCGAATTGAGGTTGATGGATTGATTTGAACATTTCTTGAGCAGCAGTAATGTTTTCTGCCGATCTTGTTGATACCACATGTAGCATTATTTCTGAACTCCATCGTCGTTATGACACATTGCAATAGGAGGAGATGATGGTTATCATATAAATATACCGATGATATTTATATGATAAATACTGAAAAATTATTCAGGCAAATCCTAATTCACCTAGATCCAACAGTATATCAGTGAATAGTTTACCACAAGAACTCAGAAAATGATATACCGATTTCGAATTCAACACAGTCACTTTTAGTGCGAACTGTGCTTTATACCTTCTAGCAGCCCATATCATAAAAAGCCAGATGTATGTCGATGATATCTTGTCTAAAGCAGAATAAGACCTAGGCTCGTACAGAACTTATTAAGTTTCTGTCTTCTGTTGGTATGAGTCTTCGTAAATGGATTGCGAACAGTCAATGTCTGCTAGAGGATTTATCCCATTAACATTTACTCGATTCAGAATTTTTGAAGATTTCGGATGCTAGTACTGCCAAAGTTTAATGCTTACGTTTGAACGCTGAAAGAGATTATTTCTTTTTGAAACTTGCTTTCACCCCGTATAGATCATTTGTCTCCAAAAGAGTCGTCTTATCAGAAATTCCTAAATTGTTCGACCAAGCAGGTTGGCTAGCCCCTAAAATTATCGTAGCGATTATAATTATGCAGCAAATCTGGAAGGCTAAGATTGGTTAGGACTACGACTCCTAGCAAGTTGCTTACATTATTGAGTGATTATTCCGAGATCGAAAGGAGTAACAATCCTCCAATAGGTTGGTGTCAACCCTGACCACGAAGTTCAACCTTATGAGTTTTGTGATGCTTCTGAAAAAGCATAAGCCACCACTCTGTATATCGCACGCAGATCCCGAAATGGTGTACTCACTTCACGGTGAAATTGGTCTCACTTCGTTTCAAGTGTTTAAGTGGACAGGCTTATCATATTTTCAAATGCCCCCGTATACTTGTGTCTCTAACAGGTTCTCTAAACTTCAGAATAAAATTGGTCTTAAAAACCAAGCAGGTTGGCTAGCCCCTAAAATTATCGTAGCGATTATAATTATGCAGCAAATCTGGAAGGCTAAGATTGGTTAGGACTACGACTCCTAGCAAGTTGCTTACATTATTGAGTGATTATTCCGAGATCGAAAGGAGTAACAATCCTCCAATAGGTTGGTGTCAACCCTGACCACGAAGTTCAACCTTATGAGTTTTGTGATGCCACCACTCTGTATATCGCACGCAGATCCCGAAATGGTGTACTCACTTCGCGGTGAAATTGGTCTCACTTCGTTTCAAGTGTTTAAGTGGACAGGCTTATCATATTTTCAAATGCCCCCGTATACTTGTGTCTCTAACAGGTTCTCTAAACTTCAGAATAAAATTGGTCTTAAAAACTTGCATCATGACGTAACTGGCATCATGACGTCCCCGACAACAACCCGAATGATAATGCATCTATTGTTATTTTAGCACGAGATTTAATGTCACACAACCTTTGGTGGAAAACTACCACACGCAGAGAAGAGATATGGTTACTCTATGGTCACGGCAATAGTAATATGTTATCCGCAATAAAAGTACGTACGTGGCAACCATAGTTTTGTTTACTGAATTTAATTTTGCAAAACTAATATTGTTGAAATCTAACAATACTATTATTACCAAATTTAGAAATGAACATATAGTAGTAACAGCCATATAAATATTGTTGGCGCGACAAAAATTTTGTTTTTTGGGTTTTGTGTTAACAATAACATGATTACGGCAATCATACCGGGTTTTAGACCAATTTTACATGTATGTGAGTGGTTTTTTGGTATACCATGTTTTTAGCCGTTGATCATGGTTTAATCACGTTCATTGCTTAGAGAATAAGGATGGTAAAGTAGCATTCACCACTGCTCGCAACTAAAATCTTTTCGACAGCCTTTTGAATATAGATTTGGTTCTTTAACGAAATGTTCAATACGAGGGCGGCTCGGAAAGTTTTTAGATTATCAATGAAAGAGAATAGTTAGTTTTTCAAAAATGTTTTTATTTTTCAATAAAATCTCCTGAAACTTCAATACACTTAGTCCAACGCTTATCTAGCAATTCTATCCCTTGATTAAAATAGTTTTCCTCAAGGTCTTCTAAATAGTGGTTTACAACTGTAATTGCATCTTCATTTGAGGTAAAACGCTTGCCAGCAAAGAATTTTTTTAGATTTGGGAACAGGTAAAAGTCACTGGGAGCTAAATCAGGAGCATAAGGTGGGTGCTCAAGCAACTCGTACTTTAATTCGTTGATTTTAGCCATTGTTAAAACACTCTTGTGCATTGTTAAAACACTCTTGATGAAAATTTTTTTTTGTGTTGTAAGCCAGGACGTTTATCTCGAATTTGTACATTTAATTGATCTAAAAGGTTGCAATAGTACTCTGAATTAATTGTTTTACCATTTTGCAGATAGTCAATCAATAAAATTCCTTTGAAGTCCCAAAAAACTGTTGCCATAACCTTACCAGCCGATTGAATTGTTTTTGCCTTCTTTGGGGCACTTCCTCCAGCTTCAGTCCATTGTTTGGATTGTTCTTTTGTCTCTGGAGTATAGTGGTGGATCCATGTCTTATCAACAGTTATGAAACGACGCCTCAAATCCATTTTATTTCGCTAAAACCGATCCAAACAAGCTTGAGAAATGTTCATTCTTATGCGTTTTTGGTCTACTGTTAACAAGTGCGGCACCCATCTTGCAGAAAGCTTTTTTCATCTGTAGTTCTTCATGCTAAATTAAATGGGCTCGATCATTTGAGATGCCCATGGTATTAGCTATTTTACGTACTTTTATTCGTGGATCATTTAATACCATATCATGCACTATGGCTACAATTTCTGTTGCTGTTTTTGGACGTCCACTACGTGGTTCATCTTCAATGCTTGTACGACCACGTTTAAATTCAGCAACCCAATTTTTTACTGTTGCATATGAAGGAGCACTTTCACCTAACACATTCACCATATCATTATGAATTTCTTGTCCCGATAAACCTTTTTTATGTAAATATTTAATGACACCACGCATTTCTAATTTTTCCATTGTAAAAAAATCGCGGATGCGTCTTTTGTGAACACCTGTTTCTATATGAAGGAGTTGCCAGATCGAAACAAAATTTAACATGTGTTCATAGCAAAAGTTTCCAAACACTTAACTTTTTTCTGTTTAAACCGCGCTTTTTGTGCTAGGCTAACAAGTTACCGAACCGCCCTAGTAGAAACATTGTCTCAAACCTGGCTATGAACTAATTGTAAAGTAATTTTTATAAAATTGCTTTATTTTTTTGTTGACCGACACTCAGGGGTTTTCCCCTTTAGATGCGATGCATTGCGTTGGTGAGTGAAAAGGATGAAGTTCAAGGGGGAAAGAGGGAGTAATGTTTATTGATATTTGACTTAAATTTCTGGATGTCGTAATTGGTGGGAAATACATTCGCCGGAAGTCGATACGGACAGTACGGACGAAAAACGAATTTAATCTGTAGTTAACAGCCCAATCGATAACAAATGGGTGTGAATTCCTGGAAAGTCGTGTATCCCTGCCGAACATTCTCTCGTCAGGAATAGCACGACAAATGTCTGAAGAAACGCACCATGAAAGTAACGATAGAAAAGCGACATACAACCCACATTCCGACGATGCTCCAGGGAGACAATAGAGTTGGATACCCTATCAACATAATCGTCCTTCTTTGGGCACGATCCAAAAGCTCCAAGGATGATTTTGGAGCACCTGCCCATATATGGGAGTTGTATTTCATCTTGAAGGTTGTATAGATATCGAAAAGATCAGAGGGAGTAGAGTATTTCTTGCACCACTTTAGAAAGCCTATACACTTGAGTGCTTCTTTCGACACTTCGAATACATGCCTCGCCCAACGAGCTTCACATTGTATTTTCATGCCCCGAACATCAAGAGCATCCGACTGTTCTATATCCATACCATCGACAGATAATGACGATACTGATGGGTCAATGAATCGCTTGTGAGACAACAAGCAGCACTGTGTCTTACGCGTATTAAAATCTACTCTATTCACTCGACCCCATTCGGAAATCTCCTGTAAATCCCGGCCAAGTGTTTCATCCATGAGTCGCCTTTTGTCCTCAACATCTTGAAGACTCGTCCTACGGTCGAATGAATACGAATGACAGAGGTTGCTGTCATCCGCGAAAGAGTAGATTGGATTCACGGTCTGATCCAAGAGATCGTCAATGAAAATAAGAAATAAAGATGGAGAAAGGACAGAGTCCTGTGGTACACCTGCGGTCAACTTTTGTTTGTTGGATGAGAACCCATCTACAACAACTCTTATAGTGCGATCTCTAACTTAGCTCGATATAAATCTAACCAAAGTGGTGTATGGACCGACTCCAACGCTCCGATAGGAAAGTCATCTGGTCTCCCGTGGAGCGATTTCTATGCAAGCCATACTGCCGATCATTTAGTAGGTTGTTGGACTCCAGATACCCCACAAGATGGTGGTTGGCCCTGCTCTCCATTACCTTGGAGAGCGCAGAGCAAATCTCAATGGGCCGATAATTCGTACGGTTGTTAGCTTCACCATTTTTAGGGATCGGCTGGATGTTCGCAACCTTCCAACACGCTGGGAAGACTCCTGCACGATTAGTAAGGTTAAAAAGGTTGCGTAATGGACGGGCTAGCGTCGAAGAGCACTTACAAAGGACACGTGCCGAGATACCATCCGGGCCCGGGGACTTACTCACATCGAGATTCGCAAGAACCCTTTTAACTCCACGCGTTCGAAAAAATATATCAGACATGGAACTATTTACGTTTTCGATCGCGGGGAGTGGTTGATTGCTTTCCGGCAAGCAAGAATTTCCTGCAAACATTTTAGCCAATAGGTTAGCTTTATCAACCGGGTCGGTGAATGCCTGGTCGTCTTTGACAAGAGTTGGGATATATGAAGAACTATCCTTTTCTCTCCTTACAAATAACCAAAGGCTCTTACTTCCCCTGGGAGAAGTAAGAACTTTTGTACGGAGACGTTGTTCATAAAGAAACTTTTCACGTCTAAGCATTCTGGCACACGAAGTTCTTTCCTGTTTACGACGCAGTTCAGTATTTGCGTTTTTGTTAAAACGCCAATTTCTTAGCGCCTCCTCTTTAGATCTGACAGCATCCCTGCATGTCTGATTAAACCAAATGTTTTTGGCTGGTTTAACCGACATAATTGTAGTTGGAATAAACGTCTTTATTCCAAATAAAATTATATTTTCGATCATTTCAGCCGCTGCATTAATGCTATTATCGAGAAAGCATAGCTTCCAATTAAAATACTGGAAAAAGTCGTTGAATTCATCCCAACGCGCATTTTCGTATATAAAAATTGTCCGCTTTGGGGCTGGTATCGAAGCGACACGAAGAGCGGAATACGAAAAAGGTGCTGAAACAATACAGTGATCGGAATTGCCAAGAGGTGCAAGGACATTAACTTCGTACTTTTCAGGGTGTTAAGTTAAGAAAAGGTCAAGAATATTGTGTTGATGTCCTTCGACTCACGGAATATGTGTCGGTTCATTCACTAATTGCGTCAAGTCGTTTTGCGCGGCAAAGAGCTCGAAGATTGGCCCTCCGGAGTTGTTTTTGTTATGGACATTAAAATCCCCAGCAACGACAATTTCACTATCCGAATAACTCTCCAAAACTTTTGTTATTGAATCAGAAAGGACGTCGAAGCCGTTAAGGGAAGCCTCCCCTTCTGTATTTGGACTTCTGTTAATAAACCCAAAATGTAGTACGTGTATTTCAAACCTGAATTTAATCCAGAAGGAGTTAAATTCTGGATCTTGTGAGCACAAGCGTTGCTGGCTCTGAAACACTATGCAATTACGTACATATACCACAAGACCTCTGTGGGAAATAAAAAAGAGATAGGGTGTGGTACCCAGGAACGTAAAAAGTCTGTGGATCAGAATCCTCACGCACCTGGGTCTCACATAGAGCTAAAACATCAGGCCTATGAAAATGAATGTGGAAGAACACTGCGAAAAAATTCGCTCGCAGCCCACATATGTTGGCGAACTGAAATTTAAATCTCCTTACCATAACGCCAACCAGAAAGAACAAAAAACAAATGTCAATGTGCAAGCGCAGCAGACAATCAAGCCACTCTGCCGCTGGTAACCCCTCCAATGCATAGTGTTATACCTTAAGCATTGGACGGACAACGACAAAAGAGCAAGAGAGTCAACTGCGCTACACACTTCACAGATGGATAAGGTAGGAAATTATAGTAGAAGTGGTGGGGGGGAGCAATGCACCACGAAGAGAGACTCATTTGTTCTTTTGTGTGTGTGGTATTTCGGTGATGTTATTGTTGGTTGATCTTTTGTGTTATGGTTTAGTTATTTTCGATTTTATTGTTGGTTTGGTTTATTTTCTTTATTTCTGTTCTTGTGAGATTGTATTATGAGTTGTTTATTGTTTTTGAGTTGTGGTTTGGTTCTTTTTGTGTAACCTTTTTATTATTTGGGTTTTTTGGGGTTTTATGTTAACAATAATATGATTACGGCAATCATACCGTATGGTTGTGATTTTGAACATAACAAAACAGGTTTTTTAGAGCATACATGTATGTGCTTGCGTATGTTTTTTGATATACAAAAAAACACATACTCGTACACACGATACAGTGAATGGATGTTGTACATTAAAAAAACAACAACAATCGGAAGGTATTTCGAGGGATTTTTATTGTGTTTACTTTGTTCGGTGAAATAATCTAATACCAACTGGTTCTCGTTTATTTAAAATCTGCCTGCACTTAAGTATATAGCCGTTGATCATGGTTTAATCACATTGTTTCTTGAGGGCCACGGATGCTGAAGTAGCGTTCACCCCTGCTGGGAACTAAAAGTATTTTCGACTGCCGTTGGAATATAAAATTTTGTTTCTTGAATGAAATGTTCAATAAAAACATGGCCTCAATTCTGGCTATTAACTTATTGTAATGCAATTTATTAAAACTTGTTTGATAAAAATCCTAAATTAATAATTTTGGAGATAATAGTATGGTTGAGTGTGAATCATACTATGATTGTGTGGATCATAGTTGGGTTGCTTGTGAATCATACTATAGTTGTAAAGATTATAAGTACTATGGTTGTATGAGAAATATACTATGGTTGTGAGGATCATAATATGGTTGTGAAGATAATAGTATGGTTGAGTGTAAATCATACTATTGTTGTGAGGATCATAGTATGGTTATGAGAAAATCATACTACAGTTGTGGGATCATAGCATGGTTATGTGTGAATCATACTATTGTTGTGTGGAGCATAATATTGTTGTGGCACAACCATATACCCAACAATAGTATGATCCTCTTCGAATATTGTCACCCCAACCATACTTTTTTTCTGCGTGCAGTTTGAGGGATTTTTTGTTCGGTGAAATACTCTACTACCGACTGTTTCTCTTTTATTTAAAATCTGCCTGTACTTAAGTTTATAGATATTGATCATGGTTCTTCTTTCTCTAACGAAATGTTCAATAGAAACATTGTCTTAAATCTGGCTATGAACTAATTGTAAAATATTTTTTGAAAATGTTTCATAAAAATCTTATTGTTGAATAATAACAATAGAATGGTTGAGTGGAATAATAATATGGTTGTAGGGATCATAACATGGTTACGTGTGAATCATACTATGGTTGTGAATATTATACTATGGTTGTATGTGAAAGATAATATGGTTGTGAGTATCATAATATGGTTTGGGGATCATATTATGGTTGAGTGTGGCTCTTAACATGGTAGTGTGGGTCATAATTGGGTTCTCTGTGAATCATACTATTGTCTTAAGGACCATAATATTGTTGTGCAACAGCCACACGCAGAGAAAAGATATGGTGACTATATAGTCACCGCAACAATAATATGTTCTCTACAATAAAAGCATTGTCGTCGCAACCATAGTATTGTTTTCGGAATTTTATTTTGACAACAGTATGATTGTGTCAATATTAATATTGTTGAAATGTAACAATACTATTATTGCTTACTGTCACTTTAATGGATGCAAAGGTGACTGATGAATAATATGAGGGTTTTCCATTGCCTAGAACCGACTATTCTGTTTATTCACATATCCATTCAAATGAAAATGTGCCTCGTCACTCATAGGGTGGCCTTAAGTTGTTCTTTGAAGACCAAGCTCCTGAGCACAGCGTCGAGTTGAGGGTGATGGATTGATTTGAACACTTTCTTGAGCAGCAGTAATATTTTCCGCCGATCTTGCAGTGGGTTGTGGTCCATGCTTGGGCCTATCAGATACAGACCCTCTTTCTTCGAAATCATTCGTGTAGTGAATATATAGTGCGTTTTGTTGGCACGTTGTTTCTTCCAAAAATTTACGAATTTAAATATAAATTAACGTAACTTTCTCATCGTTACAGTAATCGATGACTGATTTTGATAAAATCTTTTACCGATTAAACGTTGATTAATCGAATATTTTTCCATAATAAATTTGCTACGTCTCTACTTCCAGACTGCCAAATATGAACTGTCAAGACTAATGTTTACCAAAATAGAGCAAACCAAAGTATAACGTCCCGGCGGATAAAAGTGCGATATCGTGAAAAGGAAATACATCATATTTATCTAAAAATATTTGTAATGAATTGGTTAATGTATTGGGACAGCAGGTTTTAAAAATAGTTGTTAAGGAACTAGAAGCATCAAAATACTATTCTATTAGTGTGGATTCTACACCAAATCTTTCCTATGTTGAATGGCATTTATCGTAAGAAACGTAAAAATGGAGAGCCTATTGAGAGTTTTTTGAAATTTTTTCGGAAGTACATAGTGCTTAATACATACCGCACGTGCCAACACGAGGAACAATAGTATGATTCACACATAACTATACTATGATCCTCACAACAATAGTACGATTCTCACTTAACCATACAATTATCTCCACAACCATATTATGATCCTCACAACCATAGTATGTTTCTCATACAACCATACTATGATCCTCACAACCATATTATTATTTACACGCAACCATACTATGATCCCCACAACCATAGTATGATTCACACTCAACCATATTATGATCTCCACAACAGTAGTATGATTCACACTTAACCATACTATGATCCTCAAAACCATATTATAATCCTCACAACCATAGTATTTCCTTACAACCATACTATGATTCCCAAAATTATTATAAGGATTGGGTAAGGTTGTTATTCAAAAATATAGATTATTATCAAGCAAGTTATTTTAAATTGCATTAAATTTAGTTCATTGCCAGAGTTAAGGCCATGTTTTTATTGAACATTTTATTCAAGAAACAAAAATATATATTCCAACGGCAGTCGAAAATACTTTAGTTGCCAGCAGCGGTGAATGCTACTTCACCATCCGTAGACCCCAGATATATATATATATATATATATATATATATATATATATATATATATATATATATATATATATATATATATATATATATATATATATATATATATATATATATATATATATATATATATATATATATATATATATATATATATATATATATATATATATATATATATTACTTTAGTTGCCAGCAGCGGTGAATGCTACTTCACCATCCGTAGACCCCAGATATATATATATATATATATATATATATATATATATATATATATATATATATATATATATATATATATATATATATATATATATATATATATATATATATATATATATATATATATATATATATATATATATATATATATATATATATATATATATATATATATATATATATATATATATATATATATATATGTATATATATATATACATATATATATATAAAATAACTTGCTTGATAAAAATCTATATTTTTGAATAACAACCTTACCCAATCCTTATAATAATTTTGGGAATAATGGTATGGTTGAGTGAATCATACTGTGGTTGTAGGGATAATAGCACGGTTGCATGTGAATCATACTATGGTTGTGAGGAAATACTATGGTTGTGGGGATTATATAATGGTTTTGATTTTGGTTGAGTGTGAATCATACTATTGTTGTGGAGATCATAGTATGGTTGAGTGTGAATCATACTATGGTTGTGGGGATCATAGTATGGTTGCGTGTAAATCATACTATGGTTGTGAGGATCATACTATGGTTGTATGAGAAACATACTATGGTTGTGAGGATCATAATATGGTTGTTAAGATAATTGTATGGTTAAGTGAGAATCGTACTATTGTTGTGAGGATCATAGTATGGTTGTGTAGATCATAGCATGGTTGAGTATGAATCGTACTATGGTTGTGGGGATCATGGTATAGTTATGTGTGAATCATACTATTGTTGTGAGAATCATAATATTG
Organism: Hydrotaea diabolus; assembly: GCA_963513945.1. NCBI lineage: Eukaryota > Metazoa > Arthropoda > Insecta > Diptera > Muscidae > Hydrotaea > Hydrotaea diabolus. Next base: position 101,362,519 of record OY740716.1, on the reverse strand, counting down.
TTGTGCCACGACAATATACCCAACAATAATATGATCCTATTCGAATATTGTCACCCCAACCATACTTTTTTTCCTCGTGTTTGCACGTGCGGTATGTACTGAGCACTATGTTCTTCCGAAAAATTTTCAAAAAACTCTTAATAGGCTCTACATTTTTACGTTTCTTACGATAAATGCCATTCAACATAGGAAAGATTTGGTGTAGAATCCACACTAATAGAATAGTATTTTGATGCTTCTAGTTCTTTAACAACTATTTTTAAAACCTGCTGTCCCATTACATTAACAAATTCATTACCAATATTTTTAGATAAATATGATGTATTTCCTTTTCACGATATCGCACTTTTATACAGGGAGTCCGGTGGGATGTTATACTTTGTTTTGCTTTATTTTGGTAAACATTAGTCTTGACAGTTCATATTTGGCAGTCTTGAAGTAGAGACGTGGCAAATTTATTATGAAAAAATATTCGATTAATCAACGTTTAATCGGTAAAAGATTTTATCAAAATCAGTCATCGATTACTGCAACGATGAGAAAGTTACGTTAATTTATATTTAAATCTAAATTCGTAAATTTTTGGAAGAAACAACGTGCCAACAAAACGTACTATTTATTCACTACGCGAATGATTTCGAAGAAAGAGGGTCTGTAGCTGATAGGCCCAAGCATGGACCACAACCCACTGCAAGATCGGCGGAAAATATTACTGCTGCTCAAAAATGTGTTCAAATCAATCCATCACTTTCAACTCGACGCTGTGCTCAGGAGCTTGGTCTTCAAAGAACAACTTTACGCCACCCTATGAGTGACGAGGCACATTTTCATTTGAATGGATATGTGAATCAACAGAATAGTCGGTTTTAGGCAATGGAAAACGCTCATATTATTCATCAGTCACCTTTGCATCCATTAAAGTGACAGTAAGCAATAATAGTATTGTTACATTTCAACAATATTAATATTGCCACAATCATACTGTTGTCAAAATAAAGTTCCGAAAACAATACTATGGTTGCGACGACAATGCTTTTATTGTAGAGAACATTTTATTGTTGCGGTGACTATATAGTCACCATATCTTTTCTCTGCGTGTGGTTGTTGCACAACAATATTATGATCCTTAAGACAATAGTATGATTCACAGAGAGCCCAATTATGACCCCCACAACCATGTTAAGAGTCACACTCAACCATAATATGATCCCCAAACCATATTATGATACTCACAACCATATTATCTTTCACATACAACCATAGTATAAAATTCACAACCATAGTATGATTCACACGTAACCATGTTAGGATCCCTACAACCATATTATTTTTCCACTCAACCATTCTATTGTTATTATTCAACAATAAGATTTTTATGAAACATTTTCAAAAAATTATTTTACAATTAGTTCATAGCCAGATTTAAGACAATGTTTCTATTGAACATTTCGTTAGAGAAAGAAGAACCATGATCAATATCTATAAACTTAAGTACAGGCAGATTTTAAATAAAAGAGAAATAGTCGGTAGTAGAGTATTTCACCGAACAAAAAATCCCTCAAACTGCACGCAGAAAAAAGTATGGTTGGGGTGACAATATTCGAAGAGGATCATACTATTGTTGGGTATATGGTTGTGCCACAACAATATTATGCTCCACACAACAATAGTATGATTCACACATAACCATGCTATGATCCCACAACTGTAGTATGATTTTCTCATAACCATACTATGATCCTCACAACAATAGTATGATTTACACTCAACCATACTATTATCTTCACAACCATATTATGATCCTCACAACCATAGTATATTTCTCATACAACCATAGTACTTATAATCTTTACAACTATAGTATGATTCACAAGCAACCCAACTATGATCCACACAATCATAGTACGATTAACACTCAACCATACTATTATCTCCAAAATTATTAATTTAGGATTTTTATCAAACAAGTTTTAATAAATTGCATTACAATAAGTTAATAGCCAGAATTGAGGCCATGTTTTTATTGAACATTTCATTCAAGAAACAAAATTTTATATTCCAACGGCAGTCGAAAATACTTTTAGTTCCCAGCAGGGGTGAACGCTACTTCAGCATCCGTGGCCCTCAAGACACAATGTGATTAAACCATGATCAACGGCTATATACTTAAGTGCAGGCAGATTTTAAATAAACGAGAACCAGTTGGTATTAGATTATTTCACCGAACAAAGTAAACACAATAAAAATCCCTCGAACTACCTTCCGATTGTTGTTGTTTTTTTAATGTAGAACATCCATTCACTGTATCGTGTGTACGAGTATGTGTTTTTTTATATATCAAAAAACATACGCAAGCATGTATGTATGCTCTAAAAAACCTGTTTTGTTATGTTCAAAGTCACAACCATACGGTATGATTGCCGTAATCATATTATTGTTAACATGAAACCCCAAAAAACCAAATAATAAGAAGGTTACACAAAAAGAACCAAACCACAACTCAAAAACAATAAACAACTCATAATACAATCTCACAAGAAGAGAAATAAAGAAAATAAACCAAACCAACAATAAAATCGAAAATAACTAATCCATAACACAAAAGGTCAACCAACAATAATATCACCGAAATACCACACACAAAAAAGAACAAATGAGCCTCTCTTCGTGGTGCATTGCTCCCCCCCCCCCACCACTTCTACTATAATTTCCTACCATATCCATCTGTGTAGTGTGTAGTGCAGTTGACTCTCTTACTCTTTTGTCGTTGTCCGTCCAATGCTTAAGGCATAACACTAAGCATAGGAGGGGTTAACAGCGGCAGAGGGGCTTGATTGTCTGCTGCGCTTGCACAATGACATTTGTTTTTTGTTCTTTCTGGTTGGCGTTATGGTAAGGAGATTTAAATTTCATTTCGACAACATATGTGGACTGCGAGCGAATTTTTTCGCAGTGTTCTTCCACATTCATTTTCATAGGCCTGATGTTTTAGCTCTATGAGACCCAGGTGCGTGAGGATTCTGATCCACAGACTTTTTACGTTCCTGGGTACCACACCCTATCTCTTTTTTATTTCCCACAGAGGTCTTGTGGTATATGTACGTAATTGCATAGTGTTTCAGAGCCATCAACACTTGTGCTCACAAGATCCAGAATTTAACTCCTTCTGGATTAAATTCAGGTTTGAAATACACGTACTGCATTTTGGGTTTATTAACAGAAGTCCAAATACAGAATGGGAGGCTTCCCTTAACGGCTTCGACGTCCTTTCTGATTCAATAACAAAAGTTTTGGAGAGTTATTCGGATAGTGAAATTGTCGTTGCTGGGGATTTTAATGTCCATAACAAAAACAACTCCGGAGGGCCAATCTTCGAGCACTTTGCCGCGCAAAACGACTTGACGCAATTAGTGAATGAACCGACACATATTCCTTGAGTCGAAGGACATCAACACAATATTCTTGACCTTTTCTTAACTTAACACCCTGAAAAGTACGAAGTTAATGTCCTTGCACCTCTTGGCAGTTCCGATCACTGTATTGTTTCAGCACCTTTTTCGTATTCCGCTCTTCGTGTCGCTTCGATACCAGCCCCAAAGCGGACAATTTTTATATACGAAAATGCGCGTTGGGATGAATTCAACGACTTTTTCCAGTATTTTAATTGGAAGCTATGCTTTCTCGATAATAGCATTAATGCAGCTGCTGAAATGATCGAAAATATAATTTTATTTGGAATAAAGACGTTTATTCCAACTAAAATTATGTCGGTTAAACCAGCCAAAAACATTTGGTTTAATCAGACATGCAGGGATGCTGTCAGATCTAAAGAGGAGGCGTTAAGAAATTGGCGTTTAAACAAAAACGCAAATACTGAACTGCGTCGTAAACAGGAAAGAACTTCGTGTGCCAGAATGCTTAGACGTGAAAAGTTTCTTTATGAACAACGTCTCCGTACAAAAGTTCTTACTTCTCCCAGGGGAAGTAAGAGCTTTTGGTTATTTGTAAGGAGAGAAAAAGATAGTTCTTCATCTATCCCAACTCTTGTCAAAGACGACCAGGCATTCACTGACCCGGTTGATAAAGCTGACCTATTGGCTGAAATGTTTGCAGGAAATTCTTGCTTGCCGGAAAGCAATCAACCACTCCCCGCGATCGAAAACGTAAATAGTTCCATGTCTGATATATTTTTCGAACGCGTGGAGTTAAAGGGTTCTTGCGAATCTCGATGTGAGTAAGTCCCTGGGCCCGGATGGTATCTCGGCACGTGTCCTTTGTAAGTGCTCTTCGACGTTAGCCCGTCCATTACGCAACCTTTTTTACCTTACTAATCGTGCAGGAGTCTTCCCAGCGTGTTGGAAGGTTGCGAACATCCAGCGGATCCCTAAAAATGGTGAAGCTAACAACCGTACGAATTATCGGCCCATTGTGATTTGCTCTGCGCTCTCCAAGGTAATGGAGAGCAGGGCCAACTACCATCTTGTGGGGTATCTGGAGTCCAACGACCTACTTAATGATCGGCAGTATGGCTTGCATAGAAATCGCTCCACGGGAGACCAGATGACTATCCTATCGGAGCGTTGGAGTCGGTCCATACACCACTTTGGTTAGATTTATATCGAGCTAAATTAAAGATCGCACTATAAGAGTTGTTGTAGATGGGTTCTCATCAAACAAACAAAAGTTGACCGCAGGTGTACCACAGGACTCTGTCCTTTTTCCATCTTTATTTCTTATTTTCATTGACGATCTCTTGGATCAGACCGTGAATCCAATCTACTCTTTCGCGGATGACAGCAACCTCTGTCATTCGTATTCATTCGACCCTAGGACGAGTCTTCAAGATGTTGAGGACAAAAGGCGACTCATGGATGAAACACTTGGCCGGGATTTACAGGAGATTTCCGAATGGGGTCGAGTGAGATTTTAATACGCGTAAGACACAGTGCTGCTTGTTGTATCACAAGCGATTCATTGACCTATCAGTATCGTCATTATCTGTCGATGTTATGGATATCGAACAATCGGATGCTCTTGATGTTCTGGGCATGAAAATTCATTGTGACGCTCGTTGGGCGAGGCATGTATTCGAAGTGTCGAAAGAAGCACTCAAGTGTATAGGCTTTCTAAAGCGGTGGAAGAAATACTCTACTCCCTCTGATCTCTTCGATATCTATACAACCTACAAGATGGAATACAACTCCCATATATGGGCAGGTGCTCCAAAATCATCCTTGGAGCTTCTGGATCGTGTCCAAAGGAGGACGATGATGTTGATAGGTGACAGTAGGGTATCCAACTCTATTGTCTCCCTGGAGCATCGTCGGAATGTAGGTTGTGTGTCGCTTTTCTATCGTTACTTTCATGGTGTGTTTCTTCAGACATTCGTCGTCCTATTCCTGACGTGAGGATGTTCGGCAGGGATACATGACTTTCCACGAATTCACAACCATTTGTTATCGATTGGCCGGTTAACCGCACTATACACTACAGATTAAATTCGTTTTTCGCCCGTACTGTCCGTATCGACTTCCGACGAATGTATTTCCCACCAATTACGACATCCAGAAATTCAAGTCAAATGTCAATAAACATTACTCCCTCTTTCCCCCTTGAACACCCTCCTTTCCTCTCACCAACGCAATGCATCGCATGTAAAGGGGAAAACCCCTGAGTGTTGGTCAACAAAAAAATAAAGCAATTTTATAAAAATTACTTTACAATTAGTTCATAGCCAGATTTGAGAAAATGTTTCTATTGAACATTTCGTTAAAGAAACAAAACTATATTCAAAAGGCTGTCGAAAAGATTTTAGTTGCGAGCAGTGCTGAATGCTACTTCATCATCCGTACTCTCTCAGCAATGAATGTGATTAAACCATGATCAATGGCTAAAAACATGGTATGCCAAAAAACCACTCACATACATGTAAAATTGGTCTAAAACCTGTTTTGTTATGTTCAAATTCACAACCATACGGTATGATTGCCGTAATCATGTTATTGTTAACACAAAACCCAAAAAACAAAATTTTTGCCGCGCCAACAATGTTAATATGGTTGTTACTACTATATGTTCATTTCTAAATTTGGTAATAATAGTATTGTTAGATTTCAACAATATTAGTTTTGCAAAATTAAAATCAGTAAACACTACTATGGTTGCCACGAACTAACTTTTATTGCGGAGAACATTTTACTATTGCCGTGACCATGTTTTAACCATATCTCTCCTCTGCATGTGGTTGTTTTCCACCAAAGGTTGTGTGATATTAAATCTCGTGCTAAAATAACAATAGATGCATTATCAGTCGGGTTGTTGTCGGGGACGTCATGATGCCAGTTACGTCCTGATGCAAGTTATCAATACCAATTTTATTCAGAAGTTTAGAGAACCTGTTAGAGACACAAGTATACGGGGGCATTTGAAGATATGATAAGCCTGTCCACTTAAACACTTGAAACGAAGTGAGACTAATTTCACCGCGAAGTGAGTACTCCATTTCGGGATCTGCGTGCGATATACAGAATGGCGGCTTATGCTTTTTCGGAAGCATCACAAAACGCATAAAGTTGAACTTCGTGGTCAGGGTTGACACCAACCCATTGGAGGATTTCACTCCTTTCAATCTCGGAATAATCACTCAATAATGTAAGCACTTGCTAGGAGTCGTAGTCCTAACCAATCTTAACCTTCCAGATTTGCTGCATAATTATAATCGCTACGATAATTTTAGGGGCTAGCCAACCTGCTTGATCGAACAATTTAGGATTTTCTGATAAGACGACTCTTTTGGAGACAAATGATCTATAGGGGCTAACCAACCTGCTTGGTCGAACAATTTAGGAATTTCTGATAAGACGACTCTTTTGGAGACAAATGATCTATACGGGGTGAAAGCAAGTTTCAAAAAGAAATATTCTCTTTCAGCGTTCAAACGTAAGCATTAAACTTTGGCAGTACTAGCATCCGAAATCTTCATAAATTCTGAATCGAGTAAATGTTAATGGGATAAATCCTCTAGCAGACATTGACTGTTCGCAATCCATTTACGAAGACTCATACCAGCAGAAGACAGAAACTTAATAAGTTCTGTACGAGCCTAGGTCTTATTCTGTTTTAGACAAGATATCATCGACATACAACTGGCTTTTTATGATATGGGCTGCTAGAAGGTATAAGGCACAGTTCGCACTAAATGTGACTGTGTCGAATTCGAAATCGGTATATCATTTTCTGAGTTCTTGTGGAAAACTATTCACTGATATGCTGTTGGATCTAAGTGAATTAGGATTTGCCTGTATAATTTTTCCATATTTATCATATAAATATCATCGGTATATTTATATGATAACCATCATCTCCTCCTATTGCAATGCGTCATAACGACGATGGAGTTCAGAAATACGATTTAGTTGCTCATTCCTACGGTACAAAACAATTTCTCCTGGCCGATATTGTTCACTTCTATAACGATTGCCACTTGATCGATTGTTGGTGCATTAAATTGCCTGGCATGTTGTCCGAGTGGTGTTCTGTCGGCACGTATTATGATTTTATGGTCATCGGTGGGCATCTGATACAGTGCAATCTTGAATAATTTGACCAATTCTTTGTGCTGATGTAAAAATCTTTGCAGCTCACTCAAGATTTATCTTCTTGTATTGGAAGCAATTGCACAGCGCTGATTCAATTCGCTGTTCGCATTACCAATAAAATATATTTGCAAAACTGATGGTCAGTACCTGGGAATGGCAACAACGACCCAGATCTATGGTATATCTGTCCTTGAATCTGTAATATTTTTGAAATAGATTTAGATGACCAATTATAATTGTTCAAATTATTCAAGACTGCACTGTATCAGATGCCCACCGATGACCATAAAATCATAATACGTGCCGACAGAACAACACTAGGACAACTTGCCAGGCGATTTAATGCAGCAACAATCGATCAATTGGCAATCGGAATAGTTAGTGAACAATTTTGGCCAAGAGATATTGTTTTGTACCGTAGGAATGAGCAACTAAATCGTATTTCTAACTCCTTCGTCGTTATGACGCATTGCAATAGGAGGAGATGATGGTTATCATATAAATATACCGATGATATTTATATGATAAATACTGAAAAATTATACTGGCAAATCCTAATTTACCTAGATCCAACAGCATATCAGGGAATAGTTTTCCACAAGAACTCAGAAAATGATATACCGATTTCGAATTCAACACAGTCACTTTAAGTGCGAACTGTGCCCCGTACCTTCTAGGAGCCCATAACATAAAAAGCCAGATGTATGTCGATGATATCTTGTCTAAAACAGCATAAGTCCTAGGCTCGTACTGAACTTATTAAGTTTCTGTCTTCTGCTGGTATGAGTCTCCGTAAATGGATTGCGAAGGATTTATCCCATTAACATTTACTCGATTCAGAATTTTTGAAGATTTCGGATGCTAGTACTGCCAAAGTTTAATGCTTACGTTTGAACGCTGAAAGAGATTATTTGTTTTTGAAACTTGCTTTCATCCCGTATAGATCATTTGTCTCCAAAAGAGTCGTCTTATCAGAAAATCCTAAATTGTTCGATCAAGCAGGTTGGCTAGCCCCTAAAATTATCGTAGCGATTATAATTATGCAGAAAATCTGGAAGGTTAATATTTGTTAGGACTACGACTCCTAGCAAGTTGCTTACATTATTGAGCGATTATTGCGAGATCGAAAGGAGTGAAATCCTCCAATGGGTTGGTGTCAACCCTGACCACGAAGTTCAACTTTATGTGTTTTGTGATGCTTCTGAAAAAGCATAAGCCGCCACTCTGTATATCGCACGCAGATCCCGAAATGGTGTACTCACTTCGCGGTGAAATTGGTCTCACTTCGTTTTAAGTGTTTAAGTGGACAGGCTTATCATATTTTCAAATGCCCCCGTATACTTGTGTCTCTAACAGGTTCTCTAAACTTCAGAATAAAATTGGTTTTAAAAACTTGCATCATGACGTAACTGGCATCATGACGTCCCCGACAACAACCCGAATGATAATGCATCTATTGTTATTTTAGCACGAGATTTAATGTCACACAACCTTTGGTGGAAAACTACCACAAGCAGAGAAGAGATATGGGTACTACATGGTCACGGCAATAGTAATATGTTATCCGCAATAAAAGTACGTACGTGGCAACCATAGTATTGTTTACTGAATTTAATTTTGCAAAACTAATATTGTTGAAATCTAACAATACTATTATTACCAAATTTAGAAATGAACATATAGTAGTAACAGCCATATAAATATTGTTGGCGCGACAAAAATTTTGTTTTTTGGGTTTTGTGTTAACAATAACATGATTACGGCAATCCTACCGGGTTTTAGACCAATTTTACATGTATGTGAGTGGTTTTTTGGTATACCATGTTTTTAGCCATTGATCATGGTTTAATCACGTTCATTGCTTAGAGAATACGGATGGTAAAGTAGCATTCACCACTGCTCGCAATTAAAATCTTTTCGACAGCCTTTTGAATATAGATTTGGTTCTTTAACGAAATGTTCAATACGAGGGCGGTTAGGAAAGTTCTTAGCTTATCAATGAAAGAGAATAGTTAGTTTTTCAAAAATATTTTTATTTTTCAATATAATCTCCTGAAACTTCAATACACTTAGTCCAACGCTTATCTAGCAATTCTATCCCTTGATTAAAATAGTTTTCCTCAAGGTCTTCTAAATAGTGGTTTACAACTGTAATTGCATCTTCATTTGAGGTAAAACGCTTGCCAGCAAAGAATTTTTTTAGATTTGGGAACAGGTAAAAGTCACTGGGAGCTAAATCAGGAGCATAAGGTGGGTGGTCAAGCAACTCGTACTTTAATTCGTTGATTTTAGCCATTGTTAAAACACTCTTGTGCATTGTTAAAACACTCTTGATGAAAAAATTTTTTTTTTGTGTTGTAAGCCAGGACGTTTTTCTCGAATTTGTACATTTAATTGATTTAAAAGGTTGCAATAGTATTCTGAATTAATTGTTTTACCCTTTTGCAGATAGTCAATCAATAAAATACCTTTGAAGTCCCAAAAAACCGTACTGTTTTTGCCTTCTTTGGGGCACTTCCTCCAGCTTCAGTCCATTGTTTGGATTGTTCTTTTGTCTCTGGAGTATAGTGGTGGATCCATGTCTTATCAACAGATATGAAACGACGCCTCAAATCCATTTTATTTCGCTAAAACCGATCCAAACAAGATTGAGAAATGTTCATTCTTATGCGTTTTTGGTCGACTGTTAACAAGTGCGGCACCCATCTTGCAGAAAGATTTTTTCATCTGTAGTTCTTCATGCAAAATTAAATGGACTCGATCATTTGAGATGCCCATGATATTAGCTATTTTACGTACTTTTATTCGTGGATCATTTAATACCATATCATGCACTATGGCTACAATTTCTGTTGTTGTTGCTGTTTTTGGACGTCCACTACGTGGTTCATCTTCAATGCTTGTACGAGCACGTTTAAATTCAGCAACCCAATTTTTTACTGTTGCATATGAAGCAGCACTTTCACCTAACACATTCACCATATCATTATGAATTTCTTGTCCCGATAAACCTTTTTTATGTAAATATTTAATGACACCACGCATTTCTAATTTTTCCATTGTAAAAAAATCGCGGATGCGTCTTTTGTGAACACCTGTTTCTATATGAAGGAGTTGCCAGATCGAAACAAAATTTAACATGTGTTCATAGCAAAAGTTTCCAAACACTTAACTTTTTCTGTTTAAACCGCGCTTTTTGTGTTGCTAAGAAGTTTCCGAACCGCCCTCGTAGAAACATTGTCTCAAATCTGGCTATGAACTAATTGTAAAGTAATTTTTATAAAATTGCTTTATTTTTTTGTTGACCAACACTCAGGGGTTTTCCCCTTTACATGCGATGCATTGCGTTGGTGAGTGGAAAGGATGAAGTTCAAGGGGGAAAGAGGGAGTAATGTTTATTGACATTTGACTTAAATTTCTGGATGTCGTAATTGGTGGGAAATACATTCGCGGGAAGTCGATACGGACAGTACGGACGAAAAACGAATTTAATCTGTAGTGTATAGTGCGGTTAACAGCCCAATCGATAACAAATGGGTGTGAATTCCTGGAAAGTCGTGTATCCCTGCCGAACATTCTCTCGTCAGGAATAGGACGACAAATGTCTGAAGAAACGCACCATGAAAGTAACGATAGAAAAGCGACATACAACCCACATTCCGACGATGCTCCAGGGAGACAATCGAGTTGGATACCCTATCAACATAATCGCCCCTCCTTTGGACACGATCCAGAAGCTCCAAGGATGATTTTGGAGCACCTGCCCATATATGGGAGTTGTATTACATCTTGTAGGTTGTATAGATATCGAAGAGATCAGAGGGAGTAGAGTATTTCTTCCACCGCTTTAGAAAGCCTCTACACTTGAGTGCTTCTTTCGACACTTCGAATACATGCCTCGCCCAACGAGCGTCACAATGAATTTTCATGCCCAGAACATCAAGAGCATCCGATTGTTCGATATCCATAACATCGACAGATAATGACGATACTGATAGGTCAATGAATCGCTTGTGATACAACAAGCAGCACTGTGTCTTACGCGTATTAAAATCTACTCTATTCACTCGACCCCATTCGGAAATCTCCTGTAAATCCCGGCCAAGTGTTTCATCCATGAGTCGCCTTTTGTCCTCAACATCTTGAAGACTCGTCCTACGGTCGAATGAATACGAATGACAGAGGTTGCTGTCATCCGCGAAAGAGTAGATTGGATTCACGGTCTGATCCAAGAGATCGTCAATGAAAATAAGAAATAAAGATGGAAAAAGGACAGAGTCCTGTGGTACACCTGCGGTCAACTTTTGTTTGTTGGATGAGAACCCATCTACAACAACTCTTATAGTGCGATCTTTAATTTAGCTCGATATAAATCTAACCAAAGTGGTGTATGGACCGACTCCAACGCTCAGATAGGAAAGTCATCTGGTCTCCCGTGGAGCGATTTCTATGCAAGCCATACTGCCGGTCATTAGGTAGGTCGTTGGACTCCAGATACCCCACAAGATGGTGGTTGGCCCTGCTCTCCATTACCTTGGAGAGCGCAGAGCAAATCACAATGGGCCGATAATTCGTACGGTTGTTAGCTTCACCATTTTTAGGGATCGGCTGGATGTTCGCAACCTTCCAACACGCTGGGAAGACTCCTGCACGATTAGTAAGGTTAAAAAGGTTGCGTAATGGACTGGCTAGCGTCGAAGAGCACTTACAAAGGACACGTGCCGAGATACCATCCGGGCCCGGGGACTTACTCACATCGAGATTCGCAAGAACCCTTTTAACTCCACGCTTTCGAAAAAATATATCAGACATGGAACTATTTACGTTTTCGATCGCGGGGAGTGGTTGATTGCTTTCCGGCAAACATTTCAGCCAATAGGTCAGCTTTATCAACCGGGTCAGAGAATGCCTGGTCGTCTTTGACAAGAGTTGGGATAGATGAAGAACTATCCTTTTCTCTCCTTACAAATAACCAAAGGCTCTTACTTCCCCTGGGAGAAGTAAGAACTTTTGTACGGAGACGTTGTTCATAAAGAAACTTTTCACGTCTAAGCATTCTGGCACACGAAGTTCTTTCCTGTTTACGACGCAGTTCAGTATTTGCGTTTTTGTTTAAACGCCAATTTCTTAACGCCTCCTCTTTAGATCTGACAGCATCCCTGCATGTCTGATTAAACCAAATGTTTTTGGCTGGTTTAACCGACATAATTTTAGTTGGAATAAACGTCTTTATTCCAAATAAAATTATATTTTCGATCATTTCAGCAGCTGCATTAATGCTATTATCGAGAAAGCATAGCTTCCAATTAAAATACTGGAAAAAGTCGTTGAATTCATCCCAACGCGCATTTTCGTATATAAAAATTGTCCGCTTTGGGGCTGGTATCGAAGCGACACGAAGAGCGGAATACGTAAAAGGTGCTGAAACAATACAGTGATCGGAATTGCCAAGAGGTGCAAGGACATTAACTTCGTACTTTCCAGGGTGTTAAGTTAAGAAAAGGTCAAGAATATTGTGTTGATGTCCTTCGGCTCACGGAATATGTGTCGGTTCATTCACTAATTGCGTCAAGTCGTTTTGCGCGGCAAAGAGCTCGAAGTATTGGCCCTCCGGAGTTGTTTTTGTTATGGACATTAAAATCCCTAGCAACGACAATTTCACTATCCGAATAACTCTCCAAAACTTTTGTTATTGAATCAGAAAGGACGTCGAAGCCGTTAAGGGAAGCCTCCCTTTCTGTATTTGGACTTCTGTTAATAAACCCAAAATGCAGTACGTGTATTTCAAACATGAATTTAATCCAGAAGGAGTTAAATTCTGGATCTTGTGAGCACAAGTGTTGATGGCTCTGAAACACTATGCAATTACGTACATATACTACAAGACCTCTGTGGGAAATAAAAAAGAGATAGGATGTGGTACCCAGGAACGTAAAAAGTCTGTGGATCAGAATCCTCACGCACCTGGGTCTCACATAGAGCTAAAACATCAGGCCTATGAAAATGAATGTGGAAGAACACTGCGAAAAAATTCGCTCGCAGCCCACATATGTTGGCGAAATGAAATTTAAATCTCCTTACCATAACGCCAACCAGAAAGAACAAAAAACAAATGTCATTGTGCAAGCGCAGCAGACAATCAAGCCCCTCTGCCGCTGTTAACCCCTCCAATGCTTAGTGTTATGCCTTAAGCATTGGACGGACAACGACAAAAGAGTAAGAGAGTCAACTGCACTACACACTTCACAGATGGATAAGGTAGGAAATTATAGTAGAAGTGGTGGGGGGGGGGGGGAGCAATGCACCACGAAGAGAGACTCATTTGTTCTTTTTTGTGTGTGGTATTTCGGTGATGTTATTGTTGGTTGATCTTTTGTGTTATGGATTAGTTATTTTCGATTTTATTGTTGGTTTGGTTTATTTTCTTTATTTCTGTTCTTGTGAGATTGTATTATGAGTTGTTGATTGTTTTTGAGTTGTGGTTTGGTTCTTTTTGTGTAACCTTTTTATTATTTGGGTTTTTTTGGGGTTTTATATTAACAATAATATGATTACGGCAATCATACCGTATGGTTGTGACTTTGAACATAACAAAACAGGTTTTTTAGAGCATACATACATGCTTGCGTATGTTTTTTGATATATAAAAAAACACATACTCGTACACACGATACAAAAAAACACCAACAATCGGAAGGTAGTTCGAGGGATTTTTACTTTGTTCGGTGAAATAATCTAATACCAACTGGTTCTCGTTTATTTAAAATCTGCCTGCACTTAAGTATATAGCCGTTGATCATGGTTTAATCACATTGTTTCTTGAGGGCCACGGATGCTGAAGTAGCGTTCACCCCTGCTGGGAACTAAAAGTATTTTCGACTGCCGTTGAAATATATAAAATTTTGTTTCTTGTATGAAATGTTCAATAAAAACATGGCCTCAATTCTGGCTATTAACTTATTGTAATGCAATTTAATAAAACTTGTTTGATAAAAATCCTAAATTAATAATTTTGGGGATAATAGTATGGTTGAGTGTGAATCATACTATTGTTGTGTGGAGCATAATATTGTTGTGGCACAACCATATACCCAACAATAGTAATTAATTGGCATGGAATTTTGAAATTTGATTTATGGTAACCAACTAACCAATCTTAGGCTTCCAGATTTGCTGCATAATTATAATCGCTACGATAATTTTAGGGGCTAGCCAACCTGCTTGGTCGAACAATTTAGGAATTTCTGATAAGTCGACTCTTTTGGAGACAACTGATCTATACGGGGTGAAAGCAAGTTTCAAAAAGAAATAATCTCTTTCAGCGTTCAAACGTAAGCATTCAACTTTGACAGTACTAGCATCCGAAATCTTCAAAAATTCTGAATCGAGTAAAAATGTTAATGGGATAAATCCTCTAGCAGACATTGACTGTCCGCAATCCATTTACGAAGACTCATACCAGCAGAAGACAGAAACTTAATAAGTTCTGTACGAGCCTAGGTCTTATTCTGTTTTAGACAAGATATCATCGACATACATCTGGCTTTTTATGATATGGGCTGCTAGAAGATATAAGGCACAGTTCGCACTAAAAGTGACTGTGTTGAATTCGAAATCGGTATATCATTTTCTGAGTTCTTGTGGAAAACTATTCCCTGATATGCTGTTGGATCTAGGTGAATTAGGATTTGCCTGAATAATTTTTTAGTATTTATTATATAAATATCATCGGTATATTTATATGATAACCATCACCTCCTCCCATTGCAATGCGTCATAACGACGAAGGAGTTCAGAAATACGATTTAGTTGCTCATTCCTACGGTACAAAACTATATCTCTTGGCCGAAATTGTTCACTTACTATAACGATTGCCACTTGATCGATTGTTGGTGCATTAAATTGCCTGGCATGTTGTCCGAGTGGTGTTCTGTCGGCACGTATTATGATTTTATGGTCATCGGTGGGCATCTGATACAGTGCAATCTTGAATAATTTGAACAATTATAATTGGTCATTGGAATGAGCAACTAAATCGTATTTCTGAACTCCATCGTCGTTATGACGCATTGTAATAGGAGGAGATGATGGTTATCATATAAATATGCCGATGATATTTATATGATAAATACTGAAAAATTATACTGGCAAATCCTAATTCACCTAGATCCAACAGCATATCAGGGAATAGTTTTCCACAAGAACTCAGAAAATGATATACCGATTTCGAATTCAGCACAGTCACTTTTAGTGCGAACTGTGCCCCTTACCTTCTAGCAGCCCATATCATAAAAAGCCAGATGTATGTCGATGATATCTTGTCTAAAACAGCATAAGACCTAGGCTCTTACAGAACTTATTTAGTTTCTGTCTTCTGCTGGTATGAGTCTCCGTAAATGGATTGCGAACAGTCAATGTCTGCTAGAGGATTTATCCCATTAACATTTACTCGATTCAGAATTTTTGAAGATTTCGGATGGTAGTACTGCCAAAGTTTAATGCTTACGTTTGAACGCTGAAAGAGATTATTTCTTTTTGAAACTTGCTTTCACCCCGTATAGATCATTTGTCTCCAAAAGAGTCGTCTTATCAGAAATTCCTAAATTGTTCGACCAAGCAGGTTGGCTAGCCCCTAAAATTATCGCAGCGATTATAATTATGCAGCAAATCTGGAAGGTTAAGATTGGTTAGGACTACGACTCCTAGCAAGTGCTTACATTATTAAGCGATTATTCCGAGATCGAAAGGAGTGAAATCCTATAATGGGTTGGTGTCAACCCTGACCACAAAGTTCAACTTTATGCGTTTTGTGATGCTTCTGAAAAAGCATAAGCCGCCACTCTGTATATCACACGCAGATCCCGAAATGGTGTACTCACTTCGCGGTGAAATTGGTCTCACTTTGTTTCATACGGTGGCGGTAATGGTGTTGTGGAAGAAGCTCTTGTGTCAACTGAATCTTGTGTCAACTGAAGCAAATGCAAATCCTTGTGCAAAATTGTGGCCAAAGTTGTTCTTTGAAGACCAAGCTCCTGAGCACAGCGTCGAATTGAGGTTGATGGATTGATTTGAACACTTTCTTGAGCAGCAGTAATGTTTTAAGCCGATCTTGCAGCGGGTTGTGGTCCATGCTTGGGCCTATCAGCGTAAATAGTGCGTTTTGTTGGCACGTTGTTTCTTCCAAAAATTTACGTAATTTAAATTTAAATATAAATTAACGTAACTTTCTCATCGTTACAGTAATCGATGACTGATTTTGATAAAATCTTTTACCGATTAAACGTTGATTAATCGAATATTTTTCCATAATAAATTTGCCACGTCTCTACTTCAAGACAGTCAAATATGAACTTCAAGACTAATGTTTAACAAAATAGAGCAAAACAAAGTATACCTTCCCGGAGGACACCCTGTATAAAAGTGCGATATCATGAAAAGGAAATACATTATATTTATCTAAAAATATTTGTAATGAATTTGTTAATGTAGTGGGGCAGCAGGTTTTAAAAATAGTTGTTAAGGAATTAGAAGCATCAAAATACTATTCTATTAGTGTGGATTCTACACCAAATCTTTCCTATGTTGAATGGCATTTATCGTATGAAACGTAAAAATGTATATATATATATATATATATATATATATATATATATATATATATATATATATATATATATATATATATATATATATATATATATATATATATATATATATATGTGTGTGTGTGTATATATACATATATAAATATATATATATATATATATATATATATATATATATATATATATATATATATATATATATATATATATATATATATATATATATATATATATATATATATATAATATATATATATATATATAAATACAGGCAAATCCTAATTCACCTAGATCCAACAGCATATCAGGGAATAGTTTTCCACAAGAACTCAGAAAATGATATACCGATTTCGAATTCAGCACAGTCACTTTTAGTGCGAACTGTGCCCCTTACCTTCTAGCAGCCCATATCATAAAAAGCCAGATGTATGTCGATGATATCTTGTCTAAAACAGCATAAGACCTAGGCTCTTACAGAACTTATTAAGTTTCTGTCTTCTGCTGGTATGAGTCTCCGTAAATGGATTGCGAACAGTCAATGTCTGCTAGAGGATTTATCCCATTAACATTTACTCGATTCAGAATTTTTGAAGATTTCGGATGGTAGTACTGCCAAAGTTTAATGTTTACGTTTGAACGCTGAAAGAGATTATTTCTTTTTGAAACTTGCTTTCACCCCGTATAGATCATTTGTCTCCAAAAGATTCGTCTTATCAGAAATTCCTAAATTGTTCGATCAAGCACGTTGGCTAGCCCCTAAAATTATCGTAACGATTATAATTATGCAGCAAATCTGGAAGGTTAAGATTGGTTAGGACTACGACTCCTAGCAAGTTGCTTACATTATTGAGCGATTATTCCGAGATCGAAAGGAGTGAAATCGTCCAATGGGTTGGTGTCAACCCTGACCATGAAGTTCAACTTTTTGCGTTTTGTGATGCTTCTGAAAAAGCATAAGCCGTCACTCTTTATATCGCACGCAGTTCCCGAAATGGTGTACTCACTTCGCGGTGAAATTGGTCTCACTTCGTTTCAAGTGTTTAAGTGGACAGGCTTATCATATCTTCAAATGCCCCCGTATACTTGTGTCTCTAACAGGTTCTCTAAACTTCAGAATAAAATTGGTATTGAATACTTCCATCATGACGTCCCCGACAACAACCCGTTTGATAATGCATCTATTGTTATTTTAGCACGGGATTTAATATCACACAACCCTTGGTGGAAAACTACTACACACAGAGAAGATATATGGTTACTACATGGTCACGGCAATGGTAATATGTTCTCCGCAATAAAAGTACGTTCGTGGCAACCATAGTATTGTTTACTGTATTTAATTTTGCAAAACTAATATTGTTGAAATCTAACAATACTATTATTACCAAATTGAGAAATGAATATACGTATAGTAGTAACAACCATATAAATATTGTTGGCGCGACAAAAATTTTGTTTTTTGGGTTTTGTGTTAACAATAACATGATTACGGCAATTATACCGTATGGTTGTGAATTTGAACATAACAAAACAAGGTTTTAGACCATTTTTACATGTATGTGAGTGGTTATTTGGTATACCATGTTTTTAGTCATTGATCTTGGTTTAATCACGTTCATTGCTTAGAGAATACGGATGGTGAAGTAGCATTCACCACTGCTCGCAACTAAAATCTTTTCGACAGCCTTTTGAATATACATAGTTTTGTTTCTTTAACGAAATGTTCAATAGAAACATTGTCTCAAATCTGGCTATGAACTAATTGTAAAGTAATTTTTAGAAAATTGCTTTTTTTTTTTTTGTTGACCAACACTTAGGGGTTTTTCCCCTTTACTTGCAATGCATTGCGTTGGTGAGTAGAAAGGAGGGAGTTCAAGGGGGAAAGAGGGAGTAATGTTTATTGACATTTGACTTGAATTTCTGGATGTCGTAATTGGTGGGAAATACATTCGTTATACTTTTTCAACTTCTATTTGCAACTATTTCAACTTCTATTTTTTAGCATTCGTCAAATTATGTGGGATCCAACAAGAACAAATTTTTTTCACGGCCAAATGAACATGCAATATCTTATTGATGCTTGTCATACTAATGCCCAAGGATGCCTAAATCTCACGGTATGTCACATATCGGTCTTGCTTCATCAGTTCACGCACAGCATCGATGGTTTCTGGCAAAGTGACCGTAGTTAGACGTCCTTCACTAAATTCATCCTGGAGCGAACGGCGTCCGAGACTGAACTCTTGGTACCAGCGATTAACAGTTGTTTTTGATGGTGCTTCATCGCCAAAAATCGACACAAGTTGATTTAAACACTCTTGTCTCGATAACCCACGCCTAAAATTGTAAAAAATCATCGCACGAAAATGTTCACGGGATAATTCCATTTTTTGACTGAGATGAATTTTTCAACACACTGTAAACAAAACAATTCGCCCTAAAAACTTTTTAAGTTCACGGGATAATTCCATTTTTTGACTGAGATGAATTTTTCAACACACTGTAAACAAAACAATTCGCCCTAAAAACTTTCTAAGTGACGTTATGCTAAAAAATGTCAAAGTTTCCAATGGAAGTTCCAGTTTGCTTTTAAGAACACTAGTATCGTCAGGACCCGAAATATAAATAGAAACCCTCGTAGCGTACGTTCTTGGACCAAAAAATTACTTCTGCCAAATGTCATGAAGATCCGACAGCAATTGTTAACTTTAGTTTGATTACAAACTTTATCTTTATAAAAACGAATCATTTGGTGATCGGTACATTTATAGATGGGTCTAGTTCAAATATTTTGGGGAGTTACCACCATTTGTCTTGAATCTAACTCATAATACCCTGTTGCACAGAGTGGAGCTGGATACTCGTGTTAAGAAAGGTATTCCACATATATATATATATATATATATATATATATATATATATATATATATATATATATATATATATATATATATATATATATATATATATATATATATATATATATATATATATATATATATATATATATATATATATATATATATATTTAAAATTCTGAAAGCGACATTTTTTATTAATTAATAATTTCAATTCAAATACAAAATTTACCTTAGTTTCTCAACTTTTTTCTTTATAATTTTTATGGCGCTTATTGTTTTTATGCAAAAGGCGGATACAGAAACAAGGATTGAAGTTAGTTGCATACAATTTAGTATTATTAATCTAAAAACGGCAAATGGGTCAGACTTGTAAAAATGTGTAGTAACAATTATTCCGGTTTAATTTAAGCGATTTTTCGGTAACAATTCTCCCCCCAGTAAGACACCTCAGCAGGTTCTTACTTCGATACATTGCCGACATCGAGTAGTGCTAATTTAACTGCGGGTCGTTCCATTATACCATTTTTAGTTTTTATTTTCGCTCTTCGCACTTGACCATCTTTTGCTTTTGTTACCTCAACCACTCTGCCCTTCATCCATGAGCTTCGCTACGCATTTTCGTCTACCACAAGTACAATATCATTTTCTTCAATTGGTTTTACACGTTGGGTCCATTTACTGCGCCGGGTCAATGTTGGTAGCATTTCCTTTACAAAACGACGACAAAACAAATTTGCGAACATTTCACTTTGACGTAGACACATTCGGTGATCAACATTTTCTGGCATACAGAATGGTTTTGCTCCATTTGAACTACCCAAAAGAAAGTGATTAGGGGTGATAGCTTCCTGATCCTCAGTTTCGAGTGACACATATGTTAAGGGCCTTGAATTGACTATCATTTCAACCTCCATTAGTGCATTTCAACCTCCTTAGGCTTTCATCCGTATATATATATATATATATATATATATATATATATATATATATATTTAAAATTCTGAAAGCGACATTTTTTATTAATTAATAATTTCAATTCAAATACAAAATTTACCTTAGTTTCTCAACTTTTTTCTTTATAATTTTTATGGCGCTTATTGTTTTTATGCAAAAGGCGGATACAGAAAAAAGGATTGAAGTTAGTTGCATACAATTTAGTATTATTAATCTAAAAACGGCAAATGGGTCAGACTTGTAAAAATGTGTAGTAACAATTATTCCGGTTTAATTTAAGCGATTTTTCGGTAACAATTCTCCCCCCAGTAAGACACCTCAGCAGGTTCTTACTTCGATACATTGCCGACATCGAGTAGTGCTAATTTAACTGCGGG
This sequence comes from Hydrotaea diabolus, assembly GCA_963513945.1. Classification (NCBI taxonomy): domain Eukaryota; kingdom Metazoa; phylum Arthropoda; class Insecta; order Diptera; family Muscidae; genus Hydrotaea; species Hydrotaea diabolus. Next base: position 101,341,124 of record OY740716.1, on the reverse strand, counting down.
TCGTTCCATTATACCATTTTTAGTTTTTATTTTCGCTCTTCGCACTTGACCATCTTTTGCTTTTGTTACCTCAACCACTCTGCCCTTCATCCATGAGCTTCGCTACGCATTTTCGTCTACCACAAGTACAATATCATTTTCTTCAATTGGTTTTACACGTTGGGTCCATTTACTGCGCCGGGTCAATGTTGGTAGCATTTCCTTTACAAAACGACGACAAAACAAATTTGCGAACATTTCACTTTGACGTAGACACATTCGGTGATCAACATTTTCTGGCATACAGAATGGTTTTGCTCCATTTGAACTACCCAAAAGAAAGTGATTAGGGGTGATAGCTTCCTGATCCTCAGTTTCGAGTGACACATATGTTAAGGGCCTTGAATTGACTATCATTTCAACCTCCATTAGTGCATTTCAACCTCCTTAGGCTTTCATCCGTATATATATATATATATATATATATATATATATATATATATATATATATATATATATATATATATATATATATATATATATATATATATATATATATATATATATATATATATATATATATATATATATATACAGTAGAAACCCGATTATCCGGACACCGATTATCCGGATATCCGATTATCCGGACTCATTTGTCTCGGCTGTAATTGTCTAATTGCCACCTCCGACAGGTTGTCTTTTATTTTGGCGGCTCTGTACTCTTGCTGTCATTTGTTTTCATTGTTTCATTTTCTTTGCGTTCAATTGAAAGGTTGCCTTTTATTTTTGTAAACGTTTACGTTAATTTAAAATGTCCAAGCGTAAAAGAGTAGTGTTATCTCTAAAAGACAAAGTGAAGATAATTGAGAGTATAAAAAATGGTGAATCTGGCAGTAAGTTGGCACAAATATATGGTGTAGGAACTTCTACGATATCTGACATTAAAAAGAATTCTGATTCAATAATGAAATTCTCCTGCGTGCTTGAGAAAGAAGATGGAAGCTCGCAACGTAAAGTCATGAAAAAATCTCAAAATTAAATTCTGGAGAATGCAGTTTTTACTTGGTTCTTACAAAAGAGAGCATGCGGCCAGCCCATATCTGGACCTCTGTTATGTGAAAAAGCATTGGATTTTAATCAAAAACTTGGTGGTGATACTTCTTTCAAGGCTAGCGGGGGCTGGTTATCAAGATTCAAATCTAGACATGGAATTCGAGAACTGGAGATTCAAGGAGAAAAACTGTCTGCTAACGTTGCATCAGCCGACTGTTTTGTAGAGGAATTAAAAGAATTTCTAGACGAAAAAGAATACGATTTAGATTTTGTATACAATGCGGACGAAACAGGTCTTAATTGGAAAGCTCTACCAAGCAGATCATTAGCATCGCGTCGTGAAAATGCAGCACCGGGGCACAAAGTGAGTAAGGACAGAGTTACAGTTATGGTTTGCGCAAACGCTAAAGGAACACATCGCTTGCCACTGCTACTTATTGGTAAATCCAAAAATCCTCGCTGTTTCAAAAATGTTAAAATCCCCTTAACTTACGCTAACCAACAAAAAGCGTGGATGAACACAGATATTTTTCTTACTTGGTATGAAAATACGTTTGTTCCTGCGGTGAAGAAATTTCAAAAGGACGTGGGAAAAGAGGGCGATGTATTGTTGTTGTTAGATAATGCGCCAACGCACCCTTCCGCTGAAACACTAAATCGAGAAAATGGGAAGTTCACAGTTAAGTTTTTGCCCCCTAACGTAACATCGATATTGCAACCTATGGACCAAAGTGTCATTGAAACTTTTAAACGTTTATACAGAAAGCAGCTACTGCGTCGTCTTCTGTCAGCAGACGACAGTGACATAGAAACGATGTTAAAGTTTTTTAAGGAAGTTAATTTAAAAGATTGTTGTTATATGCTGGTGGAAGCGTGGAACTCTGTAGAATTGCAAACATTAAAAAGGGCATGGAATAGATTATTAAAATTAACTCTATCTAATTCTTTAATTAAACCGCACGACGATTTTAAAGAAATGACAGAAACAATGAAAATTCTTAGCATTTGTGAAGGGTGCGATGAAGAGAATATTACGGAATGGCTGAATTGCGACAGTGAAGACCCTGGATTCCAAATATTAACTGATGAAGAAATCATTGAGGATTTAAACAGTAACGAGAAAGAAGATGAAGAGACGGAAACTGGGGATGTATGTCAAGTACCATCTCACGCAGAAGCTTTTGAAGCTCTAGATGTTCATTTTAAGTGGTTTGAAAGACAGGACGAATCGGATCCCATGCAGTTGTTACAACTCAAGCGCATCAGGGACATAGCCGCAATAAAAAGATGTGATTCATTACGTCAAAGATCAATAAAAAGTTATTTCCAACCAAAATTTTAAATTACACAAGTATTATGTAATTCATATAAATGTATATTGTATATATATATATATATACATATGTATATGTATATCGTATTATCTAAACGACACATGTAAAGACAACATGTACATAATAAAAATGTATTAAAATTTAAATATTGTTTTTTAATTTGCTTTGAAATCGATTATCCGGATTTTCGCTTATCCGGAATACCCCTGGTTTTAATTGATCCGGATAATCGGGTTTCTACTGTATATATATATATATATATATATATATATATATATATGTATATATATATATATATATATATATATATATATATATATATATATATATATATATATATATATATATATATATATATATATATATATATATATATATATATATATATATATATATATATATATATATATATATATATATATATATATATATATATATATATATATATATCAAAAGGCACGTAAATATTAAGGCACGTAAATATTACTCCCCACCGTTTTAATGATTTCCTACCAAATGTTACCGCTATTGGGCCAAAATAGTCTACACCGACATATGTAAATGGTCGTTGAAAAGCTCCAAGCCGTGCTGGCGGAATGGGGGACATCTGTGGTGAGAATGGTTTAACATATTCGTTTTTACATTGGTGGCACTCCCTCCGAATAATTTTGTAGATCACTCTCAATTTGACGATATAATAAATTTGTCGTATTTCATTTAAAACCGTTTCATGGTTTTGGTGATTTGCATGATGATTGTTGCATGATGATTACCTGGAAGTACAATTAAGTCTCGTTGCGGTCCACAAGCTGGAGTTGCATATTGTGCACGATTTTTAACCCTTATCACACCGTCCTCATCCATATAGACATTAAGTTTATCGAAAACACCACCTTTTGAAACAGCCCTACCAGATTGAATGGCAGCATATTCGTCATTAAAACTTGATATTTGTATCATCTTGTAAATAATCTTCTTCGCCTTGATTAGATAGAATCCATTAAGAGTCGCTACTGGCTTTTGCTTCTTAAATTGTTGGCATCGTCGTTCAATATAAACCAGCCAGTTCCCAACAGCACGGTTAAGTCTGAACCAACTAGAAAAATACTCAAAATTAATTGAAATTTTAATTGGCTTATGTATGTGTATATTTATGTATCGAGGACGGATTTCAGATATATCCACATCGCCTACGTTTGATTCGACAACATCTGAACTTTTAGGCCATTCACTTTCGGGGTTTACCAACCAAACCACGTCTTGTAATCATTAGTTCGAGGTCTATATTTCGTGGCAAAGTCAGCTACATTCATAGCATAGTCGGAAGCATTTGTAAACTTCAAAATTTCAGCGACACGAAACATTACAAACTGCTTATATTTTCTGGGGTCACCAGTTAACCAATTTAAAACCGGCTTTAAATCAGTCCACATTACCTTTCGCTGTAAATTAATGTTGTGGAAACTAACACAAGTCTGGCACCAATCACTGATGCCTGCAATTCGAGTCGTGGTACTGAGAGGGGCCGTAGCGGGGCCACCTTTGATGAAATCGTCCACATAATGTTGTTTAGTAATGGCATCAACAAATTTTTGATCAGCACTAAATGTATGCGTATTTTTATCTCTAACATAATGTGAAATGCAGGGAGAACATGATGCGCCAAAGGTGAGCACATTTAGTTGATAAACCACCATAGAATTGTTGTCCCACCACAAAAAACGTTGAGCGCATGCATCTTCTTTGCGTACTTGTATTCGGTGAAACATTTCTGCTATATCCCCACAAATAGCAACGGCTCCCATTCGAAATTTGAATAAAATATTCATAAAAGGCATAAGCAGGTCAGGACCCCTCAACAAATAATCATTTTGAGCAAACTCACCAGATTTTGCTGCAGCATCCCAAACAAGCCGTATTTTATTCGGCTTATGGGGATTTTTAACAATAAATGTGGGTAAATACCAAATTTTGTCCCCTTCTTCTTTTAAATCACTCAATGGTAACCTTTCAGCATAACCCTTTTCCTCGAGATTCAAAATTTGTTGTTGCAACACTTCAGCTAATTTTGGGTCACGGCCGGCCTTTCGACGAATACAGTGAAAACGTTTGATTGCTGTTGGTAAACTATGTGGCAGCTCTGGTGGGTCACATTTCCATAAAATCCGACCTCATATCGACCATCAATAAACTTACAAGTTTTTTCTAAAGCGTCTATCGCTTTTTGGTCATCCTTAGTCATGGGCTCAGTTGCCGGGGTGTAATACCAATACTTTCATCAGAAAAATGCTTCTTTACAAGGCCTTGAAGTTCATCGCAGCTACATATGTGCACAAACTTTTGAAACACCACCAAATAGTGTCCATCCTAATCTTGTCTTTGATGCCACTGGTTGCTGCCTGCCGCCTTCACGGGTTTTAATTGATGCAATTAAATTTGGATTATTAACTCCTATAATCATGGATGGTATTACGTTTTTGTATCCCTCCAGGGGAATATCTGCAAGGTAAGGATGATTCTCCTTAATATTTTGTACAACCATTGTTTCAGCTGGCAAATTTAGCTCTTTGACTGTGTAAACATTGTTGATTGGAAAAATCTTAGCGTTATATTTTGTTGACGAAATTTTTAAATTTATTCGCTTAGAGTCTTCTTCATATCTGGACACGCCATCGGATGCAAAGTGGGTCGTTGATACCTTTAACGCCTAATGAGTCAGCTACTTTTTCTTCTAAAAGCGTAAGGGTTGATCCATCGTCCATAAGGACGTATATTGTGACAGATTTTGTGTCACTATATAGCGTGACTGACACTATACGAAAATATGACTCACCGTTGCTTTGGTGGTTATTAAGGGTTCCACTAGTTGGCTGCTCATTGTGTAAAAGTGTGTTATGTAGAACGTTGCATCCATTTATACCACACTGTTTTTGAAACCAACATCTACATACGTCTGTGATTCCCTAGGCAAATACGGCATAAATAGTTTGACTTGACGACATCCCATCTTTCAGCTGTAGACAAAGTCATAAATTTTTCGCACTGGATCAATTTGTGTGTTTCGTTGCATAATAAACACTGTTGTTGAGGCTTATGTGATGTAAAAGTTGTGTGTGTTGAGGTGTCCTTCCCTTTTAGGAGTCCTTTTATCATGGCTAGTTTCAAATATGGGAACGGTCACTCTGCATGTAGCTTCTGCTATGCAGTACAACCAATCGGAAAAGTCCTTTAAATTTGGCCGCGGTATATTCTTGGAATGTATTGCCCGTTGAAGTGCTGTGTCCGGTGTTAATTTATCCACTAATTCCTGTAAAAGAGCACGAATTGTAGCACAAATATTTTTTACGGCGAACGCAAGTTCAATTAATGATTCAAGTTTGCCTTTTTTGTAAAGTCGTTTTCCGCACTTCATCGATTATATTTTTTAAAATTCATTCGGCTCTGCCAAAATACATTTTTAGTGTTCTTATGATGTCCGGAACCATATCAGGTAGCATTAGACAATTTCGTACTGCATTCCGGGCCTTTCCGTGCAACCACCTTTGCAACTTATTAGATTTTCTTCGTTTCCATAGCCGGCAACACGAGTACTTTGTTCAAAAGAACTAATAAATATCAGCCACTCCCTTGGATCTCCATTAAAAGATGGCAAATCCTTGGCTATACATTGTCGGGCCATCAGTTCCGTCGTGGTTATATTTTTGCAATTATTGTATCCATTTGTATATGCAGATATATTTGTTTTGTTTTGTTGACTGATAGTGGGTATGTTCACTGTACAATCATTTACATTGTTTAAAATACCACTTTGACATTGTGCTGTATTTGAAGAGTTTATATTACGGGTTTGTGTCCTTGATAAGTATTCACAATCATTGTGTATTATATGTTGGATCATATGCGAGTCAGCGTATTCACCATTATTTTGCGATCCAGAGTTGTTCAAGGTTTGTTGACAATTTTGTACACACGGTTGTATGTTCAACGTTGAATATTTGTTGTTATTACTTACTGGCCGTACATTATCAACAAAATCGTAATATTCTTCATTGGACCGCAATAATTCATATTAACGCTTTATAAATTCCCTTTTTAATCGTATTTCTTCCTCTTTGAGTAGCATTTCTTCCTCTAGCTGCTGTAGCTGCTTTTTATCACTTATGTCTGGCTGGACAGTTGCGGATTGGGTCGTGGTGGTGCTGTTTGACGCTGCATGGACAGTTGTGGATTTGGTGATGGTGGTGCTGTTTGAGGCTGCCTGTTTTTGTCCCGTTTCCTCTATAACTTCAAAACATAAATCATCTCTAGGTGGTTTTAGAGGGTGTGTTGAATTTTGTTTGCAATTTTGGCAAGTCCAGGTGCATATTGTACAATTCATAGTTAAATTTGCAGCATGTGCCATATTCTCAATATTATTAGAATTTTAAAAATTTGTTGCTTATAAAAAACCAAGTTTTAAGAGCTTACTTCATCGTCGCTTTAAAATTCTGAAAGCGACATTTTTTATTAATTAATATTGTCAATTCAAATACAAAATTTACCTTAGTTTCTCAACTTTGTTCTTTATAATTTTTATGGCGCTTGCAATTGCGCTGGCAATTGCGCTTATTGATTTTATGCAAAAGGCGGATACAGAAAAAAGGATTGAAGTTAGTTGCATACAATTTAGTATTATTAATGTAAAAACGGCAGCAAATGGGTCAGCCTTGTAACATATATATATATATATATATATATATATATATATATATATATATATATATATACACCTGTTTTTGCACGGTACATGTGTTCCAGAAAATATCGTGTAAAAAAATCGTGTAAATAAAGACACTACTTAATGGAAAAATGTTAGATTGGTTCAGCAACCCAAGAAAGCCTACGAAAATTAATAAGCAATAAAAATCCAATTTAAAAACAAAAAAATCTCCTATGCAAGGAACATAAAAAAGTTGTATAGAAATATAAAAAATGGTATAAGGGTAAATTCTATTCGATATTAGTTTCTGAATGTAAGCGCATTCTTTTCTGCTGCGTTGGAGCAATATCTGTTTCGTCAGTAGAATTGTTCAGTTCTACGTCCACATCTTCAACTGCGTTCATTGGTAACTGCATATCAGAACTTGTTTCAGGCACAGGTTTATTTATTTTAATAGCAAATTCAGTTATAGTACTTTGCGATCCTACTTTGGAGAGTTCTTTGTACAGTTCCTTGTATCGAGCCATACAGGATTGTAGATCTGATTGAAATTTCACAGCTCCCCTAACTATCGGTATAATTTGCAATGAAATGTCAAAATCACATTGTGTTGCCATATTTAAAAAATATACGGAAAAATAATATTTGAATGGCAGTTCCTTGTGGAAACAGTGGCAAAACTTCATTATTAACTGGCAATGCTGAAGAGAGAAAAAACTATGCATATGTAGATAAAATCACAGTTAAATTCAAAATAGATTTTATTTCCGTCTAAAAAAACGTGTAAAAACAGGATAAGTGTTTTCCTGCTATTTAGAAAAACGTGTAAAAGCAGGATAAGTTTATTTCTGTCGACCTGTTATTTCAAAATAGTGTAAAAAAAGACCGTGTAAAAACAGGATTAGGTGTATATATATATATATATATATATATATATATATATATATATATATATATATATATATATATATATATATATATATATATATATATATATATATATATATATATATATATATATATATATATATATATATATATATATATATATATATATCACTTCGCGGTGAAATTGGTCTCACTTCCTTTTAAGTGTTTAAGTGGACAGGCTTATCATATCTTCATATGCCCCCGTATACTTGTGTCTCTAACAGGTTCTATAACCTTCAGAATAAAATTGGTATTGAAAACTTGCATCATGAATTAACTGGCATCTTGACGTCCCCGACAACAACCTGACTGATAATGCATCTATTGTTATTTAAGCACGAGATTTAATATCACACAACCTTTGGTGGAAAACTACCACATGCAGAGAAGAGATATGGTAACCATATCATATGTATTAACCATAATATATATATATATATATATATATATATATATATATATATATATATATATATATATATATATATATATATATATATATATATATATATATACGACATTTAAGGTAATTAATTGGCATGGAATTAATGATATGAAATTTGATTTATGTGCTGTCTCTGTATTTGATGTCTTCAAGATCAGATTCGTCATCTAAATCTATCTGGGTCGTTGTTGCCATTCCCAGGTACTGACCATCAGTTTTTGCAAATATATTTTATTGGTAATGAGAACAGCGAATTGAATCAGCGCTGTGCAACTGCTTCAAATACAAGTAGATACATCTTGAGTGAGCTGCAAAGATTTATACATCAGCACAAAGAATGGTTCAAATTATTCAAGATTGCACTGTATCAGATGCCCACCGATGACCATAAAATCATAATACGTGCCGACAGAACACCACTCGGGCAACTTTCCAGGCGATGATGGCTATCATATAAATATACCGATAAAAGTACGTTCGTGGCAACCATAGTATTATGTACTGAATTTAATTTTGCAAAACTAATATTGTTGAAATCTAACAATACTATTATTACCAAATTTTGAAATGAACATATTTTTTTTTAAATAACCAACACTCAGGGGATGCCCTCTATACATGCGGTGCATTGCGTTGGCGAGTATAAATTAATGGATCGGAGGGGGGAAAGAGGGAGTAATGTTTGTTGACGCTTGCCTTGAACTTCTGGATGTCGCAATTAGTGGGAAATACATTTGCCGGAAGTCGATTCCACATACGGACTGTACGAGCGAAAAACGAATTTGATCTGTAGTGTATAGTGCGGTCAACTGGCCAATCGATAACAAACGGGTGTGAATTCCTAGAAAGTCGCGTATCCCTGCCGAACATCCTCACGTCAGGAATAAGGCGACGGATGTCTGATGAACACACACCATGAAAGTAATGATAGAACATACTGTCGATCACTTAGCAAGTCGTTGGTCTCTAAATACCTCACAAGATGGTGGTTTACCATGCTCTCCATTACCTTGGAGAGCGCAGAGCAAATCGCAATTGGCCGGTAATTCGCAGGATTATTGGCTTCACCATTTTTAGGGATCGGCAGGACGTTCGCAACCTTCCAACACGCTGGGAAAACTCCCGCACGGTAAGCAAGGTTGAAAAGGTTGCGTAATGGACGGGCTAGCGTCGACGAGCACTTACATAGGACAAGTGCAGAGATACCATTCGGGCCCGGGGATTTATTTACATCGAGGTTCGCAAGAACCCTTTTAACTGCACGCGTTCGAAAAAATATCTGAGGCATGGAACTTGATACGTTTTCGATCGCGGGGATTAGTTGATTGCTTTTCGGCAAGGAAGAATTTCCTGCAAATATTTCAGCCAAAAGGTTAGCTTTATCAACCGGGTCAGTGAATGCCTGGTCGTCTTTAACAAGAGTTGGGATAGATGAAGAACTATCCTTTACTCTTCTTACAAACGACCAAAAGCTCTTACTTCCCCTGGGATAAGTAAGAACCTTTGTACGTAGACGTTGTTCGTGCAGAAATTTTTCACGCCTAAGCACTCTAGCACACGAAGCTCTTGCCTGTTTTCGCAGCAGTTCAGTAATGGAGTTTTTGTTCAAACGCCAATTTCTGAACGCTTCCTCCTTTAATCTGACAGCATCCCTGCATGCCTGGTTAAACCAACTGTTTTTGGCTGGTTAAGCCGACATAATTTTATTTGGAACAAAAGTCTTTATACCAGATAAAATTATGTTTTGGATCATTGCAGCCGCAGCATTTACGTCGTTATCAAGAAAGCAAAGTGCTTCAAATACAAGTAGATAAATAAATATATATATATATATATATATATATATATATATATATATATATATATATATATATATATATATATATATATATATATATATATATATATATATATATATATATATATATATATGTGACCCGGTCTACGAAAAGGGACCTTCGGTGTAAAAACAAGTTTTCGAGAAAACAGCTGTTAAAGATAAACAAGTCATGTGAAATGAGTGTAGATGAAGAGGTTAGTTTCGTTCTTTGACAAACTTCTTTACGAGTTGGAAACTTCTGCTTTGCGCCATTAGAAAGAGCACACTTTAGTCTATCCGAATCGCCAAAAAAGTGAAAAATGATATTTTCACACCGAAGGTCCCTTTTCGTAGACCGGGTCACATATATATATATATATATATATATATATATATATATATATATATATATATATATATATATATATATATATATATATATATATATATATATATATATATATATATATATATATATATATATATATATATATATATATATATATATATATATATATATATATATATATAAATATATATATATATATATACGACATTTAAGGTAATTAATTGGCATGGAATTAATGATATGAAATTTGATTTATGTGCTGTCTCTGTATTTATTGTCTTCAAGATCAGATTCGTCATCTAAATCTATCTGGGTCGTTGTTGCCATTCCCAGGTACTGACCATCAGTTTTTGCAAATATATTTTATTGGTAATGAGAACAGCGAATTGAATCAGCGCTGTGCAACTGCTTCAAATACAAGTAGATACATCTTGAGTGAGCTGCAAAGATTTATACATCAGCACAAAGAATGGTTCAAATTATTCAAGATTGCACTGTATCAGATGCCCACCGATGACCATAAAATCATAATACGTGCCGACAGAACACCACTCGGGCAACTTTCCAGGCGATGATGGCTATCATATAAATATACCGATAAAAGTACGTTCGTGGCAACCATAGTATTATGTACTGAATTTAATTTTGCAAAACTAATATTGTTGAAATCTAACAATACTATTATTACCAAATTTTGAAATGAACATATTTTTTTTTTAAATAACCAACACTCAGGGGATGCCCTCTATACATGCGGTGCATTGCGTTGGCGAGTATAAATTAATGGATCGGAGGGGGGAAAGAGGGAGTAATGTTTGTTGACGCTTGCCTTGAACTTCTGGATGTCGCAATTAGTGGGAAATACATTTGCCGGAAGTCGATTCCACATACGGACTGTACGAGCGAAAAACGAATTTGATCTGTAGTGTATAGTGCGGTCAACTGGCCAATCGATAACAAACGGGTGTGAATTCCTAGAAAGTCGCGTATCCCTGCCGAACATCCTCACGTCAGGAATAAGGCGACGGATGTCTGATGAACACACACCATGAAAGTAATGATAGAACAGCGTCACGCAACCCACATTCCGACGATGCTCAAGGGAAACAATAGAGTTGGATACCCTACTGTCACCTATCAGAACCAACGCTCTCCTTTGAACACGGTCAAGTAGCTCCAAGGATGATTTTGGAGCACCTGCCCATATATGGGAGTTGTATTCCATCTTTGGCCTGATGTAAGTTGTATAGATATTGAAAAGATCAGAAGGAGTGAAATATTTCTTGCACCGCTTTAAAAAGCCTATGCACTTGAGTGCTTCTTTCGACACTTCGAATTCATGCGATCAGCTTTGATATGAGTGCACCGTGCCAGACTCTATCAAAGGCCTTGGAGATATCTAGAGCCACGACCTTACTCTCACCAAACTGGTGGATAGTCCGACTCCAACGCTCCGACAAGAACGCCAACAGATCTCCCGTAGAGCGGTTTCTACGGAAGCCATACTGTCGATCACTTAGCAAGTCGTTGGTCTCTAAATACCTCACAAGATGGTGGTTTACCATGCTCTCCATTACCTTGGAGAGCGCAGAGCAAATCGCAATTGGCCGGTAATTCGCAGGATTATTGGCTTCACCATTTTTAGGGATCGGCAGGACGTTCGCAACCTTCCAACACGCTGGGAAAACTCCCGCACGGTAAGCAAGGTTGAAAAGGTTGCGTAATGGACGGGCTAGTGTCGACGAGCACTTACATAGGACAAGTGCAGAGATACCATTCGGGCCCGGGGATTTATTTACATCGAGGTTCGCAAGAACCCTTTTAACTGCACGCGTTCGAAAAAATATCTGAGGCATGGAACTTGATACGTTTTCGATCGCGGGGATTAGTTGATTGCTTTTCGGCAAGGAAGAATTTCCTGCAAATATTTCAGCCAAAAGGTTAGCTTTATCAACCGGGTCAGTGAATGCCTGGTCGTCTTTAACAAGAGTTGGGATAGATGAAGAACTATCCTTTACTCTTCTTACAAACGACCAAAAGCTCTTACTTCCCCTGGGATAAGTAAGAACCTTTGTACGTAGACGTTGTTCGTGCAGAAATTTTTCACGCCTAAGCACTCTAGCACACGAAGCTCTTGCCTGTTTTCGCAGCAGTTCAGTAATGGAGTTTTTGTTCAAACGCCAATTTCTGAACGCTTCCTCCTTTAATCTGACAGCATCCCTGCATGCCTGGTTAAACCAACTGTTTTTGGCTGGTTAAGCCGACATAATTTTATTTGGAACAAAAGTCTTTATACCAGATAAAATTATGTTTTGGATCATTGCAGCCGCAGCATTTACGTCGTTATCAAGAAAGCAAAGTGCTTCAAATACAAGTAGATAAATAAATATATATATACATATATATATATATATATATATATATATATATATATATATATATATATATATATATATATATATATATATATATATATATATATATATATATATATATATATATATATATATATATATATATATATATATATATATATATATATATATATATATATATATATATATATATATATATATATATACGACATTTAAGGTAATTAATTGGCATGGAATTAATGATATGAAATTTGATTTATGTGCTGTCTCTGTATTTGATGTCTTCAAGATCAGATTCGTCATCTAAATCTATCTGGGTCGTTGTTGCCATTCCCAGGTACTGACCATCAGTTTTTGCAAATATATTTTATTGGTAATGAGAACAGCGAATTGAATCAGCGCTGTGCAACTGCTTCAAATACAAGTAGATACATCTTGAGTGAGCTGCAAAGATTTATACATCAGCACAAAGAATGGTTCAAATTATTCAAGATTGCACTGTATCAGATGCCCACCGATGACCATAAAATCATAATACGTGCCGACAGAACACCACTCGGGCAACTTTCCAGGCGATGATGGCTATCATATAAATATACCGATAAAAGTACGTTCGTGGCAACCATAGTATTATGTACTGAATTTAATTTTGCAAAACTAATATTGTTGAAATCTAACAATACTATTATTACCAAATTTTGAAATGAACATATTTTTTTTTTAAATAACCAACACTCAGGGGATGCCCTCTATACATGCGGTGCATTGCGTTGGCGAGTATAAATTAATGGATCGGAGGGGGGAAAGAGGGAGTAATGTTTGTTGACGCTTGCCTTGAACTTCTGGATGTCGCAATTAGTGGGAAATACATTTGCCGGAAGTCGATTCCACATACGGACTGTACGAGCGAAAAACGAATTTGATCTGTAGTGTATAGTGCGGTCAACTGGCCAATCGATAACAAACGGGTGTGAATTCCTAGAAAGTCGCGTATCCCTGCCGAACATCCTCACGTCAGGAATAAGGCGACGGATGTCTGATGAACACACACCATGAAAGTAATGATAGAACAGCGTCACGCAACCCACATTCCGACGATGCTCAAGGGAAACAATAGAGTTGGATACCCTACTGTCACCTATCAGAACCAACGCTCTCCTTTGAACACGGTCAAGTAGCTCCAAGGATGATTTTGGAGCACCTGCCCATATATGGGAGTTGTATTCCATCTTTGGCCTGATGTAAGTTGTATAGATATTGAAAAGATCAGAAGGAGTGAAATATTTCTTGCACCGCTTTAAAAAGCCTATGCACTTGAGTGCTTCTTTCGACACTTCGAATTCATGCGATCAGCTTTGATATGAGTGCACCGTGCCAGACTCTATCAAAGGCCTTGGAGATATCTAGAGCCACGACCTTACTCTCACCAAACTGGTGGATAGTCCGACTCCAACGCTCCGACAAGAACGCCAACAGATCTCCCGTAGAGCGGTTTCTACGGAAGCCATACTGTCGATCACTTAGCAAGTCGTTGGTCTCTAAATACCTCACAAGATGGTGGTTTACCATACTCTCAATTACCTTGGAGAGCGCAGAGCAAATCGCAATTGGCCGGTAATTCGCAGGATTATTGGCTTCACCATTTTTAGGGATCGGCAGGACGTTCGCAACCTTCCAACACGCTGGGAAAACTCCCGCACGGTAAGCAAGGTTGAAAAGGTTGCGTAATGGACGGGCTAGCGTCGACGAGCACTTACATAGGACAAGTGCAGAGATACCATTCGGGCCCGGGGATTTATTTACATCGAGGTTCGCAAGAACCCTTTTAACTGCACGCGTTCGAAAAAATATCTGAGGCATGGAACTTGATACGTTTTCGATCGCGGGGAGTGGTTGATTGCTTTTCGGCAAGGAAGAATTTCCTGCAAATATTTCAGCCAAAAGGTTAGCTTTATCAACCGGGTCAGTGAATGCCTGGTCGTCTTTAACAAGAGTTGGGATAGATGAAGAACTATCCTTTACTCTTCTTACAAACGACCAAAAGCTCTTACTTCCCCTGGGATAAGTAAGAACCTTTGTACGTAGACGTTGTTCGTGCAGAAATTTTTCACGCCTAAGCACTCTAGCACACGAAGTTCTTTCCTGTTTACGACGCAGTTCAGTATTTGCGTTTTTGTTTAAACGCCAATTTCTTAACGCCTCCTCTTTAGATCTGACAGCATCCCTGCATGTCTGATTAAACCAAATGTTTTTGGCTGGTTTAACCGACATAATTTTAGTTGGAATAAACGTCTTTATTCCAAATAAAATTATATTTTCGATCATTTCAGCAGCTGCATTAATGCTATTATCGAGAAAGCATAGCTTCCAATTAAAATACTGGAAAAAGTCGTTGAATTCATCCCAACGCGCATTTTCGTATATAAAAATTGTCCGCTTTGGGGCTGGTATCGATGCGACACGAAGAGCGGAATACGTAAAAGGTGCTGAAACAATACAGTGATAGGAATTGCCAAGAGGTGCAAGGACATTAACTTCGTACTTTCCAGGGTGTTAAGTTAAGAAAAGGTCAAGAATATTGTGTTGATGTCCTTCGGCTCACGGAATATGAGTCGGTTCATTCACTAATTGCGTCAAGTCGTTTTGCGCGGCAAAGAGCTCGAAGTATTGGCCCTCCGGAGTTGTTTTTGTTATGGACATTAAAATCCCCAGCAACGACAATTTCACTATCCGAATAACTCTCCAAAACTTTTGTTATTGAATCAGAAAGGACGTCGAAGCCGTTAAGGGAAGCCTCCCTTTCTGTATTTGGACTTCTGTTAATAAACCCAAAATGCAGTACGTGTATTTCAAACCTGAATTTAATCCAGAAGGAGTTAAATTCTGGATCTTGTGAGCACAAGTGTTGATGGCTCTGAAACACTATGCAATTACGTACATATACTACAAGACCTCTGTGGGAAATAAAAAAGAGATAGGGTGTGGTACCCAGGAACGTAAAAAGTCTGTGGATCAGAATCCTCACGCACCTGGGTCTCACATAGAGCTAAATCATCAGGCCTATGAAAATGAATGTGGAAGAACACTGCGAAAAAATTCGCTCGCAGCCCACATATGTTGGCGAAATGAAATTTAAATCTCCTTACCATAACGCCAACCAGAAAGAACAAAAAACAAATGTCATTGTGCAAGCGCAGCAGACAATCAAGCCCCTCTGCCGCTGTTAACCCCTCCAATGCTTAGTGTTATGCCTTAAGCATTGGACGGACAACGACAAAAGAGTAAGAGAGTCAACTGCACTACACACTTCACAGATGGATAAGGTAGGAAATTATAGTAGAAGTGGTGGGGGGGGGGGAGCAATGCACCACGAAGAGAGACTCATTTGTTCTTTTTTGTGTGTGGTATTTCGGTGATGTTATTGTTGGTTGATCTTTTGTGTTATGGATTAGTTATTTTCGATTTTATTGTTGGTTTGGTTTATTTTCTTTATTTCTGTTCTTGTGAGATTGTATTATGAGTTGTTGATTGTTTTTGAGTTGTGGTTTGGTTCTTTTTGTGTAACCTTTTTATTATTTGGGTTTTTTTGGGGTTTTATATTAACAATAATATGATTACGGCAATCATACCGTATGGTTGTGACTTTGAACATAACAAAACAGGTTTTTTAGAGCATACATACATGCTTGCGTATGTTTTTTGATATATAAAAAAACACATACTCGTACACACGATACAAAAAAACACCAACAATCGGAAGGTAGTTCGAGGGATTTTTACTTTGTTCGGTGAAATAATCTAATACCAACTGGTTCTCGTTTATTTAAAATCTGCCTGCACTTAAGTATATAGCCGTTGATCATGGTTTAATCACATTGTTTCTTGAGGGCCACGGATGCTGAAGTAGCGTTCACCCCTGCTGGGAACTAAAAGTATTTTCGACTGCCGTTGAAATATATAAAATTTTGTTTCTTGTATGAAATGTTCAATAAAAACATGGCCTCAATTCTGGCTATTAACTTATTGTAATGCAATTTAATAAAACTTGTTTGATAAAAATCCTAAATTAATAATTTTGGGGATAATAGTATGGTTGAGTGTGAATCATACTATTGTTGTGTGGAGCATAATATTGTTGTGGCACAACCATATACCCAACAATAGTAATTAATTGGCATGGAATTTTGAAATTTGATTTATGGTAACCAACTAACCAATCTTAGCCTTCCAGATTTGCTGCATAATTATAATCGCTACGATAATTTTAGGGGCTAGCCAACCTGCTTGGTCGAACAATTTAGGAATTTCTGATAAGTCGACTCTTTTGGAGACAACTGATCTATACGGGGTGAAAGCAAGTTTCAAAAAGAAATAATCTCTTTCAGCGTTCAAACGTAAGCATTCAACTTTGACAGTACTAGCATCCGAAATCTTCAAAAATTCTGAATCGAGTAAAAATGTTAATGGGATAAATCCTCTAGCAGACATTGACTGTCCGCAATCCATTTACGAAGACTCATACCAGCAGAAGACAGAAACTTAATAAGTTCTGTACGAGCCTAGGTCTTATTCTGTTTTAGACAAGATATCATCGACATACATCTGGCTTTTTATGATATGGGCTGCTAGAAGGTATAAGGCACAGTTCGCACTAAAAGTGACTGTGTTGAATTCGAAATCGGTATATCATTTTCTGAGTTCTTGTGGAAAACTATTCCCTGATATGCTGTTGGATCTAGGTGAATTAGGATTTGCCTGAATAATTTTTTAGTATTTATTATATAAATATCATCGGTATATTTATATGATAACCATCACCTCCTCCTATTGCAATGCGTCATAACGACGAAGGAGTTCAGAAATACGATTTAGTTGCTCATTCCTACGGTACAAAACTATATCTCTTGGCCGAAATTGTTCACTTACTATAACGATTGCCACTTGATCGATTGTTGGTGCATTAAATTGCCTGGCATGTTGTCCGAGTGGTGTTCTGTCGGCACGTATTATGATTTTATGGTCATCGGTGGGCATCTGATACAGTGCAATCTTGAATAATTTGAACAATTATAATTGGTCATTGGAATGAGCAACTAAATCGTATTTCTGAACTCCATCGTCGTTATGACGCATTGTAATAGGAGGAGATGATGGTTATCATATAAATATGCCGATGATATTTATATAATAAATACTAAAAAATTATTCAGGCAAATCCTAATTCACCTAGATCCAACAGCATATCAGGGAATAGTATTCCACAAGAACTCAGAAAATGATATACCGATTTCGAATTCAACACAGTCACTTTTAGTGCGAACTGTGCCTTATACCTTCTAGCAGCCCATATCATAAAAAGCCAGATGTATGTCGATGATATCTTGTCTAAAACAGAATAAGACCTAGGCTCGTACAGAACTTATTAAGTTTCTGTCTTCTGCTGGTATGAGTCTTCGTAAATGGATTGCGGACAGTCAATGTCTGCTAGAGGATTTATCCCATTAACATTTTTACTCGATTCAGAATTTTTGAAGATTTCGGATGCTAGTACTGTCAAAGTTGAATGCTTACGTTTGAACGCTGAAAGAGATTATTTGTTTTTGAAACTTGCTTTCACCCCGTATAGATCATTTGTCTCCAAAAGAGTCGTCTTATCAGAAAATCCTAAATTGTTCGATCAAGCAGGTTGGCTAGCCCCTAAAATTATCGTAGCAATTATAATTATGCAGCAAATCTGGAAGGTTAATATTTGTTAGGACTACGACTCCTAGCAAGTTGCTTACATTATTGAGCGATTATTGCGAGATCGAAAGGAGTGAAATCGAAAGGAGTGAAATCATCCAATGGGTTGGTGTCAACCCTGACCACGAAGTTCAACTTTATGTGTTTTGTGGTGCTTCTGAAAAAGCATAAGCCGCCACTCTGTATATCGCACGCAGATCCCGAAATTGTGTACTCACTTCGCGGTAAAATTGGTCTCACTTCTTTTCAAGTGTTTACAGGCTTATCATATCTTCAAATGCCCCCGTATACTTGTGTCTCTAACAGATTCTCTAAACTTCAGAATAAAATTGGTATTGAAAACTTGAAAACAACCTGACTGATAATGCATCTATTGTTATTTAAGCACGAGACTTAATATCACACAACCTTTGGTGGAAAACTACCACATGCAGAGAAGAGATATGTTTAATACATGGTCACGGCAATAGTAATATGTTCTCCGCAATAAAAGTACGTTCGTGGCAACCATATTGTTTACTAAATTTAATTTTGCAAAACTAATATTGTTGAAATCTAACAATACTATTATTACCAAATTTAGAAATGAATATACGTATAGTAGTAACAACCATATAAATATTGTTGGCGCTACAAAAATTTTGTTTTTTGGGTTTTGTGTTAACAATAACATGATTGCGGCAATCATACCGTATGGTTGTGAATTTGAACATAACAAAACAGGTTTTTAGACCAATTTTACATGTATTTGAGTGGTTTTTTGGTATACCATGTTTTTAGGCATTGACCATGGTTTAATCACGTTCATTGCTTAGAGAATACGGATGGTGAAGTAGAATTCACCACTGCTCGCAACTAAAATCTTTTCGACAGCCTTTTGAATATAGTTTTGTTTCTTTAACGAAATGTTCAATAGAAACATTGTCTCAAATCTGGCTATGAACTAATTGTAAAGTAATATTTATAAAATTGCTTTATTTTTTTTTGTTGACCAACACTCAGGGGTTTTCCCCTTTACATGCGATGCATTGCGTTGGTGTGTGGAAAGGAGGGAGTTCAAGGGGGAAAGAGGGAGTAATGTTTATTGACATTTGACTTGAATTTCTGTATTTAGCAATTGGTGGGAAATACATTCGCCGGTAGTCGATACGGACAGTACGGGCGAAAAACGAATTTAATCTGTAGTGTATAGTGCGGTTAACCGGCCAATCGATAACAAATGGGTGTGAATTCCTGGAAAGTCGTGTATCCCTGCCGAACATACTCACGTCAGGAATAGGACGACGAATGTCTGAAGAAACACACCATGAAAGTAACGATAGAAAAGCGACACACAACCCACATTCCGATGATGCTCCAGGAAGACAATAGAGTTGGATACCCTACTGTCACCTATCAACATCATCGCCCTCCTTTGGACACGATCCAGAAGCTCCAAGGATAATTTTGGAGCACCTGCCCATATATGGGAGTTGTATTCCATCGTGTAGGTTGTATAGATATCGAAGAGATCAGAGGGAGTAGAGTATTTCTTGCACCGCTTTAGAAAGCCTATACACTTGAGTGCTTCTTTCGACACTTCGATACATGTCTCGCCCAACGAGCGTCACATTGTATTTTTATGCCCAGAACATCAAGAGCATCCGATGGTTCGATATCCATACCATCGACAGATATGACGATACTGATGGGTCAATGAATCGCTTGTAATACAACAAGCAGCACTGTGTCTTACGCGCATTTAAATCTACTCTATTCACTCGACCCCATTCGGAAATGGCCTGTAAATTCCGGCCAAGTGTTTCATCCATGATTCTCCTTTTAACCTCAAAATCTCGAAGACTCGGCCTACGGTCGAATGAATACGAATGACAGAGGTTGCTGTCATCCGCGAAAGAGTAGATTGGATTCGCGGTCTGATCCAAGATATCGTCAATGAAAATAAGAAATAAAGATGGTGAAAGGACAGAGTCCTGTGGTACACCTGCGGTCAACCTATGTTTGTTGGATGAGAACCCATCTACAATAACTCTTATAGTGCGATCTCTAATTTAGCTCGATATAAATCGAGCAAAAGTATTACCGACACGGGCTGTCTACGATTGGCGCCCAATTTTTAAGTTTAGCTTAACGATATTGTGAAGTGATATACTACTCTATTGCACTGAAGCCAACTCTACTCTAATCGAAAAAAATAATATGAAAAAAACTCGAAACTCGAATGTATGTTTTTCAATAAACACCCTTAGTTTTGTAATAAAAAACCATTTTGCATTTTTTTCTTTATACCTTTGACATAAATTATTTTAACCAACCCCGCATTTTTCAGTCACCGCGATGATAAAGTAACTCGAGATGGATCCGGATGATTGTGATTGCTAAAATAAGAGTAGTTCACAAATAAATAAAAATTTGATTCTACTGACCTATTCAGTAGTATATTTATACCCTGCATCACTCTGTGGAACAGGGTATTTGGCAAATGTTTGTAACTGCTTATAACCACCAGCTGATTCCATTTAAAGATGTTTCTTTATCCGTCTGTTCATCTTAAGCTGAAAATAAACCACAGTAGCAATTGTTGTCCAATCTTCATGAATTTTTTCGGACCAAATATGGACGCCATTAAAATTTAAGAAAATTGGTTCAGGTTCAGATATGTTCATCCGATTTTATGTTTTAAGCTCTAGGGACAACATATTGCATCTAATTTTGAAGCAATCAGGCACAAGCCTGTTTTAAAAAAAAATTTCATGTTTTTAGCTCCAAAAGCCACATATTGCTTCCAATCTTGATTAAAATTAGCAGAAGTAAGTTATTTTGGATTTGAGTTACACCAAATCAGCCTATTTAAAGACACAGGGTTTGCCAAAAGTTACCATGGGGTTAAAAACTTTAATAACTTTTTCTCATTAGTACATCATATTCGTAGGAACAAAATAGTATTTTTTTGCACTAAGTATGAAATATAATGGGACCTTTTTTTCAGCTTCGCAAAGATGGGCTCGTTTTAGGGCATTTTCCATAACAGCTTTCAAAATTTGTGTCTGTAGCGTTCGAATTTCTGCAACAATGTTGGCCTTGAGTTGAAGGATTGTCTAGGGATTGATCACATATAATCCCTCCTTCAAATAACCCCAAAGAATATTATCGAGTTCTGACAAAACTGGCGATCGCGCTGGCAAAATAATTTCCGAATTTATTTGCCCTCCAAAAATTTGATTTCAAAGTGGAATTGGCAGTGGCTCCGTCCTGCTGAATCCACATCTCAGGTCTGTTTTCAAAAGAACACGGTAACAGCACTTTCATCTTCGTTCTCGTAGAAATTAGGCCCAATGATATTAGCACTATGCTGTACACCTGATGTGGTGCAATTGGCGTTGATGAATGGCTCTTCAATTTCAGAACCTACTGCTTATTAACAAAGCCATTCAAATGAAAATGAGCTTCATCACTCATCTCTGCGTTAAAATAATTGATCGCTGATTTACGAGGGCGACCGCAAAAGTAACTTGCCTAACATAAAAAGAACCGTTTTTTTTTGGAATTATTATTATCTATTTTTCAACATAATCTCCTTCCAACTCAATACACTTCATCAAACGTTTTTCAAGTTTTTTAAATCCATCTGAAAAATAAGATTTTTCAAGACCTTCAAAATATGCCTCAGTTTCAGCAATAACCTCGCTATTGGACGAAAATTTTTTGCCACCGAGAAATTTTTTTAAATTTGGAAACAAGAAATAATCAGAATTAGCTAAATCTGGACTATATGGTGGATGCGGAGCAATTTCAAATCGTAATTCGGCCAGTTTTTGTTGAGTTAAAAATGCAGTGTGTGTAGGAGCATTAGCTTGATGAAAAAGAACTTTTTTTTTTCTAAATGCGGTCGTTTTATCTTGATTTCTTCACTCAACCGATCCAATAATGCACAATAATATTTACTATTTATAGTTTTTCCTTCCTCAAGATAATCAATAAATATTATACCCCTTGCATCCCAAAATACTGTGGCCATTACTTTTCCTGCTGACTTAACAGTTTTCGCCTTCTTGGGACCACTTTTACCAGCTTCTATTCATTGTTTTGACTGTTCTTTGCATTCTGGGATGTAGTGATGGATCCATGTTTCATCAACAGTTATGAATCGGCGCAAGAACTCTATTGGATTACGCTGATAAATCGCTAAAAGCTACTCGGAATTGGTCCAATGGACGATTTTTTGGGGCAAAGTCAACAAACGCGGCACATATCTTGCGGATAGCTTTTTCATGTGGAGTTCATCATGTAAAATGCTCCAAACTTGTTTTTCGTGTATTTTAACAATATCAGCAAGTTCTCTGAGCTTTATTCGTCTATCTTAAGTCACTTCATTAAATATTTTTCTAATGTTTTCAGTAGTAGTAGCAGTTTTCGGTCTTCTAGAGCGTTTCTAGAGCGTTGTTCATCTTCCGTACTTGAATGACCCATTTTAAATTGTTGAACCCAGGATTTTACGGTGGAGTATGATGGTGCATTATCACGATGAACAAAATCCAATTCTTCTTTGATTAATTGTGGTGTATAACCTTTCATATAAAAGTGTTTAATAACCGCACGAAACTCTTTATTTTCCATTTTTCAAAAATTATAAAACTTGTTTACTTCAATCACCTGTACCAAAGAAAATAATAAATATTTCGGAAATTTTGACAGATGGCTTATAAAAGATTGCTTTTAAAAAACAAAAAAAAAAGTTGCTAGTAGAACAGAAAATGTTCCAGGCCAGTTAGTTTTGCGGTCGCCCTCGTAAATAATAAAATTCTACTATTATTCTGGTTCTTTTTTGAGTTGTGAGTCTCTCCATTATTTATTCTCCAAGTATTATTTATATAATCTGAAAAAAATATATAAAAACGAAAATGTAATTAAATTTTTAAATCCCATGGAAAATTTTGGCCCTCCCTGTATATGTGGATCCCGCACATATGTTCATCTGATTTTATGTTTTTAGCACTTGAAGCCGCAAATTAAGCCAGTGTTGAAGAAATGCGGCACAAGTAAGTTTTTGGACAATGAGCGGAAATCGGTTCAGCTGTAGATATAGCTCTCTCACATATGTTGCACCGGCCAATCGAAGAAATACCAGCTCATAAAAATGTGTAATAACGGTCCACGTTTTTATATAGCGCCAGTACAAAGGTCCTTTCAGATTTAACATACAAGCGCTCTACAACTCCCATTTTAATTCCGATTTTGATTAAATTTGGTATAGAATACTCGTATGACGATGGACAAACAGTTAACCTTATACCAATATACATATACATATAAAATATTGGTAAAGTGTTACTATACAAATGATTGCGGACCCGAAATTCAGCGATAAATAGAAAGATAATACGGCCTTTGCTAAAAAAGTGTAGAAATAGTGTACAGCGAAAAAATAGTGCACGAACGGCTAAAATAGTGTACTGTTTACCATAATAGTGAACGGTTGGTCACCGTAATTATATACAATAAACTTGTGCCAGTACTATGTGATTTCGCATATTATCTGTATCTATGTGTACATAATAGATAAAAACCGTTTTTCGGTCGTTTTTTTTTCTTTGGAAAATTTGATTAAACTGGGTATAACAATGATTAGCTTTTATTATATCATTAAAGGTTACGACAATCACCGCCCCAAAGAGCTATTATAACAGCTTTCAGACTAGATATTGGCATATTGTGATCCAGCGATGAGTTGTTATTTGAAACTGAAAGTCTTCTTGTAAGCCAACTGATAGCCAAGCTGCAAATACAAAAGATAGTAATATCATAAGAGTTGTCTAGTGCTGAATTTATGCCCTCAATACTTTCAGCCCCTTCTCACTTCTTCTAAACTTGAAAATATACATATGTAGTTCGATAAAAACTCGAACAATTCTGAACAAGGCTAAGCAGAAATCGTAAAGAAATAAGTCAATTTTACCGATAGGAATTCGCATTTGTATTTTACTAATGCCAATTTAACGGGTTTTAACAAATACAGCCAAAAACTGCGAAAATATGTATTTTATAAATAAAAAATGTCTGGATACTTAAATTATTGCCATTGTTGTCATTCATTTGATACTTTACTTTGCTAGAAAAAGTGAGGAAAAAGTGAATGTAATAAGTGAATCCATTATCATTTTTATTTTGTCCAAAGATATTTCTACATTAATACTTTTCATACTAAGTGCTACATTGCGTGAACACAGTACCGTCTTTACTAGAAAGGCACACAGGTCCATGACGTATGATAATAATTTTTTTACATATGCAATCGATACGAATTGAAATTGTTATTTCAAAAAATATACTAAGAAATAAAAACGAAATTTTAATTAATAACTTTTTATATATGCATTCGATACGAATTGAAATTGTAATTAAAGTTATTTTTGTTGTAACGGCGAAAACTGACTTCGAATAAACAGCGATCTGTATTCCGACATCGGGCGCACCAAACTAACTACAACGATTGCGCTGGCTGGGACGTGTTGTGCAGATGGATGAAAATGCTCCGGCACTGAAAATTTCCCACGACGATTTTGTGTGCGTATGCTCTTGGTGCAGTCCGAGGCTTCATTATGATCTACGAAACCTTGGTAAAAACCACTGGAGGACACGCGCACAAGATTGAAGAGGGTGTAATTCAAAGTCCAACACGACCAAAAATATTTTAAAGTAGACTACGACCAACTGTTAAATAATAAATTTCTATAAGTATTTCTGCCTTTTTCTTCTTTAAATTCCGATTTGCAAAATGAGCAGCTTTGATAATTTGAAAATGGCACTTTCCCTGCTAAATGTGTTTCAAAATTGCTATATTTTATAAATAATGGTTAAATTTATCATCACTGATGTCTACACAAAGAAGTCAATAAATCCCCAAGCAGATAGACAGTCTCAGCTTTTTTCTCATTTTTCTAGAAATAGAAGCATAGAAGTCGTCTTCAATTTCGGCAACCCATATTAAAAGCTTCTTCATGCTTGCGAACATCATATTTATTTAAGTGTTTCATTTCAATGTATCCAGAAAAGGAAAATTTTATTTCTTTTTATCATTTGATACATATTTTTGTTGTTTTCTCTGGAAACGTTCCTTTTATTTACAAAAAAATACATACAATGTTAGAAATTGGGCGATTTTTTCCTGGCTTTGTTTCTTTACGGCAAGAGAAGTCAATTTTACGGATGTAGTGTGTCTTCATATTAATTCTTTCATGGCTGACGCAAAGAGCAATGCTGAGGCTTTCTATCAGCTTGGTCTTTAATATCCATAGTTTGGTGATTCCCCGGACGTGTCAAACTTCACATCAGTTGGCAAGTTGCAATATAGTATTTTGTTTAACAAGTGATATTAAAGATTATTAATATAACTTCTACATTGTAAACTGTTTACATACACATAAATATATGTTATACAGGGTCACGAGAAAGAATTTTTAGAAAGAAGTACATTTTTGCCAATTTGGGGCATTTACAATGAGTGTTTAAAAACTTCGGAGTACACATTTTAAAAATAAAAGAAGTGTATATGTATAAAAGAAGTGTATATAAAAAGTTCAAGTCGGACGTGGCCGACTTTGATATACCCTGGTTCTGAAATCTGGAAAAACCTATGTGTGATATCAACATATGGACAAATATGGACTAATTTCAATAGGGTTCGTTCTTGGCCCAAAATATAAGAATGTATATCAAGTTTCATTGAAATCGGCTTATAATTGCGACCTGTACTTTGATTACAACGATAGATGGACAGACGGAAGGGCGGATATCGCTCAATGGAATGTAATCAAATTCGGTATGCTTCACTTAGGGTCTATCTCCATTTCTTTAAGGTGTTGCAAACATCAGCACTAGCACCCTGACACCCTAACACCCTGTGCCACAAACATCAGCACTAAATCATAACAAACATCAGCACTAAGTCATAACACCCAGTACCACAGTTTCAATTTTGATTATGTCTTTAGAAAAAGTTGTGAGTGAAAGTGACAAGAAAAATCGAATACCATAGATCAAAATGAGAAACATTGCCCGAGGAACATTACCAAAACGAATTCTAATGTCCAGACTTTTGGAAATCCCACATTGACCCATTAAGAGAGCCCCAATCGAGTCCATATGTATGACCGACCCAAACTAACTTTGTAGGGCCGCCCATACCATACAAAAAATCACCATTTTTGGCACTTTACCTGAAAATATCAGTAAACTGGCTTTTTGGAGTTTATTTTTCTTTTTAGAAATGTATTTAGTCTGAAAATATGTAAATAAAATATGAATTTAAATTTGGAATGGAAAAAAAAATAAAGTAAATTATTCTTTGAAGTATTTTTTGCTTTCAAGTACGGGTCAAACGTAAGGACATCAGAATTCGTTTTAGAGCTATGGTTCCTCGTGCAAAGTTTCTTATTTTGATCCCTAGAATACGATTTTCCTTGTCGCTTAAGCTATTTTTGCCGCTCTACAAATCGATCCGCGCTATTTCTTAACCTTATTGAAATTGTTTTCACGTCTTGGGCCAAATTGTAGCTACAGAAAAGGAGAAAAGGGTGTGAAACAAACTAACCCGAACAAAATCGAATCTAGTGCTCCAAAATTGCTAAAATGTAAATTTTTCCTATCTGTTTTTACCATATTTGGTCCATAGCTGGGAAATTAAGTGAGGTAAGCTTTAGAAACTGTTCCTTATTATATAATTCATAACCCTTAAAATCATTATACTTGTAATGCTGCTTTAACACATTTCCCTATTTGTAGTATTGATTTCTGTGGCTTTTATGTACCTGCACCGACGCTATTTATGTAAAATACAGCTGGAATATTTGAAAAATGCATTGCTAGTATAATAATTCTCTTAAGTATTATGAATTATACTAGAAGAAATGTATATGATGCAAGCACAATCATTCTTCCATCAGATGCAAATGTATCTCCTGGTCCTGCTACGTACTATCACCAAGTTTTTTAATATGTTGAATTTTCCGAAACTTTTGCAATTTTTACGGAATCAAGCGTTACAACAAAATTCAAGATACTTGACAAGAAATAGTTTTTCTTGTAATTTTTGAAAGGGAAATGGCTTCTTTACATATATATATATATATATATATATATATATATATATATATATATATATATATATATATATATATATATATATATATATATATATATATATATATATATATATATATATATATATATATATATATATATATATATATATATATATATATATATATATATATATATATATATATATATATATATATATATATATATATATATATATATATATATATATATATATATATATATATATATATATATATATATATATATATATATATATATATATGTAAAGAAGCCATTTCCCTTTCAAAAATTACAAGAAAAACTATTTCTATATATATATATATATATATATATATATATATATATATATATATATATATATATATATATATATATATATATATATATATATATATATATATATATATATATATATATATATATATATATATATATGAAAAGGAAATACATCATATTTATCTAAAAATATTTTTAATGAATTTGTTAATGTAATGGGACAGCAGGTTTTAAAAATAGTTGTTAAGGAACTAGAAGCATCGAAATACTATTCTATTAGTGTTGATTCTACACCAAATCTTTCCTATGTTGAATGGCATTTATCGTAAGAAACGTAAAAATGGAGAGCCTATTGTCAGTTTTTTGAAATTTTTTCCTATGTATATATATATATATATATATATATATATATATATATATATATATATATATATATATATATTTATATATATATATATATATATATATATATATATATATATATATATATATATATATATATATATATATATATATATATATATGTGCTTCCATATGAAAAAATTTCAAAAAACTGTCAATAGGCTCTCCATTTTTACGTTTCTTACGATAAATGCCATTCAACATGGGAAAGATTTGGTGTAGAATCAACACTAATAGAATAGTATTTCGATGCTTCTAGTTCCTTAACAACTATTTTTAAAACCTGCTGTCCCATTACATTAACAAATTCATTAAAAATATTTTTAGATAAATATGATGTATTTCCTTTTCACGATTTCGGACCTTTATACAGGGTGTCCGCCGGGAAGGTATACTTTGTTTTGCTCTATTTTGGTAAACATTAGTCTTGACCGTTCATATTTGGCAGTCTTGAAGTAGAGACGTGGCAAATTTATTGTGGAAAAATATTCGATTAATCAACGTTTAATCGGTAAAAGATTTTATCAAAATCAGTCATCGATTACTCGTACTGTAACGATGAGAAAGTTACGTTAATTAATATTTAAATTTAAATTACGTAAATTTTTGGAAGAAACAACGTGCCAATAAAACGCACTATTTATTCACTACACAAATGATTTCGAAGAAAGAGGGTCGGTAGCTAATAGGCCCAAGCATGGACCACAACCCACTGCAAGATCGGCAGAAAACATTACTGCTGCTCAAGAAAGTGTTCAAATCAATCCATCAACCTCAATTCGACGCTGTGCTCAGGAGCTTGGTCTTCAAAGAACAACTTTGGCCACAATTTTGCATTTGCTTCACTTGACACAAGATTCAGATAACACAAGAGCTTCTTCCACAACACTATTTACGCCACCGTATGAGTGACGAGGCACATTTTCATTTGCATGGATATGTGAATAAACAGAATAGTCGGTTCTAGGCAATGGAAAACCCTCATATTATTCATCAGTCACCTTTGCATCCATTAAAGTGAAAGTCTAGTGTGCAATTTGGTCAGGAGGAATCATTGGACCATACTTCTGTGTCTGTCAATCAGGAGCGATATCGTGATATGATTGAAAACTTTTTAACGCCAGAACTGCATGCTTTGGGTTTGATTCACATGTGGTATCAACAATACGGTACCACATCGCATACAGCCAGGATTACAGTGGAATTACTGCGAGGCCTCTCTTCACAACAAGTTATTTCAAGAAACGGTGATGTTGATTGGCCTCCACGTTCGCCTGAGTTGACTGCTGCGGCCTTCTTTTTGTGGGGATATCTGCAAAGCAAGGTTTATGCAATCAAACCAGAAACTATTGAGCAAATCAAACAAAATATAAGTGTTGAAATAAATGAAATACCGCGTGAAATGTGTGATAACGTAATGAAAAATGTGCTCAAAAGGGCTAGCATTTTTGAAGCTAACAGAGCGGATATTTAACTAATTTTGTATTCCATACATAATTTTTCCGACATTTAATAAAACATTTATCAATATAAGATCAATTCTCTTTCCTTTAAATAAAAATTATAAACAAAAAAAGTAGTATACCTTCCCGACGGACACCCTGTATTTAGCACGAAAGGGATCAAACTCACCAATTATTTCCCTGCATCCCAAAAAGTTATCTTTATTTCGAGACCCCACTCCTTCATTATCACCCTGAAAGGCAAGACCTCTAGAAACCAAAAATTTTACTACCGCAACATTTTTTAAGTACTCGTACGTTCTTGAAATAATTGATTTCTGTATTATGATGAGATATCAACTCACAGTCAACTCGTCCAGTAGTTCTGCTTCTTACAGTGTAATTTATCATTGGTTAGTAATCATTGGTAAGTTAGTTATATGACCAATACCAATTATTAAATAAACGGCAGCAAACATAGTACACACATTTTTAAGACGGAGAGTAAAAGAGCCGTTTGAAATTAACGGCAGCAAAAACAGTACTCGCAGATTTACGATGGAGAATAAAGAAGCCATTTCCCTTTCAAAAATTACAAGAAAAACTATTTCTTGTCAAGTATCTTGAATTTTGTTGTAACGCTTGATTCCGTATAAATTGCAAAAGTTTCGGAAAATTCAACATATTAAAAACTTGGTGATAGTACTTGACAAGAAATAGTTTTTCTTGTAATTTTTGAAAGGGAAATGGCTTCTTTACATATATATATATATATATATATATATATATATATATATATATATATATATATATATATATATATATATATATATATATATATATATATATATATATATATATATATATATATATATATATATATATATATATATATATATATATATATATATATATATATATATATATATATATATATATATATATGTAAAGAAGCCATTTCCCTTTCAAAAATTACAAGAAAAACTATTTCTTGTCAAGTATCTTGAATTTTGTTGTAACGCTTGATTCCGTAAAAATTGCAAAAGTTTCGGAAAATTCAACATATTAAAAACTTGGTGATAGTACGTAGCAGGACCAGGAGATACATTTGCATCTGATGGAAGAATGATTGTGCTTGCATCATATACATTTCTCTAGTATAATTCATAATACTTAAGAGAATTATTATACTAGCAATGCATTTTTCAAATTTTCCAGCTGTATTTTACATAAATAGCGTCGGTGCAGGTGCATAAAAGCCACAGAAATCAATACTACAAATAGGGAAATGTGTTAAAGCAGCATTACAAGTATAATGATTTTAAGGGTTATGAATTATATAATAAGGAACAGTTTCTAAAGCTTACCTCACTTAATTTCCCAGCTATGGACCAAATATGGTAAAAACAGATAGGAAAAATTTACATTTTAGCAATTTTGGAGCACTAGATTCGATTTTGTTCGGGTTAGTTTGTTTCACACCCTTTTCTCCTTTTCTGTAGCTACAATTTGGCCCAAGACGTGAAAACAATTTCAATAAGGTTAAGAAATAGCGCGGATCGATTTGTAGAGCGGCAAAAATAGCTTAAGCGACAAGGAAAATCGTATTCTAGGGATCAAAATAAGAAACTTTGCACGAGGAACCATACCTCTAAAACGAATTCTGATGTCCTTACGTTTGACCCGTACTTGAAAGCAAAAAATACTTCAAAGAATAATTTACTTTATTTTCTTTTCCATTCCAAATTTAAATTCATATTTTATTTACATATTTTCAGACTAAATACATTTCTAAAAAGAAAAATAAACTCCAAAAAGCCAGTTTACTGATATTTTCAGGTAAAGTGCCAAAAATGGTGATTTTTTGTATGGTATGGGCGGCCCTACAAAGTTAGTTTGGGTCGGTCATACATATGGACTCGATTGGGGCTCTCTTAATGGGTCAATGTGGGATTTCCAAAAGTCTGGACATTAGAATTCGTTTTGGTAATGTTCCTCGGGCAATGTTTCTCATTTTGATCTATGGTATTCGATTTTTCTTGTCACTTTCACTCACAACTTTTTCTAAAGACATAATCAAAATTGAAACTGTGGTACTGGGTGTTATGACTTAGTGCTGATGTTTGTTATGACTTAGTGCTGATGTTTGTGGCACAGGGTGTTAGGGTGTCAGGGTGTTAGTGCTGATGTTTGCAACACCTTAAAGAAATGGAGATAGACCCTAAGTGAAGCATACCGAAGGCCGCAGCAGTCAACTCAGGCGAACGTGGAGGCCAATCAACATCACCGTTTCTTGAAATAACTTGTTGTGAAGAGAGGCCTCGCAGTAATTCCACTGTAATCCTGGCTGTATGCGATGTGGTACCGTATTGTTGATACCACATGTGAATCAAACCCAAAGCATGCAGTTCTGGCGTTAAAGTTTTCAATCATATCACGATATCGCGCCTGATTGACAGACACAGAAGTATGGTCCAATGATTCCTCCTGACCAAATTGCACGCTAGACTTTCACTTTAATGGATGCAAAGGTGACTGATGAATAATATGAGGGTTTTCCATTGCCTAGAACCGACTATTCTGTTTATTCACATATCCATGCAAATGAAAATGTGCCTCGTCACTCATACGGTGGCGTAAATAGTGTTGTGGAAGAAGCTCTTGTGTTATCTGAATCTTGTGTCAAGTGAAGCAAATGCAAAATTGTGGCCAAAGTTGTTCTTTGAAGACCAAGCTCCTGAGCACAGCGTCGAATTGAAGTTGATGGATTGATGGATTTGATGGAGTAATGTTTTCTGCCGATCTTGCAGTGGGTTGTGGTTCATGCTTGGGCCTATTAGCTACCGACCCTCTTTCTTCGAAATCATTTGTGTAGTGAATAAATAGTGCGTTTTATTGGCACGTTGTTTCTTCCAAAAATTTACGTAATTTAAATTTAAATATTAATTAACGTAACTTTCTCATCGTTACAGTACGAGTAATCGATGACTGATTTTGATAAAATCTTTTACCGATTAAACGTTGATTAATCGAATATTTTTCCACAATAAATTTGCCACGTCTCTACTTCAAGACTGCCAAATATGAACGGTCAAGACTAATGTTTACCAAAATAGAGCAAAACAAAGTATACCTTCCCGGCGGACACCCTGTATAAAGGTCCGAAATCGTGAAAAGGAAATACATCATATTTATCTAAAAATATTTTTAATGAATTTGTTAATGTAATGGGACAGCAGGTTTTAAAAATAGTTGTTAAGGAACTAGAAGCATCGAAATACTATTCTATTAGTGTTGATTCTACACCAAATCTTTCCCATGTTGAATGGCATTTATCGTAAGAAACGTAAAAATGGAGAGCCTATTGACAGTTTTTTGAAATTTTTTCCTATGGAAGCACATATATATATATACACACATATATATATATATATATATATATATATATATATATATATATATATATATATATATATATATATATATATATATATATATATATATATATATATATATATATATATATATATATATATATATATATATATATATATATATATATATATATATATATATATACGACATTTAAGGTAATTAATTGGCATGGAATAAATGATATGAAATTTGATTTATGTGCTGTCTCTGTATTTGATGTCTTCAAGATCAGATACGTCATCTCAATCTATTTCAAAAATATTACAGATTCAAGGACAGATATACAGATATAGATCTGGGTCATTGTTGCCATTCCCAGGTACTGACCATCAGTTTTTGCAAATATATTTTATTAGTAATGAGAACAGGGAATTGAATTAGCGCTGTAAAATTGCTTCAAATACAAGAAGATAAATCTTGAGTGAGCAAATTATTCAAGATTGCACTGCATCAGATGCCCACCGATGACCATAAAATCATAATATGTGCCGACAGAACACCACTCGGACAACTTGCCAGGCGATTTAATGCACCAACAATCGATCAAGTGGTAATCGTAATAGTTAGTGAACAATTTCGACCAAGATATATTGTTTTGTACCGTAGGAATGAGCAACTAAATCGTATTTCTGAACTCCGTCGCCGTTATGACGCATTGTAATAGGAGGAGATGATGGTTATCATATAAATATACCGATGATATTTATATGATAAATACTGAAAAATTATACTGGCAAATCCTAATTCACCTAGATCCAACAGCATATCAGGGAATAGTTTTCCACAAGAACTCAGAAAATGATATACCGATTTCGAATTCAACACAGTCACTTTAAGTGCGAACTGTGCCCCATACCTTCTAGGAGCCCATAACTTAAAAAGCCAGATGTATGTCGATGATATCTTGTCTAAAACAGCATAAGTCCTAGGCTCGTACTGAACTTATTAAGTTTCTGTCTTCTGCTGGTATGAGTCTCCGTAAATGGATTGCGAACAGTCAATGTCTGCTAGAGGATTTATCCCATTAACATTTACTCGATTCAGAATTTTTGAAGATTTCGGATGCTAGTACTGCCAAAGTTTAATGCTTACGTTTGAACGCTGAAAGAGATTATTTGTTTTTGAAACTTGCTTTCACCCCGTATAGATCATTTGTCTCCAAAAGAGTCGTCTTATCAGAAAATCCTAAATTGTTCGATCAAGCAGGTTGGCTAGCCCCTAAAATTATCGTAGCAATTATAATTATGCAGCAAATCTGGAAGGTTAATATTTGTTAGGACTACGACTCCTAGCAAGTTGCTTACATTATTGAGCGATTATTGCGAGATCGAAAGGAGTGAAATCGAAAGGAGTGAAATCATCCAATGGGTTGGTGTCAACCCTGACCACGAAGTTCAACTTTATGTGTTTTGTGGTGCTTCTGAAAAAGCATAAGCCGCCACTCTGTATATCGCACGCAGATCCCGAAATGGTGTACTCACTTCGCGGTAAAATTGGTCTCACTTCTTTTTAAGTGTTTACAGGCTTATCATATCTTCAAATGCCCCCGTATACTTGTGTCTCTAACAGATTCTCTAAACTTCAGAATAAAATTGGTATTGAAAACTTGAAAACAACCTGACTGATAATGCATCTATTGTTATTTAAGCACGAGACTTAATATCACACAACCTTTGGTGGAAAACTACCACATGCAGAGAAGAGATATGTTTAATACATGGTCACGGCAATAGTAATATGTTCTCCGCAATAAAAGTACGTTCGTGGCAACCATATTGTTTACTAAATTTAATTTTGCAAAACTAATATTGTTGAAATCTAACAATACTATTATTACCAAATTTAGAAATGAATATACGTATAGTAGTAACAACCATATAAATATTGTTGGCGCTACAAAAATTTTGTTTTTTGGGTTTTGTGTTAACAATAACATGATTGCGGCAATCATACCGTATGGTTGTGAATTTGAACATAACAAAACAGGTTTTTAGACCAATTTTACATGTATTTGAGTGGTTTTTTGGTATACCATGTTTTTAGGCATTGACCATGGTTTAATCACGTTCATTGCTTAGAGAATACGGATGGTGAAGTAGAATTCACCACTGCTCGCAACTAAAATCTTTTCGACAGCCTTTTGAATATAGTTTTGTTTCTTTAACGAAATGTTCAATAGAAACATTGTCTCAAATCTGGCTATGAACTAATTGTAAAGTAATATTTATAAAATTGCTTTATTTTTTTTTGTTGACCAACACTCAGGGGTTTTCCCCTTTACATGCGATGCATTGCGTTGGTGTGTGGAAAGGAGGGAGTTCAAGGGGGAAAGAGGGAGTAATGTTTATTGACATTTGACTTGAATTTCTGTATTTAGCAATTGGTGGGAAATACATTCGCCGGTAGTCGATACGGACAGTACGGGCGAAAAACGAATTTAATCTGTAGTGTATAGTGCGGTTAACCGGCCAATCGATAACAAATGGGTGTGAATTCCTGGAAAGTCGTGTATCCCTGCCGAACATAATCACGTCAGGAATAGGACGACGAATGTCTGAAGAAACACACCATGAAAGTAACGATAGAAAAGCGACACACAACCCACATTCCGATGATGCTCCAGGAAGACAATAGAGTTGGATACCCTACTGTCACCTATCAACATCATCGCCCTCCTTTGGACACGATCCAGAAGCTCCAAGGATAATTTTGGAGCACCTGCCCATATATGGGAGTTGTATTCCATCGTGTAGGTTGTATAGATATCGAAGAGATCAGAGGGAGTAGAGTATTTCTTGCACCGCTTTAGAAAGCCTATACACTTGAGTGCTTCTTTCGACACTTCGATACATGTCTCGCCCAACGAGCGTCACATTGTATTTTTATGCCCAGAACATCAAGAGCATCCGATGGTTCGATATCCATACCATCGACAGATATGACGATACTGATGGGTCAATGAATCGCTTGTAATACAACAAGCAGCACTGTGTCTTACGCGCATTTAAATCTACTCTATTCACTCGACCCCATTCGGAAATGGCCTGTAAATTCCGGCCAAGTGTTTCATCCATGATTCTCCTTTTAACCTCAAAATCTCGAAGACTCGGCCTACGGTCGAATGAATACGAATGACAGAGGTTGCTGTCATCCGCGAAAGAGTAGATTGGATTCGCGGTCTGATCCAAGATATCGTCAATGAAAATAAGAAATAAAGATGGTGAAAGGACAGAGTCCTGTGGTACACCTGCGGTCAACCTATGTTTGTTGGATGAGAACCCATCTACAATAACTCTTATAGTGCGATCTCTAATTTAGCTCGATATAAATCGAGCAAAAGTATTACCGACACGGGCTGTCTACGATTGGCGCCCAATTTTTAAGTTTAGCTTAACGATATTGTGAAGTGATATACTACTCTATTGCACTGAAGCCAACTCTACTCTAATCGAAAAAAATAATATGAAAAAAACTCGAAACTCGAATGTATGTTTTTCAATAAACACCCTTAGTTTTGTAATAAAAAACCATTTTGCATTTTTTTCTTTATACCTTTGACATAAATTATTTTAACCAACCCCGCATTTTTCAGTCACCGCGATGATAAAGTAACTCGAGATGGATCCGGATGATTGTGATTGCTAAAATAAGAGTAGTTCACAAATAAATAAAAATTTGATTCTACTGACCTATTCAGTAGTATATTTATACCCTGCATCACTCTGTGGAACAGGGTATTTGGCAAATGTTTGTAACTGCTTATAACCACCAGCTGATTCCATTTAAAGATGTTTCTTTATCCGTCTGTCCATCTTAAGCTGAAAATAAACCACAGTAGCAATTGTTGTCCAATCTTCATAAATTTTTTCGGACCAAATATGGACGCCATTAAAATTTAAGAAAATTGGTTCAGGTTCAGATATGTTCATCCGATTTTATGTTTTAAGCTCTAGGGACAACATATTGCATCTAATTTTGAAGCAATCAGGCACAAGCCTGTTTTAAAAAAAAATTTCATGTTTTTAGCTCCAAAAGCCACATATTGCTTCCAATCTTGATTAAAATTAGCAGAAGTAAGTTATTTTGGATTTGAGTTACACCAAATCAGCCTATTTAAAGACACAGGGTTTGCCAAAAGTTACCATGGGGTTAAAAACTTTAATAACTTTTTCTCATTAGTACATCATATACGTAGGAACAAAATAGAATTTTTTTGCACTAAGTATGAAATATAATGGGACCTTTTTTTCAGCTTCGCAAAGATGGGCTCGTTTTAGGGCATTTTCCATAACAGCTTTCAAAATTTGTGTCTGTAGCGTTCGAATTTCTGCAACAATGTTGGCCTTGAGTTGAAGGATTGTCTCGGGATTGATCACATATAATCCCTCCTTCAAATAACCCCAAAGAATATTATCGAGTTCTGACAAAACTGGCGATCGCGCTGGCAAAATAATTTCCGAATTTATTTGCCCTCCAAAAATTTGATTTCAAAGTGGAATTGGCAGTGGCTCCGTCCTGCTGAATCCACATCTCAGGTCTGTTTTCAAAAGAACACGGTAACAGCACTTTCATCTTCGTTCTCGTAGAAATTAGGCCCAATGATATTAGCACTATGCTGTACACCTGATGTGGTGCAATTGGCGTTGATGAATGGCTCTTCAATTTCAGAACCTACTGCTTATTAACAAAGCCATTCAAATGAAAATGAGCTTCATCACTCATCTCTGCGTTAAAATAATTGATCGCTGATTTACGAGGGCGACCGCAAAAGTAACTTGCCTAACATAAAAAGAACCGTTTTTTTTTTGGAACTATTATTATTTATTTTTCAACATAATCTCCTTCCAACTCAATACACTTCATCAAACGTTTTTCAAATCCATCTGAAAAATAAGATTTTTCAAGACCTTCAAAATATGCCTCAGTTTCAGCAATAACCTCGCTATTGGACGAAAATTTTTTGCCACCGAGAAATTTTTTTAAATTTGGAAACAAGAAATAATCAGAATTAGCTAAATCTGGACTATATGGTGGATGCGGAGCAATTTCAAATCGTAATTCGGCCAGTTTTTGTTGAGTTAAAAATGCAGTGTGTGTAGGAGCATTAGCTTGATGAAAAAGAACTTTTTTTTTCTAAATGCGGTCGTTTTATCTTGATTTCTTCACTCAACCGATCCAATAATGCACAATAATATTTACTATTTATAGTTTTTCCTTCCTCAAGATAATCAATAAATATTATACCCCTTGCATCCCAAAATACTGTGGCCATTACTTTTCCTGCTGACTTAACAGTTTTCGCCTTCTTGGGACCACTTTTACCAGCTTCTATTCATTGTTTTGACTGTTCTTTGCATTCTGGGATGTAGTGATGGATCCATGTTTCATCAACAGTTATGAATCGGCGCAAGAACTCTATTGGATTACGCTGATAAATCGCTAAAAGCTACTCGGAATTGGTCCAATGGACGATTTTTTGGGGCAAAGTCAACAAACGCGGCACATATCTTGCGGATAGCTTTTTCATGTGGAGTTCATCATGTAAAATGCTCCAAACTTGTTTTTCGTGTATTTTAACAATATCAGCAAGTTCTCTGAGCTTTATTCGTCTATCTTAAGTCACTTCATTAAATATTTTTCTAATGTTTTCAGTAGTAGTAGCAGTTTTCGGTCTTCTAGAGCGTTGTTCATCTTCCGTACTTGAATGACCCATTTTAAATTGTTGAACCCAGGATTTCACGGTGGAGTATGATGGTGCATTATCACGATGAACAAAATCCAATTCTTCTTTGATTAATTGTGGTGTATAACCTTTCATATAAAAGTGTTTAATAACCGCACGAAACTCTTTATTTTCCATTTTTCAAAAATTATAAAACTTGTTTACTTCAATCACCTGTACCAAAGAAAATAATAAATATTTCGGAAATTTTGACAGATGGCTTATAAAAGATTGCTTTTAAAAAACAAAAAAGTTGCTAGTAGAACAGAAAATGTTCCAGGCCAGTTAGTTTTGCGGTCGCCCTCGTAAATAATAAAATTCTACTATTATTCTGGTTCTTTTTTGAGTTGTGAGTCTCTCCATTATTTATTCTCCAAGTATTATTTATATAATCTGAAAAAAATATATAAAAACGAAAATGTAATTAAATTTTTAAATCCCATGGAAAATTTTGGCCCTCCCTGTATATGTGGATCCCGCACATATGTTCATCTGATTTTATGTTTTTAGCACTTGAAGCCGCAAATTAAGCCAGTGTTGAAGAAATGTGGCACAAGTAAGTTTTTGGACAATGAGCGGAAATCGGTTCAGCTGTAGATATAGCTCTCTCACATATGTTGCACCGGCCGATCGAAGAAATACCAGCTCATAAAAATGTGTAATAACGGTCCACGTTTTTATATAGCGCCAGTACAAAGGTCCTTTCAGATTTAACATACAAGCGCTCTACAACTCCCATTTTAATTCCGATTTTGATTAAATTTGGTATAGAATACTCGTATGACGATGGACAAACAGTTAACCTTATACCAATATACATATACATATAAAATATTGGTAAAGTGTTACTATACAAATGATTGCGGACCCGAAATTCAGCGATAAATAGAAAGATAATACGGCCTTTGCTAAAAAAGTGTAGAAATAGTGTACAGCGAAAAAATAGTGCACGAACGGCTAAAATAGTGTACTGTTTACCATAATAGTGAACGGTTGGTCACCGTAATTATATACAATAAACTTGTGCCAGTACTATGTGATTTCGCATATTATCTGTATCTATGTGTACATAATAGATAAAAACCGTTTTTCGGTCGTTTTTTTTTCTTTGGAAAATTTGATTAAACTGGGTATAACAATGATTAGCTTTTATTATATCATTAAAGGTTACGACAATCACCGCCCCAAAGAGCTATTATAACAGCTTTCAGACTAGATATTGGCATATTGTGATCCAGCGATGAGTTGTTATTTGAAACTGAAAGTCTTCTTGTAAGCCAACTGATAGCCAAGCTGCAAATACAAAAGATAGTAATATCATAAGAGTTGTCTAGTGCTGAATTTATGCCCTCAATACTTTCAGCCCCTTCTCACTTCTTCTAAACTTGAAAATATACATATGTAGTTCGATAAAAACTCGAACAATTCTGAACAAGGCTAAGCAGAAATCGTAAAGAAATAAGTCAATTTTACCGATAGGAATTCGCATTTGTATTTTACTAATGCCAATTTAACGGGTTTTAACAAATACAGCCAAAAACTGCGAAAATATGTATTTTATAAATAAAAAATGTCTGGATACTTAAATTATTGCCATTGTTGTCATTCATTTGATACTTTACTTTGCTAGAAAAAGTGAGGAAAAAGTGAATGTAATAAGTGAATCCATTATCATTTTTATTTTGTCCAAAGATATTTCTACATTAATACTTTTCATACTAAGTGCTACATTGCGTGAACACAGTACCGTCTTTACTAGAAAGGCACACAGGTCCATGACGTATGATAATAATTTTTTTACATATGCAATCGATACGAATTGAAATTGTTATTTCAAAAAATATACTAAGAAATAAAAACGAAATTTTAATTAATAACTTTTTATATATGCATTCGATACGAATTGAAATTGTAATTAAAGTTATTTTTGTTGTAACGGCGAAAACTGACTTCGAATAAACAGCGATCTGTATTCCGACATCGGGCGCACCAAACTAACTACAACGATTGCGCTGGCTGGGACGTGTTGTGCAGATGGATGAAAATGCTCCGGCACTGAAAATTTCCCACGACGATTTTGTGTGCGTATGCTCTTGGTGCAGTCCGAGGCTTCATTATGATCTACGAAACCTTGGTAAAAACCACTGGAGGACACGCGCACAAGATTGAAGAGGGTGTAATTCAAAGTCCAACACGACCAAAAATATTTTAAAGTAGACTACGACCAACTGTTAAATAATAAATTTCTATAAGTATTTCTGCCTTTTTCTTCTTTAAATTCCGATTTGCAAAATGAGCAGCTTTGATAATTTGAAAATGGCGCTTTCCCTGCTAAATGTGTTTCAAAATTGCTATATTTTATAAATAATGGTTAAATTTATCATCACTGATGTCTACACAAAGAAGTCAATAAATCCCCAAGCAGATAGACAGTCTCAGCTTTTTTCTCATTTTTCTAGAAATAGAAGCATAGAAGTCGTCTTCAATTTCGGCAACCCATATTAAAAGCTTCTTCATGCTTGCGAACATCATATTTATTTAAGTGTTTCATTTCAATGTATCCAGAAAAGGAAAATTTTATTTCTTTTTATCATTTGATACATATTTTTGTTGTTTTCTCTGGAAACGTTCCTGTTATTTACAAAAATATATATACAATGTTAGAAATTGGGCGATTTTTTCCTGGCTTTGTTTCTTTACGGCAAGAGAAGTCAATTTTACGGATGTAGTGTGTCTTCATATTAATTCATGTATTTTCATATTTTTGAAATGATTCATGGCTGACGCAAAGAGCAATGCTGAGGC